>CM075691.1:74531210-75131210 GCA_037954015.1 Psophocarpus tetragonolobus
GTGGATCCAATGATCCACGGCATGCAATTTCTCACTAACAATCACTTTCATATTGGGATTTGTAGATCCACGTGTGCACGTTAAAAAAAAATACACATTAAAAATTACATGATCTACAATTCTGTAATTATATAATTACAAATATCGATATAATAAATTTTTATGCAATTATTTTAATTTGTTGAACATATTAATCCTGATTTTTTATCGTGGGTGCGGAGGGCATACGTGTAGAAGGGGCTGCCTGAGGCAGTGGGTAATAATGGCAGGAGAAAACGAAGGAGGCAAGGTAGTTTAGGGAAGTGTTGTCTTGGGGGTGCAATAGCAAAAATGGGTGGTACAAAAAGGAAACACCACTTCTTAAAACAGATATTTATCAACCTCCTGCTTCGCTCCCATCAAGTCCCTAAAAAATTTTTCTCCCCTGCTTCCCATGGCCCACGGTGTTTTCACATTGCTATTTCCTGTATTGACACTTTGGCTAACAGCCTGGATCAAGCTACAACTCGATACGCCAACCATTTTATTTTGAGCAGCCTCTTTTTATATGAAGAACCTTTATGTAATTCAAATTTCAATTCCAATAACACCTTTCTTAAACTCCTTTGGGAGGTTGTGTGCGAAAAAGGAAGGAAGAAATCATAAATTCGAATCCTTCTGCTAACAAAAATTAATACATTACTAATTAATATTTAACTTATTAAAAAAAAAAACATAGGATCACAAGGTGAGCCATTTAATGGGACTACAACTATTTAGAAGAATAGAAGAACCTACATAGTTACAGGTTGTTCTTCCTTCAACCAAATTGGATCTTAGAGCCCTAAAAATTCTATTGCTGACTCTTAACGTGTAATTAATAACTGAGATAGAGAGCCTTAAGATGGGAGATCGAACATGGACAAAAGAACCTAACCATAGTACATTGCTTTTGGGGCTAAAACTGCGCACTGTGCACTAAGAGGACCATGTAATTGGCAACAAAACACTTAGAATATATAGACCAGTACTAAAAGTCAGCCTCGTAGAGCGAGAATATATCATGGTCATGGTAGATGTGTCATCACTGCAAAGGAGGAATGAGAATTTCAGTCTCACTGAGGAATTGCAAAGATGGCATTCAGAAAGGAACAGAGGATGAAATAAAATTCAACCTTGAGGACTGGTAGTCCACCACAGCAGATTTACCAGCACTGCAAAGCAGTAAAATGTCAATCTCAATCACAGTGGAATTGAAAAAAAGACAAAGGATGCCATTTTTGTTATACTTGAAACTTGAAAGGGATAAAATAGGAAGACCGTGAGAAAGGTTTTTATTTTTCTAAGCTAGAAAATTTCAGTGAAATATCATGCCGGCAACAACCAACTTATAACTCTCAAACAACATTTAGTTGAATGCTATCTAAGCACCTAGGTTGTAGTGGAAAAGACTTGGGACTCTAACAAGAATATAGGCACTGGTGATCATGTTCAAGGGATTATGAACCAAAAAGGAAAATTGCAGCACGAGGTGGACAAGACACAGGAATTCTCCTTGTAGAGATAGAGAGAATAAATACAACAACTGAAATCTATTTCATTTTACCAAAGTTCTAGTTCTACATTGAGATGATCAATATACAGCCTATTATCAAAATTATGCAGAATCCTGTTGGTAAAGAACAGGTGTTGAAAATCAAGTCAGGACCCTTTCAGGTGGTGCCTTTTAAGTGCGAGTTGTATGAAACTGATATTTTCAGAAATCACGTAATCTTTCTTTTTTTTCTCCAAACGCCAAAGGGTGTGTGATTAATTGAAAAGCAGTAGCACTGTTAAGGCACAGGTTTGGTGTCCTTGCAAAATATTAGTATGGGAAAATATAATATCTAAGATAAAAAACGCAGAAGCACAAGCTCAATTGCTAATTTTGGATTTTCAATCCAAAGGGATTTTACGAACATGACTTAATAATAAACAGATAAATCTAATTAATTGGAACCTAAGCCAAGAATGATATTTATTTTCATTACAGTTAATGAATGTTACATGCACAAATGGCAATCATAATGATATTGATAAAATGCCAAATTGCCACATGAAAATACTATATACTCTCACTCACTTGAAGACCAGATTATGACAGGTATTGTCACAGGGGTAAGGACAGTCGATAGCTTTGATAGTTTTCCGATCGAAATACCAGTCTCCAACAGCAATTGCAATTGGCTGCAGGACAATATATTAGCTTATCAGATGAATAATTTCTGAGAACAATAAATTGTAAATAATTTCACCGAAGGCATTAATCTCTGCAATCAAGTGAAGGCTAAATATTTTTTGAACGACTGTTTTTTGTGAAAGGGTTGGACTATGAACTTTGAAGTATCATATTGTCACTTATAACCTAGAAACACAAATAGTGAATGAAATAGGTTTTGCTATCCAACACTTCCGCAACATATCAACAATATTTAACTAAGGATTAAATATGTTTTTATCCCTATACCTTTGGTCAAATTGATTTTAGTCCCTTTACTTTTCAAATTAATTATTTTGGTTCTCAAAACTTTGAAAAACAGGCGAAACAATCCCTACCCTTTAATGGTATTGGTTTTTTTAATGTAGTTTACATGTAGGTGTAGCTATTTGACAATACGGTTTTTAACAGTTATAAACTGTCACAAAACATATATATAATGTATTTGAATTTAACGTTATTGGTGGTTATAAATTGACACATAATGTTTCCGACAGCTATAAATTATCACATAATGTACACAGATAAGGTTTTTGACAAACAATTTCCAGTGGTTTTAAATTGTTAGAAAACCTACACACTGTTGCCAGACAGACAATTTCTATTAACAATACTAACTTTCTCAAAGGTGAGGGACTAAACTCACATTTTCAAGATTAATATCGAAAATGAACAATTTAAAAGTAGACTAAAACCAACTTTGGACTGAAAGTATGGGGATTGAAAACATATTTGACCCTTTAACTAATACAGTAATTGGTCAATGATCCAGGCAACCCAGGAGATTTCCCAGCGTATAGCTTGACCTTTTTTATCATCACAAGGATTTTTTTTTATTCTAAATGAATCAGTGTTTTATACAGTATTGAATTGTAGTGATTCCATCTTATTCCTATTAAAATCTTTCATCATAATGAATCAGTGTTTTATACAGTATTGAATTGTAGTGATTCCATCTTATTCCTATTAAAATCTTTCATCATAATGAAGGCTTTCAAGAATATTCCGACAGCTATAAATTATCACATAATGTACACAGATAAGGTTTTTGACAAACAATTTCCAGTGGTTTTAAATTGTTAGAAAACCTACACACTGTTGCCAGACAGACAATTTCTATTAACAATACTAACTTTCTCAAAGGTGAGGGACTAAACTCACATTTTCAAGATTAATATCGAAAATGAACAATTTAAAAGTAGACTAAAACCAACTTTGGACTGAAAGTATGGGGATTGAAAACATATTTGACCCTTTAACTAATACAGTAATTGGTCAATGATCCAGGCAACCCAGGAGATTTCCCAGCGTATAGCTTGACCTTTTTTATCATCACAAGGATTTTTTTTTATTCTAAATGAATCAGTGTTTTATACAGTATTGAATTGTAGTGATTCCATCTTATTCCTATTAAAATCTTTCATCATAATGAAGGCTTTCAAGAATATTTTTGGAATCTCCATTCAACATCTCCTACTAAGTATTTTCAATACCCCCCAATTAGAAGAAAAAGTTAGTCTAAAATAAATCTAAAGCTAGATTCCACATTTCCACCGGCTCAGTTTTAGAAGCATAGAAATCTAAATCATGCATACCACGTTTTTAATAAGCGGAGAGTCATCAGCAAACCATGTATCTTGTCTCTCAGACTGGCAATGAGCAAAACAAGAATTTATGAATAACCCGGATTGAGATGTCCCTGAGAAGCCTTTCATGTCATTTAGCATTTGGTTTCTGAAGTCTGATTCAAAGACGAGAGATATTATATTATGTTACAAAAAAATCAGGTGATTGTAGATATACACAATTTCACGTTAGTAAAGATCAAAGTCACCTTGGAGGAACTGAATTTGAGATGAATTACAGCGTGCATGATTTGATTTGCAATCATTCCAATAGCCATGGGGATCTGCTGAACGTGGGACCAAACTTTCTTGGACCTATGAAAACGAATAATAGAGATTTAGTCCAAATCATAAACAATACAAAGCTAATCAGGTTGCAGCAGGCAGTGGCTATAAATGGGTCACCATTTCCCCGTCCATAGTCATAGTGAATTCAATGTGACTGCAGGCCCAAGGCTTTTACTGTGGATAGGGTGTTGTTGGTAAAAGTCCAAATTAAATTTATTTTTTCTTGTACAGAAGGAAAAAGAGTAGTAGAAAAAAAATCCTAGAACCATTTGAAACAAAGGAAACTCTTAAGCCACAAATTAGTCAAACAAGAAACCACGGCATCCATATGAATATAATATAACACTTCGTGGACAAATAAAGGGACACAAGCTTGCAAGAGTACAATTAGGCACAATATTAACCTAAAATTACAAGAGAAATAATGTATTCATTAATATTATTACCTGCCATGCATCATAAGCTGCATTGAGTAGAAAAAGTGGAGTATCAACATGATTGATCAAATTCTGAGGAAAAAAGCACTGCACAAAGAAAATTTTATGTTTAAATTTTGCAAGCTTAGCAATTTCAAGTAATCAATAGAATGACATCCAGAATATAAAAATTACCGAAGTCGGGTCCAGTTGGTTGAGACAACTTTTTGGCAGATTTTTTTGCACTTCCTACAGTTTCAACAACATCATGACATGGCATATTTATACAAGTTTTTCTAAACCATATATAAGAGAACTAAAACCAGTAACAAGAAAGTTCATAGCAAGATTGAACCAAACATTGCCAAAATTGAGCTCAGAACAGCATAGGTCCATAAATGTTATATTCAATTTAATAGACATGTTTTTACAACATCACATACTACCTGTAAGTTAACTACACCTCCAAACAGATTCCTCAGTGTGTGACCCCCCGATACATCAACTCTACACGATTGAACAGATAATCAATTATACGTTTAGTTTCTAAGCTAATGGTCTGGGCTTGTAGAAATCATATAAACACAACTTACGCATCTACGAAAAACCCTGCATCACTCAAACATTTCACTTTGGTGGATGCAGGAAGCAAGGTTCGAAACTCATCACAATGAATTATAGATGCCAAACCACCTGCAGAGCATCCAGACAACAGAGCCTGATATACAATTTTTTTAATTAGCATTCATTCATATGAAGACTTATTAATTAATTAATTAATAAATTACAATATAGAGACATGGTAAACCTCGTTGGCCTTCTGCATTCCCTTGTACAATAATTCTTCCATTGCAGCTTGCCATATTTTTTGTCCTCGGAATTGAAGCTGAGCAGCCTGAAACAAATTCACATGCCAGTATACCCATGAATTCAGAAAATGAATACTTTCATATACAAAAAACTTGCCAGCACTAATATCAGAAGAACCTGTTCATTCCAAAAGATATATATTCCATACCAGCAAAGATTCGTAAAAACAGATTATATGTTGATTTCATCATGTTTTAAATAATTCTAGAAGAAAAAGGTGGTTTCTGTTGAAAATTTAAATTTCAAATGTTTCCTTTCTGCCATAAGGAAAAGGTCTATATTTGAAAAGATAGACATATATGTCTACTTTGTGTCATTAAAAAAGCAAAAATATTTTGAAAATAGGAATCATTGTGTCACAAAAAGTTGCCTGCTAGAGACGCAAACATGATGGCATATATTAGTAGGATAATTGAGAGATACTAGAACCGTAATTTTAACTATCCCCACTCTCACTAAGAAACAAAACTCAGCTTCTTTGCCATTGACGTGTCAGACAATATGTAAAATAAATAGCAAAAAACGCTGCTTTACTTGAAGCGACTTCTAATTGACAGAATGTACCTATAACTATATAGATAAAAGCAGGAAATATATCCTGTTCTACTGTCACACTCTCCCTAACCTCGTTTTGACTATCTCCAGTGAAAGATGCCCCGTCACAGTACCGTACTTTAACTCTGTTCCAGTTAAAGAAATCTGTGCACAGAAGAAAATATCTGCAAAAGTGAGAACACCCATATCTTGTAATCTCCTGAAGTAAATAATGGACGCATGTGTAAGATAAAGTGAGAAACCAGGGTTTTCTTCAGCTTTGTTGCTTAATATTCCCGTGAATGGTAGTTGCTTTTCCATGTATTTTGAGGAACCACGACGAGTAGTTTTTCTAAAGACACAATTTCTGATGGTATTACACCATCCTCCTCCCTGCAGTAAGGTAGAAGCAATCAAGTCAGGTAGGCAAGTATTCAAAGAGGTATACAATAATATAATATCATATCTATAAATTAACACAGTTGCATACAAATTTCAAATTTCAAATTTTAAGAAATTGTACAATCTTGAAAGTATTTAAAATTATTTATTGAGACTCACTGTCAAAACAGTTGGATACTCTTTTACATACCTCCAATTGAATGAGCCAACTATTTGCCCCAGAACCAGATCCAGGATGAAAGTGGTAACCAGGCAATGTTCCATCCAAACAAACTGGCAATACATTTTACGCGGAGTGAGAGATTTGTGAATGTTTGGTTTAACATGGAGTCATCTAAAATAATGTGGAAATGGCAATTGAAGTAATCGAAGAATTTATTTGGGTCCAGGAGTTGATTTTGAATAAAAAATAAATTATAATGAGAATGAATAGAATTGAAAATAAAATTTGCAAATGAAAGTAAAAAGAAGGGGAAAAGCACAATGTTAGTCCTTGAAAGAGAGTAAATTTGAAATAGAGAAAGAAGGGGAAAAGCAATAGCAGAAAATGAGAAATGATAGAGAGGAAGAGAGAGAGATACCGGCTCCTTTGGAAGCAGCTCCCTGAATAAGAGTGAGGGGGACCATGAGGGGTGGAGGTCCGGGCGCTGCCGCCGCATCGTTCTCGAAGAAATAATGTGGAGGCTCAGATCCAGCCTTCAAAACCACACAAACCAAGGTAAATGCTATTAGAACCACCTTCATTCTCCCCACCAGCCAGCTCCGAACTCTAAGTCCAAGCTCGCTCGCTCACTCACTCACTCACTCACTCACTCACTCACTCACTCGTTATTTGTTTTATACACAATCTCGATTCTCGGTTTTACTGCTAAAGCTAAACATATAAATATATTGAGGAGAAAAGACATTTATCCGGCCCAGCTGTCACACTGTCGGTCCTTTTTGGTTTTGTCTAATTATTATTTTCACATGTGCCTCAATCACTGCATTTGTTGTGCAGTATATTTTGTCCCAATCAAACTAATTATCTATCTCTTCTACTACGTTATACAAACAAACAATAATTGCAAAATAAACATTTCCTCACTCAAAATCATTTAATAATAATAAATGTGCATTTTTTTATTATAACATTTACTAGATTTTTTCTCCATCATATTTTTCCTTCGCATTTTATTCTTTTTATATTTTCATTCTAGTTTAAAAGTAAAAATAAAAATATTATTAAATTAATGTTTTGAACACTCTAAAGCTATATAAGCCATACATATATATATATATATATATATATATATATATATATATATATACCTATTATAGTCATTAATTGAAATTTAAATGTTATCAAATTAAAACTAATGTACATAATTATATTAAACAAATAGGTAAAAAGTTTAACGAGTGTGCACTATTTTTATATTGACATTCAGTAATAATTTTGTAACTTTGTTAACTTTACCAATTAATACTTTAAAAGTTATATAAACGATGACTTTATCAATTATTATGTTTTGTTTTTCCATTGACATTTAATTACAACATTTTATTTATGATAAGTTTATTGATTTTACCAAATAATATTTAAGTTTAATTGGTATACACGGTCAGTGTAAAAGACTTTTACACTGACGTTGAATCATAAATTTTCATTTATGTGACTTTTAAATTACTAATTAGCAAGGTGAACAAACTTACCAGGAAGGGTTGTGATTGAACATGTAAAAATCTTTACAGTGTATACCAATTAAACTATTAATATTTTAAAAAAAAAAGATATGTCATTGAATGTTAGTTTAAAACTCTTTTGCACTATCAGTGCATATTAATTAAACTCATAATTAAAATTTCAATAAATACTAGTATTTATCACATAAATATTAATAAAACACTTAATATTACTAAAGTAAGTAACAAATTAATTGTAAATCGTATTAATTGTCATATTTATTTTTCAATATATAAGCATTAAATAGTATATTTATTAAATATATTTTTATTTTCATATACTTATTAAAATATAATAGTTTGACTAAAATAATTATGGAATAATTTAGTATTAGATATTTCTTAAATAATATTAATGATTTTTATTTAAATATTATTAATCATTATATTTATTAAATTTAGTCATGAAAATATAAATTAAAATTTTTTTAATACTAAATACTTAGAAATTTTTAGTCATATTTTAATACTATATAATTATGAAGAAATTAAATAACAAATATTAAGTTTTTTAGATGATATGATTATTAGATTTATTAGAGATAATATCTTTATTAAATTGACTAATTTAAATTAAACATATTAATATTGTAAAATAAAAAATAATTGTTGTATACCTAAAATATAAACATATAATAGTGGGTACATTTGGATGAAGAAAAAATGTTATCTCATTTTGAAAGTCAATATATTCAAGTTGCAATGGTTATAAGTATTGAGCCATAATTAGTAAAATGAATCTTCTTAGTTTCTATTCTAACTTAACAATTTTAACCTAAAACATCTTAAAATTCTATTATTACCTATTTCACTCATCCATATAATATAATTTACTTACATTAAAATTTATCAAGCAAAATATTGAAGAATAAACTTTTCATCATAGCACAGTTAAACTAACATCATCCACAACTTCATGCATTCAAAATTTGAAACAAAATATAATATAATATACATCAAAAACTTGCCCAAGAAATCATGTCGCCGGGTGAAACCCAAGGAAGCTCTCCCAGTGACATTTGTCACCCAGCGAGAACCCTGTATCAAACTGTTTCCATAGAGGGGCTGTTAAGTGTCTAAATTAGGATGAATTACATTAACAATTAGGCATTTAATGACTCAATTTTGTGACATTCTACCTTGTAATTTTCTTCAAAGTATCAAATTGATGAAAATGTAAGAATTTTTGGGTTTCTCAACAAAATGTACAACTTAGGATTCATTTTGTATACCTTTGTTTGATGCAGGACTTAAGGAAAAGAAAGGAAGCTCAAAGGGACAAATCTGCTCAACCCATTTTGAGGCGCCCAATGGATTAGCTTTCTTCACCTTGAAGGACTCTCCAATCCGCTCAGTGGATTATAAGGTGCTGAGCGAATCCTTCTCTTTCCTAATGCTCTGTCACACTAATTGGCTGATTTAAAAGGCGCGAGAAAGAAAGAAAAAGAGGTAGACAGCCTGCGGAAGAAAAGAGGAAAAAAAGCGAAGTTTGAAAGAAAAGGAAGCGTTCCCGTCTCTTCTTGTTTGTAATCTCTTTCTCTTCTCTTCTAGATTGTAATGGTCATCTCCATGAGAAGCTAAACTCTTTTGATTGGACTCAATGTAACTCCTAATCTATTTTCTCTTTATATATATATATATATATATATATATATATATATATATATATATATATATATATATATATATGACTCCTATTTCATCAGTTGTGTTTGATTCTGCGTTCATTGCTTAATTTGGTATGATCAACTACTTTATAATTTAAGGTTTTCGAATCTTGTTGGAAAACATTTTTGGAAACTTGATCTATTTCAAAAACCTAACGATTTTGAGTTCTAGGAATAGATTTTATACTGTTAGTTGGTATTTCTCAAGTTTTATGCAGATGAATGTTGGATACTAACTTTGACTCATTGAGGAATCATGATGAGAAGCTAGTAACTTCGGATTTTGTTTTGAGAGATCAAACTAAATTAATGAATGAGAACGGGACTGATAAAATCATATCATAAATATTCAAAAGGGATGTTAGATTAGAAAGTACATTGAATCCGGTCGTTTGTCTTATAGTAAATTTTATATCTATATTGGTGTTCTCATTTAATAACAATTTACTCACACACAATTTGCTCATGATAAATTTAACCATATCACATTAGTAACATTCATTAATATAACAAATCCCAGTGGATGACACTCAATTTTCTAGAACGAAACTTGGTCCATTTGCCAAGTAAAGTGAAAGACAAGAAAAACCTTTCACCAGGGACCTCTCTCGGTGAGACTCGTCACTATGAAAAAATCATATTTAATTCTAAACAGAGAGTAATTTATGCTGAGCGAGACGTCTTCCTAGTCGCAAATCTCACTTAATTCCAACTCGAGACAACTTTGTGTTGGGCGAGATCTCTTGTCGGGCAAAAAGCTGCAATATAATCCTAACAGAGGTTAAAGCTCATTGGGTGTGACTCGTCGCCCAACAAGACCCTACAAATAGTAAAATCTCTGTTATATAATTACTCAAACTTGCTTCAAAAAATCAAGTTATTCATACATTATACACAATTTCATTCAAGAGATTACTAGCATATGATTTGGTCTTACATCATACTTTAATTGTCTTAATGCAACATGTATGTAAGGACTTTCATACAAAACATAACCTTAAGATAAACATAGATCATAGTATTTCTAGCATAACTCTTTTGTTTACATGTTTAACCACAGATTAACATCATGAAAGCCTCTATGCACAGCCCGACATCAATCATTCCACTGCATCATGTCCCTCTGCATCATCACCATTATTTGCTCATGTGCAAAGTGTGATCATCACGGTCATGCACAAATAAGAACACAAATTGCAAGAGTAAACTCATGCACTACAAATCAATATAAATATATACATAATGCATAATTACATTCACATCCAATCTCAATCATATTCATAAGAATTCAACCACACTCATGTTCACCATGAACCTGAGCACTCAACATATACTTTAACGCTTTTTGGAAAGACTCATTGAATTTGGATACTCAACAACCTATTTGACTTCCTTCACATTGATATTTGGTGTCTACTTGACCCATATGATAATCAGTTGAAGTCTAGGCATATTCATTTGATACTCAACTATTGTTTGGTGTCCTCTTGAACCATTTTGACAACTAGTTGCTATCTGAGTACATCCTTTAGGTACATGTTTGCCCTGTTTAGCCTTGGTAGTAGTATTATTTTCACCTTGATTCAATTTGAATACTAGGATCATTAAAGCAACTATGTATCCCTAATTCAATGTACCACAATCAATACTCTGTTACCTACCAGTAACAGTCAATATCACATCTCATCAATCATTATCTCAATCAATGATCAATCTCATAACATTCATAATTTCAACATCACAATCAAACTTCAAAGTATTCAAATCATCATTCAATCACAAATTTTTCACAACTCACAACCAAATAAATCATTCATATAACATAATCAAACTCAAAATACTAAAAAAATCTCAATCATATAAATGTAAATACATTTAAAACCATTAAATCAAAGTTTCCTTAAATCAAAACAGATATCGAACTTTCTTTACCTATTTCTCTGTTCAAAAGCTAGCTACACCCAAAAAAGTAGAATTTGTCCGAAGAAATTACTTAAAAATCTAAAAAGAATTCCAGATCAAATAGAAACCTTAGAAATTAGGATTTTTAAAGAAATTCTTTTTTCAACGAGAACAATAGGATCGAAAACGAACAAAAAGAGATTTAATAAATTACAATCAACTTACCTATAATTATCACCTCTCATAATTAGGAGCAATGAAAGAGATTTCGTCAACGATCTACCAACCATGCAAATGGAAGAAAATTGAAGTTTCAACGAGAGAAAGAAGGAGCTTTGTGATGGAGGAGAAAGAAGTAGGGAAGAAAGAAAAGAAAAGAAAAGTGAGGGAGAAGAAAGAGGGTGGGGTGAGCTTAGTAAGTTTGACTTGTTATTTACACCCCTCCTCCAAACTCAATCAAAACTTTCTGAAATCAAGAAATAGTAATTATATTTATCTTTCTACTATTAGTCACTCTCTTGAAATTAACTAATATTGATATTAATAATAAATTCAGTTATTCTCCCATTACTATATTAATTTAAATATAACTAAACATTTAATTTCCTGTATTATTTATTTTCATTTCGCTGATAACCTATTAATTAAATCAGGCCTTACACAACCTATATTAGTTGATATAGTTATACTTTTTAATCACACTAAATTATTATTTAATGAAATTACAAAATAAACCGACAAAAACAAATTTCAACTTTAGAAGGATAAACTTAACATGAATGTGAAATAAAGAAATTAATTTTTTATTTACTTTATGAGAAATCGAAATATATTTTACCTTTTTATTTTTATAAAATTTTAAATGAGTACGAGGATAACAAGCAAAACTCTTTACACTTATCAAGTTTTGTTCATGCATAATAAAGTTCACCAACTAAACATAAAATATCACAAATTAATATTTTAAATTAATTTAAAATATTATTTTAAAATAATTAACAGATATATCAATTTAATAATACAGTAAACCTCATATTAACTCCTAAATTTGTGAAACACTATCAAGATAGTCCCTAAAATAAAAAAAAAAAAAAGAAGAAAATGTCAGTTTTTAAAATAAAAAGGGAATCAACCACTACATGCAAATCTTTCTAGAATATACAGTCTCAGTAAAAGAAGCCTATAAACAGAGATGCATTGCAGGAGGACGGATATCAAACCATTGAGTACCTAAGACAATATTATGACCATAGCCAGCAGGAAAATCAGCAACAAAATTTGTTCCACAGTAAGAGTGATGGAGGCAGAAAATCTAATCCTTCTTGCAACAATTTTGAATTCTGAAAATGATATTGGCATGCATATGTTGAGATAAATGAGAATGCTGAATGAGATGAACACTAGTTGCAAAATCACTCTCTATGCATAATTAACTTCCTTACTACCCAAATTGGTTGAAAATCCTCCTACCCAAATGCCCTTGATGATTCCTTAAAATCCATCCACAGCTCTATGACCACCATGCTGGACAGCAGGACAGACCCATCAACATTAAATTTTAAAAAATCTTACTGAGATCTACACCAACCAATGTCAATCCAATGATAACATGATTTCCTTACCAAAGAAGGTGAAGCCAGAGCATCTCTGATGTCATTATTAAGATATCTAATCTGAAAAATAGTACTCGAAATATAAGGAATAATTCTTTGAAAAACCTTGTTGCTTCTAGTTTTCCAAATCAACCAAAAAGTTACTCCAAAGACAATATGGGTATGGTTATATTATATGAGTCACCTTTACACTTTTTTTTTTTCAAAATTGAAAATCTAGGCTTCGAAATCTACAGAATTTTGTTGCTGCACCTGTGTTGAAAATGAACTTCTGTCCAGACCGAATTAGCAAAGGGATACTCTCTAAAAAGGTGAACATCAGTTTCTTTGTAAAGGCCACAGATAGCATGTGTTTTGGCCTCAAGTAATGAGAAGCCAAAGAAACTTCCAAACTTTTTGGGGACCTTCTGAGCGCCACAAAATTGACCAATCCCAAATATCAGGCTCAATGGCTCATAAAAATTTCCTGCTACCAAAGAAAAAGCACACTTAGTAAAAAAAGGCCCATCATGAAGACCTGCCCCAATTGTCCTTTTTGTCTTTGATACAGTTAATTGTCATTTTAATTATCAAATTTCATAACATACTAGTATTTTTTATGTGTGTGGATTTATAACTTACTATTATTTTAATCTTTTAATTTATGTTTTTTCTTTTATACTTTAATTAATATGATAAATATTCAAATATACATAATTTATGGAAAAAAATACTACTCGATATCATTAAGTACAAAATAAATTTATTTAAATTTATTTCTTGTATAAATCACAATATCATTAATATAAAACTATTAATTATTATAGATAATGAAGTTTTTTTATATTAGAATTAACTTAAATGTTGTTCGTTATTCGTTAGTATACAATATTAATGAACTCTTTCATCTTTTTACTATTTTGGAAACCTTGATTAACTACATATATTTATCTTAATAGAAATATGCAATTTAAATCTAAATCTATATTATTAATACAAGAAGGTTTGGAGACCGGTCACCAGCGGAAAAAAATTGTCCAAAAATTATATTTGTTTCTAACTTCTCTCTTACGTTTTTAGTATTTTTTTTCTTTTTTTATCTTTTTCATTTCTACTATCTATTATATAAAAGTTTTAAGATAGTAAATTCACTCTTCTAACCTAATCTCTTTTTGCGACACATATCCTGTTTTATTATTTTTCTATTTATTACTAAAATTTAAAATTTTCATTTGATTTCAAAATTTTATCTGAGTACATCTATCTAATATAAACCCAGTTTTAATAACCAATTAAGATTTTCCATCTATTATATAAAAGTTTTAAGCTAGCAAACTTATCCTTTTGACTTATCTCTTTTTGTGACACATGTCCTATTTTATTATTTTTTGTCTATTACTAAAATTAAAAAAAAAACATTTGATTTCAAAATTTAAATTTAAATATATCTAATATAGATCAAACCCATGTTTTAATCATTAATGAAGATTTTCCATTTGATTTCAAAATATAAATCTTACTAAAACTTAATTTTTCCATTTGATTTCAAATTTTAAATTTTACATCTATCTAATCATCAATAAATATTTGTCCGAGCTAGAAGAGTTCAAAATTAAGTTCAAAGAATAAATTTATATTTTGATGAATTATCTAAGTTTTGCCATATTTGTAAAGTTGTATAGTAGTTATTTAATTGGTAGAAGAATATGGGACATGTTTCATCTTTGGTTACAAAAGGTGCTTGGTTCGAAGAAAATGTGAAACGCATCGTGGGGAATGAGAGTACCATAAAATTTGGACAGGGAATTGTTGCTTAAAGAAAAAGTTTTCAAATCAATAAATTTTCATGGTGAGCGAGATGGGGGAGTGGGTTGGGAGTTTCATGGTGTTATTCTCTCGGAGGAGGCCTTTGTTCCACACTCATACGCAACTATTGCAAAATGTATGTTTAAAAAGTGGTAATTTAATTCGATACTTACTCCTTTTTAAATTGGCATTTACCTTTTAAAAGTATCCAAATACTTTTACAAAATTGCTTCTCCGAAGAAGAAAAAAGATTATTTTTTCGGAGAAGTAATTTTTTTTGTTTCTATGAAAACCAATTTCCATAGAATAGTTTTCCTTTTTTACAAAGATGCTTCTCTCCAGAAGAGATTCACTTCACAGTTAACACTTCAGAGTTCTTCCATTCCTCGTTTCTATACCATGCTACACAAATGAAATGCCAAAGTTGTAACATATATTTTCTCTATTTCTCTCCACTTTTTTTTAACTTAGCAAACAAATTAAAAGCAATTAGTAGCGGCGCGCATGGAAAAATTGTTCATGTAAACTCTGCCATTTGTCCCTAATGAGCTATATGTAATAAGCAACATGGTTTGCTGATAAAATTAGCCACAAAATAAACGGTGTATATGATGATTATGCTCTCAACTTGTTTTGAGCCATAGTGATCATTCCTTTCCAATCGTGAAGAGTAGGAAGACAAGAAATAAGGACTTGAGAGAGAGTGTTAACTATGAAGTGGATCACTTTGTGAGAAATGAGAATGAATGACAGCTTTTTCGTAGAAGAAAAAAAATTGTTTTTTCGTAAAACTTTTTTGGAGAAATAATTTTTTTGTTTTTACGGAGAAATGTCTCTGTAGAAAAAGGAAACCCTTCTTCTACGAAAATGGCTTTTGTGAGAAAAAAAATTACTTCTTTAGAGAAGCAATTTTTTTTGCTTTTATTAAAAAGCGTCTTCAAAAAAGCAATTTTATAAGGATATTCTGGTTCTTTTATAAAAAGTAGGTGTCAATTTAAAAAGAAGTAGGTATTAAATTAAATTTCCTAATGACTCATGGCTTGGGAGAATATTGTATAAGAGATTTTTACTATCAAATGACATAAGACTAAACTTAGAGTATGTGATTTCTTTGTCTGGTAGGTTTCGAGAAAAACGATTTTTCACGGGAGGTAAAGACCTTACTCAATTCTCTCCCTTCCCTTGAGGTTGGGAAATGAATTACGGCCTTGTATGAGAGCGTGACTACTTTAGCTCTATCTTTTTTCTCTAAAAGGCCTATATACTACATCAACAAGTATATAGGTACATGATCCAACATTATTTCAAAATTCCAAGTGTTTTATAGAGGATAATACATAGGAAGATTTAAACAAGGTTAAGTTAAGTACAAGAAATGCTAATTAGTAGTTTGAGTACTTAATGCCTACTTTGTGACAACATATTAAAACCTTATATCTTGTAACTTCTCCTATGAAGTCTAGATGTGGTACTATAGATGGCTTGTAACTTCTCTACCATTGCCTAACTATTGCAACAGACTCTTTTGGCAACATCATGATAGCTGCCAATGTAAGAGAAAAAGAATTTGGATGCTAGTGTGGTTTTTTGCAATTTGGTATATTTTACCGCAATGACATATGTTTTAAAAGTGCTCAAGTACGTTTGTATGCATAATGTCCTTGATGACATCATATTTAAGTCTTGGTCGTGGATAAAGGTAAGAATTGTTTGAAAGTTATACTATTTTTGCTTTTGTTTTATGCTGCATACTTGAGGTAGCTATAGTATTGGTGTTGTTTTTATTATGAAGGGGGAATGAATGAGAGCAAAGATAGTAAGGGTGCTAGGATATAAAACTAAAAATAAAAAATCTCTTTACTGTAAAAAAAAATAAAAATAAAATTGGCCATTAAAAGGAATACAACTAAAATATATCACTTTAAAGGAAGTATTCTTTAAAATTGATGTGATCAAGGGAAGTGTATTAAATAATAGCAAATAATAATTATATAGTAATATTCGACCATTATTTTATGGTGAATATTAGGCATTTACAATTAAAAAGTATTTTTCACCAATAATATTAAGATGGTAAAAAATTTTCTTCTTTCTTATATTTTCATTAAACTTAATCTTAATTTTTATATTTTTTAAATTCAAAAATTAGTATTTTTAACTTTTGAAAACATTACACAATTTTTTTATAAGTCAAAAAAATTATTAACATATAGTTGAAAGCGCAAGATGTGCCTTCAAAACACAACATACATGACAATATTTTACAAAATCAAAATAAAACAAAAAGGGTATCACAACCACTCAACACAAAAAGAAGGGTTTATGACTCATTCAGCATAAGAATGTGAAACTAGTTTAGATGTATGGTACCATTTCTAAAAAATCAATTGTATTGCTTGAACAATTTTTTGTATGTCCACCACCAATTGTGCTATAAAAATCGCAACATTTCTTATCTTCCATAGTTGTTAGATTCTTGCAAATCACATAACTGATAATGCCTTTCGATGCTCAGGTAGAAATCCTTCATCAACTACACATATGTCATGTGAAAACATATCATAATTTCAATATTACATGTTTATATATGAGTGATACAAGATATCTCCAACTATTAAAGTTTAAGATACTCACTTGATGCCTTAGAGAACATTAAATATTTTTGTTATCTCTACAATATTATGTTAACTTTAAGATATTCATATACAATTTAGCTAAAATTGTTGAAAAAGGTAAGAAACTAATATTTTTTATTTTTAAATAATTGTGTTTTTAAAAAATTATTAATATAATTAATCGGTTGTTATTAAAATAAATATTTAATTCTTAGAATTTGTGATGCATTCCTTCCTAGCAAAGGACTTATTACTAGGGTCATGGTTAGAAGAATAGAGAAGGATATAGCTAGAGTTGATGGAAGAAGACTTGACCTTCTTATGCACATAGAGATTATGTCATAGTCTTCTTGCTCTTTTATTTTTACTTTGTATTTTGCTTTGTAATTTTCCTAAATGGAGTGACCTATACCTCTTTTTTTCTTGGCCTTGTATTTGGCATTTATTTTTGTGAGTTAGGGCCTAGGAGGTGTGCCTAGTTCTCTTGTGGAGTGTAGTAGCTAATTGGACCATTTAGGGGTGTTGGTAGTTATTTTATTAACCATACCCCCTCTTTACTAATTAAACCCAATTAATTAGTACATGAAGAAAGGAAGGGACAAGGTGGGGCCTTGTTCCCTAAGAGGTGCCGAATTTGAAACTTTACCCATATGGCATCTTACATGGTACTTAGTTAGATCTAAGATCCATAAATTTAGGAGCATGTACTCAATAATTCAAATTTGATGTTCACTTATTTATTTTCATAAGCCCCCTTCCAAGCTATAAATAGACCTCTACCCCTCTTGTAAATGTTACACTTGAATTTTAGAGAAAATTGTTATTATTTCTTGCATATTTTTTAGTGCCTCCCTTTCTTTCTTTGAGACAAAATCCTTTGAGCTTTTATCAAAAGTTATTTCTCTTGTGGCAATCTCCTACACCTCTAAGTGGCGCCAACTACCATCCTCTTCTTTCCTTTTCATTTGGTCATTTCTTCATCGGTGACCATTGGAGTAGATTTAAGGATAAGCATCAAGAAGTAGCATGGATCAATTTGTAATTTGTATTAGAAAGAAATATTCATTTTGTTTTAAAAAATCTTCCTTATCATATACATGTGTAGATTGTTTCCACAAAACAATTTGTTGAAGATGTGATATTGAACTTAATAAGTAAAGTAACCTGTAAAACTTTTACTAGAGTAAAAATGCTAAATATTTTACTATTATCCTTCTTGTCAGGGCTCAGAGGAATAAAATTTGTGGCTCAATCACTGGCTAAATCTTGATACATAAGATACATTGAACGGAATTTTACCCAACCGTCTTTTACTTGTTCGTTCTTAGTGGGAAGGAATACGTTAAATTCTAGAAATGTATTTGGATCAATTGCCGCAAGGAAGATCGGATTCAAATGCATCGGTTTTGTCATTCCTTTAATTTTAAAATAATATCCATGTTATTAAATTTTTTAAAATATTTCACTCAATCAAAACGTTATTAATAGGTCCAAATCCATGTATACAAATACTCAAGTATATATGAATATTGATATATGTATTTTTGTTGTTTTTTTTAGAAAGATTTTTGTTAATACACATAATACATTACAATTTTTTTAAGAAAGAATAAATATAATTTTAAATTTTGAAAAACACTTAAAGTTTAAATTGTTAATATATTCTTTATAAAAAAAAAAGGTGAATTTGATTACGTTAATAAATTGCATATACATGTGGTTGTGCATAAAGATAAATGTGAACATAAATGTAAACGAACGGGAAATGAGTGTAATGCAAGAGAGTATAGTTCTTACAATAAAAATAAGCGATAAAAAGAATAGGCATGTATTTGGTGGTGATATGGTTTATTAATTAGAATTAAAGATAGCATTGTAGATGCTTATAATATTCTTTGAATGAAAAAGAATAAACCTCATCTTGACGAGATTTTATTGTCGAAGTGGTGTTTGTGATGCATAGTAAATTCTGGCTTCAAATTCGTGGACAGGATGAATGAGACTAGTGGCTGAAACCCAATTGAAAAAAATGGATGGTCTCGACTCTTCAGCTGAATACATTGGTGCGTCATGTCACGTCAGGTCCCACATTTAAACTTGTGTTCCCGTTCTCCTACATATTATAAATTATAAATGTTCCTGCTACGCTCAACTCAAGCACCGCATGTCGTGCTTCCTTCGTTTCTCGTCCCAATTATTGTAATTCTACTTTCCTTTTCTCGCGTACCCTTCATTCCTTCATAATGTTTCATCCACATCACTTAACTCCTCCTCCTTTTCATATTAGGAGGAATCGCTAGTTATATTGCAAGCTTTGGTCATATATATACATATATATATATATACCCTTCACTTCTCCATCGGGTAACTTCTTTCTCATGTTATCAAGCATCCCTTTCCATTCATCAAAGTCAAACTGCGACAACCTTTATTAGGCTACCGCATGTTTCATACACATTGGATGTTCATGCAGATTATTATCATTTCTTTAACATGGATTCTTCTCCCACAATTGCTGGATTCAAGTATGATTGCTTGCTTTTCGGTACGATTGCTACACTTTTACGTGTTTCACCACTCTTGCTAAATGCCCAATTTTGTAAGCTCTCAAGATATCATCATGGTAGAATTATGTATCAAATTATGGACCAGTTTTGTTGCGTCACACTGTTTGGGAATTAGAAGGCAAAAGTTAAGAAATAAAGACACGCAAATGTTTTTCTTTTCTTTTCGGCTTATAAATAAATAACAAAAATGTGACTTTCTTCTTGTTTTCAAGATTAAAATTTTGACTGAAAATCAAATTGGCGACAATGGATAGTAATAACGCTTTTTTCAGTTTTTCTCCTAAGATTTCTAAATTCAAAAGAACAATTTAAGAAAGAGGAGCTTTTTGGAGATCAGGTGTGACAACTTCATTTTCCCGAACGAGTTCCACACAAAAAAGAGACTTAAACCTAAAACCATTCTTTCCCCTTCATTTCTCCCCCAACAGCTTACCATTTTTAAGAAGTAAATAAATAGAAGCGGAGCGTTATTTGTTTATTTATTTCTCTGATCTTTTCAACAGATATGGACGATACACTCTACCCAATGAGCGTAGGACTCAATCTGGCATGTCGCAAGAACATAGAAGGTAGATATTAACCATGGAAGTATTTACTATTACTACAACGCCTCTAGTGTTAAAATAATATGCAAAATAAGTCCTTCGGCTGACCAATCTTGTTTACAGAATATATGTTGAAACATTTGCATATGGAAGAAAGTGAAGTACCAAAGATTTGCCTGGATTTGTACAGGGATTATGGGACAACAATGGCAGGACTAAAGGTACAAAAAATATTGCCATTATTCTCAGTTTTCTCTTCATCATTATTCTCTCCTTATGAAATACCGATTTCAGGCCTTCGGCTATGAGTTTGACAATGATGAATATCATGCATACGTGCATGGAAGATTACCATACGAGAAACTGAAGCCAGATCCAGTGTTAAGGAGCCTTTTGTTTTCCATGCCTCAGCGTAAAATAGTATGTAGATATCTTGTATTACTTTGGTTTTGCTCAGCGGAGAATAATCCATCTAATTCTAAGACTTGGAAATGGTCATCTCAGGTATTTACTAATGCAGATCAAGCACACGTACACCAAGTTCTTAACAGAATGGGCTTGGAAGATTGTTTTGATGGCATCATATGCTTTGAAACTCTTAATCCTCCTAATTACACAAGCGTACCTACTGATAATCACGTGGGTAGCTCCTTTAGCAAAGACTGCAACAAAGTAGAGAGCGGACGTTTCCAGTCCAAGACACAAATCCTATGCAAACCCTCTGTCGAAGCCATTGAAGCTGCTATTCAGATTGCTAACATAGATCCAAGGAAAACGGTAAAATCTATTACGTGAACTAAAAAATGACGCTTGAAAATTACGCCTCTTGAATTTTATTTATATATTTTGGCAATTTGGTCCTGGAATCAACTTAACTACAGTTCTTTTTGCTCTTCCATCCTATGCAGTTGTTTTTTGAAGACAGTGCTAGAAACATTGCAAGTGGGAAAGCTGCAGGACTTAACACGGTTATAGTAAGCTATAATTTACAATTTATGCATCAGTATTTGGAAATTAAGAAATTAAATGGTTCCATACTTTATTTAAATATCTAATAAAAGTTAACACTCTGGTGACAGGTAGGTAGCTCAGATTTGGTGCCTGGTGCTGACCATGCACTGAACAGCATTCATAATATCAAAGAAGCACTACCGGAAATATGGGAGATTGAGGGAGACCAGCAGCAAATGATCCAATCCCCAGCAGTTGAAACCATGGTCCTTGCATAGATTTTGCTTTGAACAAGAAACCAATTTTACCTGCTGAGCAATCCCAGCCATGGTCCACAGCAGTTGTCTCCACACAAATGCTGATGTTTAAAAATGTAAATCATATTGCTCGGAGCACGTAAATGCAAAAAAAATAAAAAAATAGAAATTAAGATATGGAAAAGAGAATACTATTATAAGGATTTTTTAAATACGAGTCTAATTAACAAAATATGGGTGCGGGATCTCCACTGTGTCTCCGGAAGTCAACCAACTTGGAAGCCACTAATGAACTCAAACACATTAACATGATTAACAAGAAACAATCTGAAAATTGGAAATTAACTGAAAATCAGAAGAAAAGTTATATACTTCTACATAATGATCAACCATCTATAGGCAGCTCTCCACAATTAACAATCCTGCAAGGCTTCCGAGGGACATCTAACCTACTCGTCTCCTGTGATTCTAGTGTCTTAACAACATCCATTCCATCAATTACATGTCCAAATACAACGTGACGATTGTCTAGCCATGGAGTCTGCATACAAAAAAAAAGTAAGACACTTAGTGGTTTATAAAAGTTATTTTTCAAGATTCAGATAGTTTATTTAAATAATTAAGACTAAATATGAGAAATAAAATCCACGGCAAAATGGTGCAGTCTATTAGCAAAAAACATATTCTTAGATCAGGAAACACACTTGATAGAAATATCCCTAGTGACTTGTTTTATCATTCCGAATGACACCAAAGTTGGAACCTACGACCCTATGCATAATATCCCAACTCCTACCCGTAGGCCAACCATAATGGTTCAGATACTCCTAGTGACTACTACTAAGGCTTTTCCAATAATGTAAACAACCAGTCACTGGATATTTATTTTAGGCTTGATTAGAATATTGATTTTTACTTTCATTGGATTTTATAATATTATCAACAACAACAAAGTCTTACCTCACTAACTGAAGTCGGCTACATGAATCACATAATCTCATTCAGAATGGTTAGTAGTTATGAGGTCAGTTGAAGTTTATCTATTATTGACTTGTAAAAATCATAAGGACAGTACATGCATCTCACCTTTACAGTGCAAATGAAAAATTGACTACCATTGGTATTAGGACCAGCATTTGCCATGCTCAAAACTCCAGGACCAATATGCTTCACTGCAAGAAAGTGTTGAAACTAGAAATTTCAGAAGATTAACTAACTAATTTAAATTGGAACAATGGTCAAATTGAATTTCAAATACCAATCAGTTCTATAAATTTATAACTAAATATTACTATTAGGTCAGCAACAGAGACACATACAGGAAAAACTCTCATCTTTAAAACTAGGACCATAGATACTAGTTCCACCAGTTCCCTGCAGCCAATAAAAGCACATTTTAAGTGAGAAGAAACATTACCACCCTACCTCTCTGATGCATATACATGGAATGGCAGAATGAAAGTAAATGCACTCATAAGTGCATATAGGCATAGAAACAAATATAATAGAGCTCACATTTCCTTCTGTAAAGTCTCCTCCCTGAATCATGAAATCTTTTATTATACGATGGAAGGAGCTTCCTTTGTAACCATATCCTTTCTCACCTATACAGATTATTCAACTTGATCTATAAAATTCAATGTTACAATCCATTTCATAGTAATCCAACTACAACAAGAAAAATGCTGCAGAGAGAGTTGTCTGCTTGCCTGTGCACAAAGCACGGAAATTTTCAACTGTTTTAGGAACGACCTCTCCAAATAGGCCCAAAATAACCCTGCCCACAGGTTCACCCCCAGCTTCTATATCAAAGAAACATTTGCTAGTCACCTTGGCTTGAAGCTCTAGAACCTAAAGGTAACAAAACCATGTACCATAATCATCTTTTGTTTTTAGTTAGCCAAAAGAAAGATATAATTATTTAACGGGTACTCCAATCCATATACAAAATACAAATTAAAGCATGGTAACTGAAAACTACCTACTGCCCCCCTGTGCACATAGCAGAGTATTAGCAGACCCTAACTAATAAAAATGTCGCTGCATAACAGCTCATTGCACAACCTTAAAAGCTTCCCCTGCTACTTTTTCTATAACAGTGCAGCAACCTTATCGTAATTTCACTCCAAATCATTTCCACAGCAGTGCCACTTAATGTAAGATAATCATCTTAATCACAACAGAATAGATTATTAAGCACTGCCAAAACTTTTTTAGCATTAAATAAAAAAATATGATTCCAAACATGGAGTTGTATGTTGTAATACTTAACAATCCAAATATTGATTGACCCCACAATCAACAAGTAGTCTAAATTTTAAGAATCATTTAGGGTCATTATGGTTTAAGAAAACGTTCTCTCCTTCCATTTTGTATTTTCTATAAACACAAAAATACCACTTTGTTTCATGTTTTCAGAATCTTGTAGAGGAAGTGATGAAAAACCATGTAGTTTTCAGTTTTCACGCTCTTGTAACAATCCCAAGTGAAGGCATTACCCTTTAACTTCTCCACCGTTTCACATTGGCTTACTATATTCTATAAACATTTTCCCAAACCACAAATTTTAAGTGACAAACTTACTTTGTCTGCAGCATTGACACAAGTCATTCTCCTATATCTTATTGACCTTGCTTCAGATTGTTGTGTGACAGAAAGCCTCAGGGCATTATGTGACCTTGATGCCAAAGCTTTACCATAACCAAGCTGTGACCTGGCAGCACAACAGATAACATGTGCCTTTTGAACTTTAGGCACTTCTTGGCTAAAATTACCCTGAAAAAATAGTAGCAAACAAACTTATACCATTATTAATATACGCAAACAATTGGAACATTTGCAACTAAAAACTCGATATGGGGATTGGTATTAAAAAACATCCCATTCATTAATTACATTGAGTAGAAGCAATTTGAGGTGCTTGCAAAAAGCAAAGTCAAAACAGTGCACCTAATAATAGTGCCTTTTAACTATTGTCAGCATCGGCATAAGAGTGAAGTATGATTCTAAACAAAGTTCAACGTGGTTCCACGGCATCTATATTACTAGTTGTGAAGATTCAGAGCACAACACAAGATTGATTAAAAAAAAGGGCACGGCACGAGTATTAATGAATAGGGTAAATTTGAAGAGAAAGAGAGGAAAGAAGGAAGCAGTGACCTGAAGAGGTGGAAGTGAGTTCCGACATTGAACCAATTGAGCTGATAATGAAGACGCCATACTCGCTCAAACCTTCCCTTTACTATGGATTGCGTAGAATAAGAGAATACACAGGCCCAAAGCCGTAAGAGATAAAAGGGTTTTATTAAGTATGTGTATTTTTATATTTTAATGTATATCTTTTTACGGTTTAAAAATAATTAGTGAGATAAAGAAAGAGTAAAAATAATAAAAATTAATGTTACACACAGAAAAACTATATATATATATATATATATAAAGGGAAGGATTCCATTACTTATTTATTTTTTATTTTCTCTATTTTTCTAATTTATTATCAAGTCTTAATTATACTTTATGTTTTATTTTTTATATTTTAAATCATCACATTATCACTCTAAATTTTAAAATTGACTTGACCATTAAGTATCAAACATGAAAAGGAAGTGACATAAAAGTTTGTGATATAAATTGACTTGACAATTAAGTATCAAACATGGCAATATAACGTGATAAATCTTAATTTATTGATTTAAAGATAAATGAGATAATAAAAAATAATTATAATTAATTAAATAATTTAAATCACATAATTAAAATATTTCATATTATTAAATTACCATTACAAATTAAACAATCAATGTACTTAATCAACGTGGATACACTAATAGTTTTACATAAATTACAAAGTTTAAAAATTAAGGTTAGCAATATCATAATTTAAAACAAAAAGAGACGTCAAAAACTGAAAAAATAAAAGAGTATAATTAAGTTGTTAAATTAATTTTTTAAATATTGATTAGATGAATAGCATGTGGTAATAATAGTAGCAACAATCATAGTTGAGTTAACTCATAAAATTTTATCAACTACTTGTTTACGGCCTCTCACGATTTAAATTACACATAAAATCGGGTAGTAAACATTTGATGATAGAATAAGATAGCCTCTCACGATTTAAATTACACATAAAATCGTGTAGTAAACATTTGATGATAGAATAAGATAGACTCACAGCAAACCCAATAGAATGAGATAAACTCAGAGTGGACTCGTAAGCAAACTTTTCAAGTGTTATGTCTGTGGATAGATTTTAATTTTGAGCATTTTGACTCTAATTTTTTATATGTGAAAATGATTTTGAAATTTTTAAGTGTTCTAAGTTCTAACTCTAATTTTTATTTATTTAAAATAATTTAGATTAATTATATAAATTTGAACTTATTATAGGATAAAAAATTTCATTTTGTATTATTTAAATGTATATTTTTAACAAAATAAACTCTTATAATTTTATAACTTTATATACACTTTGAACTTTCATAACCTTGACAACAATCTTGGTTTGTGGTACTATACCACGGATTGGAATCACATTGATTTCACTGGCACAATCCGTGAATTTAAGATGAGAAAAAGAATTGTGTATTGTTTGTGTAAAAAGTTTTTATACTGATATTTAATTATAACATTTCATTTACGGTAAGTTTGTTGACTTTACTAATTAAAGAAAAAAAGTTACACTCACATTCAATCACAAAACCTTTCATTTATAGTAAATTTGTTAATTTTATCAATTGATACTTTAAAAGTCATATAAATGAATAGTTGTTATCGAATGTTGGTGTAAAACTCTTTACACTGTTAATGTATAGTAATTAAACTCTATCATTTTTTTTTGTGTAAACTGAATGAGCAATACTCATTTCTATTAGGAATTATACAATGCAAGTTTCTTAAGTACACAATGGATAATGAATCTGGAACAGTAAAAAATAATGACTTTTACTAGTGAGTATGCAATCCTAGTCTCGCAAAACCATTAGCTAACATATTCAATTCACATGGGGCAAAATTAAATGAGCAAGTTTGAGTTTTCCCACTTCTTATATTCATTTGCTCAACTAGGAAAAAGTGTACAAGGTCAACATGGCAACCATCCTCCGGTAGCTTAATCGCACTAATAGAGTCTGATTAATGACCAAATTCTGAAACTCATGCTCGTATGTGACTATTAATGCTTGCATAATGGATAAAAGCTCAACCTTGGTAATGTCACAGTAAAAAATAGTATGGGAGAAGCCAAGGACAAACTTACTCTTGCAATCATGAAACACGCCTTAATAGCTGCCTTCTAGTGGGACTAGAGCACAACAACAACACAATTTAGCTTGAGGAAACTAGGGTAAGGGGCTCCAAGCATAAACACTAGCTTACTCGGGGTAATGTACCCCAAAATCTTTCATGAGAGTACACATACGATGGGTCTGCTTAATCTCGAGTCGGAGGGACCTCACAACTTTGATGACATGAACAGGTGACCGCTGGTTATTATCAAAGGTGACCTGATTTCGCATCCACCACAAGCAGTCTAGAACGATACCAAAGATTTGAGTTCACTCGTCAGTGCCATTGCTCTTTGGCAAGATTCAAGTTATCACGCAACCAATCCTCGACATTTTGGTGAGAAAAGACGTTAGGCCCATTTGATTCCAAATACTACATGTGTAGATGCAATCTCGTAAGACGTGTATAATGGTTTTCCGGTCATTACTGCATAAGGGACATGTGGGATTATCAATCATATGTCTACTGTACCACAGATCATTAGTGGTAAAATATCACTCATAACCTTCTAGAAGTCGAATCCGCTTAGGAACCTCCCACTTTCACACTAGGTTGAATAACGGATTTGCTAGAGAATTGTCTTTATCTAATAGACTCTGATAAGCAGATATCGTAGAGAATTAACCAGTTCTCGCAATTCGGGGCAATTGTGCATTTTTTTACAATAGGAGTTACCTTTCCCTAGTATCTCAGTATACTCGATATCCACGAAAGAGATTGGCGCACCGAAATCATAAACTTTCTGCAAAATAGGATGACCCCTTCAGAACTAGCGAAATCTAAGCAATTAAGAACAAAAGCCTCAAGATTCTCCCTTATCTCGGGAGAACTCTACAAAAGGAGCTTTTTAGCCCCCCTCCTAAAATGCCTAAATGACGAAGAAGCCAACTATATGCTTCGAGAAATCCATTAGGGCGTTTGCGGTTTTCATTGTAGGGCAAGGTCAATGGAAAATAGAGTACTAAGAGTTGGATACTACTGGCTGACGATGAAAGAAGACTGCGTCACATTTGTTAAGAAATGTACTCAATGTCAAAAGCATGCAACCTTGATTCATGCCCTAGCAGATGAGTTAAAGATAATCACAGCCCCATGACCTTTTTGTACTTGGGGAGTGGATATTCTCAAACCTTTCTTGTTAGCCCGAAGACAGCGCAAATTTTTACTAATGATCCTTGATTATTTTACCAAGTAGATTGAAGCAGAACCTTTGGCCACTATTTTGGCCAACAATATCCAGAAATTTACGTGCCAAAACATAGTGACAAACTTAAGCATTTCGCACTCAATAATCACTGACAATAGTCTCCAATTCACAGATAAGAAATTCAACACTTTCCTACAAGGACTCATGATAAAACACAAAGTTACTTCAGTCGAGCATCCACAAATAAATGGGCAGGCATAAGTAGCTAATAAAGTCATTCTGACAGAGTTGAAGAAGCGGCTTGACGGATCTAAAGGGGCATGGGTAGACCAAATATCAAAAATCTTATGGACATATCGTTGTACCCCCTAGAGGTCCACACATGAAACCCCATTTCGGCTAACCTTCGTCACAAATGCTATGCTACCCGTAGAAATCAACAAACCTTTGCTTCGGAGATGTTGTTTTGATGAAACAAACAACAGCGAAGCACTTCGGCATGACTTGGACTACGTTGAAGAACTCAGAAATCATGTCGTAGTAATTACAGAAGCCACCAAGCAATGGACGTCGCGACGATTTAATTCAAAGGTAAGACCGAGAACTTTTTTCCTAGGTGACTTAGTCTAGCGAGCAACCGGTAAAGCAAGAAAAGAAAAGAAAGAAGGAAAGCTAGCTGCTAACTGAGATGAACCTTTTCGGATCCGCCAGGACCTCAGCAACGACACATATAAACTAGAAGACCTCGCTGGAAAACTAATTCCATGAACTTGGAATTCCACACACTTAAAAATGTACTACACTTAAACATGAGCATGTACTTCTTCTATGACACTTTTTTCCTTATTTTGGTTTTTTATCCCACAATGGAAATTTTTCCGAAAAGCTTTTTAACGAGTCCCCTCACCTATAAAAGAAGGATATTTCGACTCTACTTTATTCTTTTACTTGCAACAAGTCTGGCTTACTTACAAAAAAGCCTACGAGTGTACCCTCCTGAAAATTTTCATTTTCGGCTAAGGCAGTACCTCTCTAAAAAAATTTGAAATCTTGCACCAACAACCATGCATCTGTTATAATTCGGCCCATACATTAACTAAGAAAAACAAAAGAATAAAAGGCAAATTTAGCCATACTTGAACAAAAAAACCTTGTGTATTCATTATAATAATTCACTACAAAATGTTCGTTGTTTAAATACACTTTTTAAATACAACAAGCATAAACTAAAGAAATCATTAAGATGTTGCTTCATCATCTTCGCTTTGGCCTTTTACTCCTTCTACCCCATCCACATTAGCAGTTTCTTAGCTTGAGTCTCTTCAGCCTGAGTCTCAACATTATCTTCTAATGTTGAGTCCAGCGAAGATTCCCCTTCTAGAAGGGCTGCATCATCTACTTCATCAAGACTCTTGTATTGACCCTTAAAGAGATCATGATTTTTAGAAAACTTGAAGCCCTCCAAAATGGTGCAGAAATAATAAGTTTGGCACACGGCCTGCCAAAAGCCAGCAGCATGTTCCCCCATGACATCATCCTCTGCCTAAGTCACGAATATATCATGCTCGGCTACCGCCTCCTCCTAGGCCTGCTTGTAGCCTTCTCAGCTTTTTTCACCCTGATTCGAAAGAACTTTGAGGCTACACACCTCTTCCTGAGCCTCCGCCAAAAACTCATTCTTCTTGGCCAAGGCCTTGGCACGTTAAGCCTCTCTTGCAGCCAAAGCCTCCTCAAGCACCTCACGGGAGATCATTATTTTAGTGCTTTCTTCCAGCTTCCGCAACTTATCCTGAGATAGCCAAGAAGCTATCTTCGACCTTCCTTTGCTGCGAATTTACAACCACCAGCTCATAAGTAAACAAGTGTTTTCCTAGCACCTGCGCCTGTGCTAGAAACTCCCAGTAATTCTGCCATTTGAGGTTGAGCTCCATATCTTCTAAAGCCTTACGGCCATCTGTCGAAATCGAATCTCCAAACCTGGTAGAGGACACTACAAGATCCAGGTCCTCATAGAAGAATGATGACAACAGTAAAATAATGTTGATGGCTGAGGTTTTTAGCATTGAGGACTTGGCCTTGACCTTCTTGGACTTGCTGGATTTTTTATCTCTTTTTCTCTAATTTTCTTCCCTCTTACTTCCCTCAAATGCCTTCTCTTTTCCCTTTTGTTTTTGTTTTTTTTTTTCGAACTCAGACATAGGGGGAAAGGTGTGAGTTGAGGGAGACTTCAACAGAGGTTGCTCCTCAATTTGGATTGTCGGAATAGTGGCTTCAACATTTGGATCGCCTTTACTAATCGTGCAGAAACCCACTGCTTTGCCACTAGCTTTCACCATGATCTTTGCAAAAAACAACAAATAAAAAAGTTAGATCGGTTTCGGCAAAAAATTATCAAAATCAGTTCATAAAAATATGTTCACCATCGAGATCAGTGAAGGGAATGATTGATGAATAAAGTTGCAACAATGCTGCCACAGGGAGAAGGCGAAAGAGAGAATCAAGGAATTTGGCATCAACCTTCTCTTCATCTGTAAGGAGGTCGTCAGGGAAATTCGTGTACCTTCTCGGCACAGGCTCCTAGGAGAAAGGGAGTAGTCAGCCTCTTTGTTGATCATAAAAATGGTTTCGGCCAACCTCAAGATTTATCATGACTTTGAAGTACTTGGACTTAAAACCCTTAAAAGAAGTTGTGTATGACACAAACAGAGGGTTATCGACCTTGCAAAAGAGAGAAACCCATTTGCATTTCTCATGAGGCCGAGTACAGAAATGATGAAGGAATAGGCTAGGAGTAACCTGAGTACAAGTAAATAAGCATAGAGCTCGGAATGCTTGGATATAGCCCTAAGCATTTGGAGGCAACTGACTAGGGGTACAGTTAAACACTCTAAGTATCCCCGTAATATAGTTTTCAAAGGGGAGCCTCACATGGAAAACCGAAAACATACAATTATAAACATAGAAAAAATCACTCTTATCCTTAGGAGTCCGACCCAGGAAGACAAAATCTCGGTTCGGCACAGAAAAATCCTTACAACGTCGAACAAGAAAAGGAAACTCTTCACAATTTTCAAAATAGCAAACTTGAACTTTATTTACAAAATCACTGAGAATCTGCCTATTGCAATACCGAAATGAGAAAGCCCCTACTTCCCTATCTACCCAATGGTAGGAAGGAATCAGAATGGGGGGATACTTCTTTTTTAGATTACCCTTGAACTTGCGTTTCATAGTCATTTTGGCTAAAATGCTAGCCTTCCAATGGGGTAACAATTTCAGCCACGAAGGTATAGCGTCATCTGCTTGTACTTCTGGGTACATTGCAGACTCTCTGTTACTGCCTGAAGCAGAAGCAGAAACTTCGGCAGACTCAGACGAAACCCCTCCCACGGAAGGAATTTCGGAATCAAAAGGAGAAAACATTTTTGACCGAAATATAGAAGAGTTGAGGCGTACTTGACTTGGAAAAAGGAGGATTGATGAAGGAAAGCTTAAGAGAGATTTCGGCACAAGGAGACAACACAAATGACAAAGTGTCAATGAACTTGACACCCCTTCATCCCTTAAATAGCAGTATGAATCCGAAACTCCCACACTCATCTATACCGTTGATCTAATCCAGATCAACGTTCCACGATACGTGACTATTCATTTCCACTTCCGCTACAGTACTTGAGGGAAGAGAGTTTGTTTTCCCCCCTTGATATCACTTAGGGGGAAACGAAACTGGTAACCCTAAAAATCCATCCACTTATACCTAGAGATTTTGGCCTCAGGTTGAAAAACCAAAGACTCTGATGTCTCCCTTTAAGAAAGACTTCACCCTTGTACTTCACACTTCGGCTGAAGTTTAGGGGCAAGTGTATAATCACCAAGAAAAGCAAAACCTAAACTACCATCCTAGAGACTTCGGATTTCGGCATAGCCAAAAACTGAAAACATATAAGCAAAAGAACAAAAGGATTTCAGATAAGAATAAAAACACTAAAATAAGAGACTTTAGATTTCGGCTATGCTGAAATCCATAATATAACATAATCCCTCCCATAGAGAAGAAATAAACCTCATAAGGATTTTGACCTTGCCGAAATCCGAGCTCCTACAAAATAATCAATCAATTAGTTAAATTAACCAAAAAGATAAATCAACATAATCAATGATTAATGTTATTTCTAATAAAGCTGGGTAAGATCTACAAAGAACTTGTTAGATAAAAGCCAAACACACTGGGTAAAAAGAATACACCAAGGACAAGAGGTAGTGACTGTTAGGTAACAACTACATCTCTTACTATAAATACAATGTAGAAGTTACGTGTCATTTACTCATTCAAGAAAATTTATTACACTTCAGCCTCTTTTTACCTTCTCTATCTTGCTCATTTACTGACTTGAGCGTCAGAGTCCTCTATTGCAGGTTCTCCCCCTTTTTCTTGTTCCAGAAGGAATTAGAGTGCTTAACAAAGCTCATCAAAGACATTTTGAAAGGTTCATAGCGATTTGTACTTCGATACTTTTTAGTAAAAATATTTAACATATTTAAAAAAAAGAAGGATCAAACCAAAAGGCAAAACAAAGTAAGCTAGGTCTATAGCCTTCATGTTCAACAAATAAGATTGATGACAAAATTATGAGAACAAGTTAAAAAGAAATAGAATAAGAGAAAATTTTGAAAATTTAGTATTAAAATAATTTTTCTTTCTTTTTTATTTCAAGATTTTGATCTATAGTTAATAAAATTGTCATTATTTATGTTTTCTCTCATATGTATTTTCTTTTATTTCAACCAAATAAATTATTAATGTTTATATTTAGAGATAGATTTAGGGATACAAGTGTTTATCATTTATTTTTTGAAATTTAATCATTGTAAACTTGTAATAAATAGCTTATAATTTTAACAATTAAGATTTCAACACACAGAACTAGTAAGAAAAAAATTCTACTCTGTAAAAAAATACTTACCTTCCTTTGGTTTCTGAATTTCTCTCTTTAGTTTTTTTATGCAGGATCTCTGTTCAGTTAATATACCAATGTGATTTAGTTTTTATTTTATTTTATTTTATGAACCAATGAGATTTAGTTATTTTCAGCTAAATCAATTTTATATCGTATGTGTTATTTTTATATTAGCATGGATAAAATTAATTTTGGTAGTGCGCAAAGTTATTTATGAAAAAATTGTTGTTCTTTTTAACCTATTTTGTCAACTTAAATTGATTCTAAGTACCAAGCATATAAATTACACCCTATTAGTATTCTAAAATTCAATTTTATTTCATTGACTCGATATCATAAAACTAATTTTCTTGATTAAGATGATGATTAACTAAAATAAAGATACTGAGCTGATCGAGCTACTTTTTGGTGAGCCCCGCAGGAAGTGTATTGTTCCCAACACAAATCTTAAGAATTTAAATACTATATATGTGAAGTGAAGTCAGCGTTGTGTTTTTTAATAATGGGTTTGGTTATCGTCATAGTGGCTTGTGGGTTTGGTTAGTCGTGGAGAAGTTGGTGCCTTTGGTGACGGGTGATGAGATTAGTTTTGTGGGACTTTTTATGTCTTTCTTATTACTTTTGTATTTTGCATTATAAAATGCATCCAGCTCCAATGATCACGCAGCGTGTGTTGGACGGAGTAGTGCCAAATCTGCCCCCATTTATATTCACTCTTCTTGTGCTAATATTTGGTCGTCACACCAATTATGTTTATCCAACCTTTCCATTGATGAAAAACAAACATGCACCAACATTTTCAAATTCTCCTAGGACACAAATATGGGATTACAAATTTGAACTTTCATCATAAAGATGATGTTACATGGTCCCCTGCAAGGAAGATCGATCTCAAAATTTGTAAGGAAGATCGATCTCAATATTTCACCATCTTACAATTTTTTACTTGAAATTCCTATTAGATTGCAAGGTTGTGTATATCACTTATGAATAAAAATATAAAATAAAGTGTAGGGTTTTGTTTGTCATGGTGGTATGGTGAAGTATATGAATATCTAGGAACTCCATAATCTTCAAAGGTAGGACTATGAACTCTTTGGATATTATGATGACTATTCAGGTGTTATCTTGAAAATGTATGTCACGTAAGTTTGGGTTTAATAGAGGCTGTGTTTTCTCATATTGAAGTAGTAATCTTCAATTATGTTTGTTAGATATGAAGAAAATGTCATGTCGTATGGAAGATGATGCAGCGTCGTATAGAGGAGAAACTTTGACGAGCCAAACAGACTTATCTTTTCTTTTTTATGATGTATAGAAAAGTATGAAACTCTGTTTCATAATTCTGCTATATATAATATATTCTCTTTCGCCTTAAAAAAAACAAAATTTACGAATGAAAATATTCTATTTTAAATTTATATCTCACTCTGTATTTTAACAAATCAATGGACATCAAGTTATTTAATAATTTTTTTATATCAATTAAATAACATTAATATTTATTAATTAATTAGAATAAAGAATCCTTCACTTACTATGACCGAGATGATCTTTTACCTTAAAAATGGAGCCTTAGCATAATGGTATGATCTTTAGAAATGGATACAAATTTAATATCTTTTATCATACTTTACAAAAGATTAAAATATTGAGTAGAGTACTCCATCATACTTCGGGATTGCTTGAAACTAAGACCTGCTTAAACAATGTTGTGCCTTTGTTTTCTGTTATTTTTCAACATGCTTGGTTCTTTCTCTTCAGTCTCCGGTCTCCACTGTTTAACAACTTATGTCCCACTGGTTGTATTATGTTTGTTAATTATGAATTTTTGTCTACGTAAAATCACAAGCTTTTATAACTCTACTTTTTATTTATGTGATATCGCCATATCGGTTGTGAATATTGACTCAAAATAAAGGAGATACAAAAATGATAAAATTATAATGCATATTATTTTATCAATATTTTAAATCATATAGTGAATTTTTACTGTTTCATCATAAAAATTACCATTTTATTATTTATGCATTCGAAAGTACTTAAGATTTTGTTTGCCATAGATTTATTTATTATTAGAGTTTAATTAACTATGCTTTGTAAATGTAAAAAATTTTACACTTAATCTAATAATTATAATTGTTTATTTATGATAAGTTGGTTGACTTTACCAATTAATATTTTAAAAGTCATATGAATAAATAAATATAATTAAACGTAAATATAATACTCTTTTACACACTAATTAAACTCTTATTATTATGCTAAAATTAATTGTAAGACTACATTGAACTAAATTTAAAAGATTAAAAATAAAGGCATTAAATCTAAATAAAAAGATAAAAATTGAATTTTTTTTTTCTTGATTCCTGGTAGGAGTTGAAGACGGTATCAAGAATTTATAATAACTCACACACCCTACTCATCAACTAAACCCTTTACAAAAAATTAAGATAAATGGTTAATCTAAATTTTGTTATTTATTATTTATTTTTTAACATTTTTAAACCAAATTATGTAATTTACATCGTAAAAAAACTAGTTCAATTGCCGTGTGAGAGTTATTAAACTCCTTTACATGTATTCTTTTTATATGGACAAAAAAATATAATGTGCGCACTCAACTTTTTTTTTACATAAAGTGGAATGGATTTGCTGGGTTGAAATATCTTATGCATGCCATTGCAAGGGGTTAATTAGACGAAAATACGTTCAATTACAAAATAATTACATAAGTTCAAATTGCTCTTAAAAATGATAAAAGGAAGTTTATTTAAGAAAAAATTACAGCAACATATCATCAAATTTTATCTAATTTATTTTATTATATTTTCTTATACCAAGTATATTGAGACTACTCTCAGGTAGGACTGGACGGTTCTCTTTAAAACAAAGAATCTCAACAATAGGTCGAGACCACCCCAATGAAAAACAAGATCCGCTTTCTAGCACTAAAGATGATCTAACAATGGGTTGAGGCCTACAAGACTACCTCAACCATGACAGGAACCCTCATAAAAAACTCATTGACTTCATGTGAAAAAACAATATTACCCTTTGAGTAAGTCAAAACCCTAATCACTAAAGTCCAAGCCTAAAAAGTAAATAGTATAAATAGAAACAATTATTCAGGTTTGATCATGCTGACATTATTATACTAATTTTTCTGATACTTGTGTGACTTGTGACTTAAGTTGAGTTCATGCTGACTTGAGCGTCGGAATGTTATTACAGGTACTCACTTGTGCTCACCTGAATTGTTAGCTCGAACTTTGGAAGACTGTGAGATATCTCAAGTTCTTGACAAGGACCACCATACCTCAACATCTTTGTGTAGGTATATTAACATTTATTTTAACTTTAAAATATTACACTAGCACTTCCTGTATATTTAAAAATATTACACTAATATTTCTCTTAAACAATAACTAACACCTCTTATAAGTGCAAAAATAATAGTTAAAAAAATAAAAAAATATGTGTGTAATTACACAAAATTTTGAAAAATATTGTTATAATTAATTTATTCTTTGTTTTTAAAAGTTATTTTTCAGGGGAAGAGAAAATAATAGTCAGATATAGTTTTTTTTTTAAGTTATTACAAAAGAATTTATACTTTTGTTGAATCTTTTTATGAATAAAGAGTTATATAGTTAAAAAAGAAGATATTTGACTTAGGAAAATGTGAGAAAAAAAAAAGAGAGGAAAGAATATCAAACTTTGTATCCTTATAATAAATATTACACACCATACAATAATTAACTGAGTTAACTCTTTTTTTGGTGAACTACAGTTTTCTATTTAAATGTTTTCGTACTCATAGTTTTACACTAATGTTTAAAGTTCATTTTTATATGTTAAATTATAGTATATTAAGAATGAATTAATCTCTTAGCTTGCTTCCAAAAAAAATGCACATTATTTTTATTATTAGTTTTAAATTGAAGGTTATAAATAAGCCATGTGTATCACGCACACAATATAAAAATTTAAAAAATGTAATCTAAGTAAATTACAGTGTTTGATATTTAATCTAAATTAAATTAGAAAATAATTATAAAATATACTGTTATTTATTAAGTTAAGGAAAATTGTATTAAAATTGAGTTTAAGTTATAGGCAGACAGTTAATCATAATTTTTTATTTATATAATTTTTAAAATATTAATCAGTAAAATTAATAAATTTATTATATAAAAATAATTATAATTATCTATCATGTAAATTTTTTTACAAACAATATAATATGTTTTCTTATTAAATTTTGTCTGTTGAAAAATATGCAAAGCAAAAGTTTGCATGGTTACAACTTGAAAGACTTTTTTGGAAGACTCTGTTTTCACCTTATATGTGAGACAAAATGCAGTCCCGACATTGGGGCCTTACAATAAATGAGGAACATCATCCATTGGGGTAAAGAATTTTAAAGGAAATTGAGTATTCGACGAAATATTCAAACAAATGAAATAAATATAAGTAATGAGAGAATATTTTAATTTGTTAGAATAGAAGATCCTAGTGTGGAACAGAAAGCATTTTCAACCTTTTTTTTCCTTCTTTTTTTCTCAATTATATAAAGCCACAACCCAATCCACAAGTCAAAGAAATAGAAAAATAGGAGCATCATCACATTGGTCCTCTCATTGATTGGTTCATGTCCGTAATTCGGGAACTATTCTCCTATTCTGTCAAAGATTGAAAAACACCACTCATCTACAATTATAATTATAATTACGTCCACACCTCAAATCAAACACCAAATATTATTAGTTAAATAATTTTTATACCGATGAACGGACATATAAGACTAAAATTACTCAATGGATTGACCATTAATGTATTGAGATTAAAATTTACGAAAGCGTACCTTACATTTCTTGGTTAATAACTATAATATACTCATATTGAATATTTATAATTGTTACCTATACTTTTGAAACATAAATTAAAATAATCATTAAAACTAATCTCACATATATAACTGGAGTTATAATTTTAGTGTAATGAAAAAGTGGAGAAATTAAAAAAAAAAAAGTCACAGATTTGAATTTCTCCATTAACGAATCTTAATATATTACACAGATATAATTACGTGAAACATTATATATTAAATTTGTCAAATAAAGTATGGTTGTGTTTGTAAATTATCTCGAACCCCTACTAATTTTGAAGTGAGAAAATAAGAAATATATTTAAGATATTAGAGTTCTTTTGTTAAAAAAAATAGATATAGTTATTTTAGTGAATATTATTAAAAAACATTTGAATGAATATAACAAGTTAAAAATTTGTGGGGGAATGGGCGAGTGGATTCCTACCCATCGAATTTCATTGATGAGAGCGATGATGGGGCATAGCTAATTTATTGACTTCAACAGCACCAAAAAGCAGCAATCATTCGAAGGGAAATATATATTATATAGGGAAACTGGAAACATTAAACAATGAAGAAAACGACCAAACCCAGTATACACACCCCACCCTGTACGTACTCTCTTATTTTCAACGCTATTATTTTATTTAAATTTTGTATTTACCTCCCAAGCCATTTGAATACCAAGGAAATAGACCCTCCTTAATCCTTATTGAACTCTCATATATATGATTAGTCAAACCAATTCCCTACTCCTACTATTAAAGACTAACGATGCATTTTCTTACAATATCATTTTAACAATTCATGTAATATGTTATGATTTCTTTTTATAAAAAAGCAACCAATAATATAAATAATTTATATCAACATTAGTTACTTTATTGCTCATAAAAATAAAGTTACTTTATTATAACATATTACATATAATATATTTATTAACATTTACAACAAATACTTTTGAAAAAATATAAATAATAAGTTATAATTAAATAATAATATAAAATTATTTTATATTATTAATATTTATTAAATTTATTTTTAATTACAAATTGCCAAGTCAATTACAATAAAGAACTTTTTAGTTTATATATTATGTTATTATTCATTCATTATTCAATATACTCATTTATTACTCTTAACACTGTTTGAAATATCTTTGATGGACACTTTACTTTTGCCATTTGTAATTTTTACAGTGGATAAAAAGCTAGCTAAAAAAGAAGTACCATCTTAACAATGTCTTGGGACTAGTTTGGAAATAGGAACATTGATGCTAGAGGGAAGGCCTAGATCACCCTCTCTCCCCTTAGTTTGGATTTGGGGGACTTGTTTTGCTATACCAAAAATTGGACATAGCTTAGGAACTAAGACTCATGGTTGTTTATAAACATTTATCTCTCTTAACCCATTGGAATACCTTTTCAGAACAAAATCGTGATAGAGTTACCAATTCCAAAACAAACAATACTTTAAATACGATGATTGTTCCTGGACCTATGACATAACTATTTCTATAACATTATTAGTATGCTTAAATTTAGGTCTTATAAGTATTGTACTGTTTTTAAGCTAAGATTATATAGATTTTTTTTCTAACATCATTAAGACTATGTTTAGATTGATGATAAATGATGAAAGGAAGTAATTAACTAGATGAAATAAGTGATCTCTTGTTTAAGTTATTTAAACAATAATAGAAGGAGATATAGAAAGTCACAAATTACAATATATTATGCTCCATTATATTTTCAAATAATAAATTAATGTTTTTAATCATTAAATTTCATTTCATCCGTTCTATTCTATTTCATTGCTTACCCTCAATTCAAATATAATCCAATGTCTTCTTCTCACTTGAGTTCATATAGATGTCGAAAATTGCATAAAAAAAGGTAGATTCGAAAAATCCATGTATTTATATTATAAAATATATTATAAACACGTTATTTCAGAAAATATAATGTATGCACTTATATATAAATATTTAATTACAAATTATATATGATAAAATTATTATTTTTATAATAATTTTCTTAACATTTATAATATTAATATGGTTTTTAATTTATTAAAAATTGAAAAATTTTACTGAGACTTTTATTTAGATGATATCTCAAAGAGTTTAATATGTTAAAATTTAAAGTGAATTTAGTTTTTATATATGAATACAAAAATTACATGAAAAAAATTACCATTAATATAAAATTTAAGAAATTTATTATAAAACTGAATATATTTAAGAAGATCAAATTTCGTTTCACTCGAAATTGACAAGTTGGAAACTAAATTTAATATTAAAATTATTTACATTAATATATATATTCTCTATTATAAAATTAAAAATTTAATAACTATAACTTGTTAGAATAATTTTTTTACAGCATGAACTAATTAGTAATTATTTATGATATGAATTTTAAAGTAATTATATATATATATATATATATATATATATATATATTATTTGACAGTTAAAAGTTATAGTCCACGGTGAACCACATATCAAGATAGTCAACTGTAGTATTTGCCAATTAATTTTGATAATATGAATATTGATAATATAAAAATTGATAATAAAAACGTACTGATAATATAAAAATTATTTACGATATAATCTTAGAAAAAAACAAGTTATGTACATAAACTTTACATTATCATTTTGACTAAAAAATAATTTTATAATTTTATTTAGATAGACAAATATTAATTATTAATATATTAATTTTGTTAAACTAGAAATTCAAATTCATTATAAAAAATAATAAATATTTTACATCATAAATAAATTTATTTAATAATTAAATATCTAAAATATCTTTAAATTATTTTATAGAAAATTAACAAAATTAAATGTTAGTAACCTATTTTCTAAAAATTAAATGCTTCTTTTTATTTATATGATACAATACAAATGATTTTTTATTGGTTGACGTGTAAAATTAGTTTGCACTATTGACTTTTTGTTCTTATTTTTTCTTAAAAAAGATCAACCTATTAATACCTAATGTTTAGGCTATAGATAATTATAAAGTTACCTAAGTTTATATTGAAGGAAAGGAAAAATTACGGATTGAAAATAAAAATGTTTAGGCTAATGAAACTATAAACAGCAATTAAAGTAAAATAAAAAATGCATCTAATCTAAAATCTAAAATCTAAAATCTAAAATCTAAAATCTAAAATTCGATAGGAAAAGAAAAGCCCACAGTCTCTCATATCATCCCTGTCGTCTCCCGTAGTTCCCTTGTTAGTCAAACACACACTCCATTTCACACCTCTTCTCAATTTCCCTCACAAGGGCGTGCCCGTTAATGATTCTATTCGGGCACGCTTTTCTCCATGTTCATCTGTCACAATCCACGAAGAAGAAGGAAAAAACCTCACCTTTCTAAAATGGGTCTCTCTCTGTATTCGCCTCTCATGTGTGTTTCACTGCGCCGTCTTTGCTGGCTTTCTTAGATCTGTTTCTCAAGCAGTGTCCACGAGGTTAGATCGCAACATTTCCCTGCCAAAACTGCCTTTGCTGCTTTATCCCTTTGGCGCTGTTTGAGGGATTTTTTTTTTTTTATTCATACCCACTTTGCAAGGCAGTGTTTTGGCCTCTTTTTATGTTACTTTATCCCGAAACAGCAAATGGGTCGCATCCCTTTCAGCCTCGGAATTTGACGACGACGATGATTGTGATGATGGTGCATGGTGGTGACATGTGTAATCATGGGTGTTGTTAATAATTAGGGGTATATTAGGTTTTGAACTGGTTTGTATTTGTATCTGGTGATGGTGCTTAGGTTCAGAAACCTTGTGGCGTTGGCATCTCTGTGTCAGGGGTGTTTGCATTTGTGGGAATAATAATGGGCAACGGCACTTCTCGTGTTGTTGGCTGTTTGGTGCCGTTTAATGGCAAAAGTGGGGTTGATTTGGAGTTTCTAGAGCCATTAGATGAAGGGTTAGGCCACTCTTTTTGTTATGTGAGGCCATCTATTTTTGAATCTCCTGCGATTACCCCATCAAACTCTGAGAGGTTTACTGTTGATTCTAGTATCCTTGATTCTGAGACATTGAGTGGCTCATTTAGGCATGAGGCCATAGAAGAGAGGCCTGGTAAAAATGTTTCCGAAACCACGTTCAAAACCATATCAGGGGCTTCGGTTAGTGCCAATGTTTCCACTGCCAGGACTGGTAATCAGAATGCACTGCTTGCCAGTGATGTTCTAGAGCCTGCTGCATCGTTTGAGGGAACCTCGTCCTTTGCTGCAATCCCTTTGCAGCCTGTTCCCCGTGGTTCTGGACCTTTAAACGGTTTCATGTCCGGACCTTTGGAGAGATTTGCCTCCGGTCCCTTGGACAAGGGTGGTGGTTTTATGTCCGGGCCTATAGAGAAGGGAGTTATGTCGGGTCCTCTTGATGCCACTGACAAGTCCAACTTTTCTGCACCACTTGCACATGGTCGTCGAAGGCCGCGCCTCCAACGCCTCATGAGAAGTGTCAGTGGTCCTATGAGAAACACTTTTTCTCGGACTTTTTCCAAGCACTCTGTGGGTGGCAATTGGGTGCAGCGGTTATTCCTCCATCCAGTGTCTCAACTAGCTTGGAATTCCAAAGAGGCAAAGTTTCGACCTGAAGTTTCTCGAAACTGTGCTGAAGTTGGATCCTCTGAATTGGAGTATAAACATACACAAAATTTGCAATGGGCTCATGGTAAGGCTGGTGAAGATAGGGTTCATGTTGTGCTTTCTGAAGAACAAGGGTGGTTGTTTATTGGGATATATGATGGTTTTAGTGGACCGGATGCACCTGATTTTCTGATGAGTCATCTTTATAAGTATATAGACAAGGAATTAGAAGGGTTGCTCTGGGATTATGAGGATAATCCCATCGATCCACTTACACCTGAAGTCCTTCAAAATGGAGATGATGTAGTTGCTCTAGAATGTGGTAGGGAGGAAATGTCAGATGCTCATATCATTTCAAATGGAGAAAGTTCTTGCTGTTTAGAAAATTCTTGTCCTGTAATAGTGAAGGATCAATCATCTAATAGTGAGATAGTAGAGGTAAGTGCTGAAGTAAAGGTAAATACTGAACAGAAAAATTGTGGAAGTCCCAGTATTGTACATACTGTTCCTGCATCTGTTCCAATTGAACAATTGAGTGGTCAAGGCAGAAGAAGTGTGCGACTTTATGAGCTTCTTCAGATGGAATCTTGGTATGAACAGGCGTCAGAACAAGGCAAGGATTCTGTAGTTCCCGGGGAAATAACACAAGAGAGGCAGATGAGATTCTGCTCACCTGATGGTAGAGAGGATAGGTCTAGATATGTGGATGAAGGTCCCACTACTTCAGGGGAAACTGGAGGTGCTGGGTTTAATTCGACCAACCAGGAGCCAATAGCTTCTTTTCCTGTTTCAGGACAAAGGGACAATTCAAGAAAGTCATTTATTGGTACGAAAATCAGAAAAATGTACAGGAAGCAGAAGTCCCTGCGTAAGAAACTTTTCCCATGGAGTTATGATTGGCATAGGGAGGAAGCTTATGCTGACAAGAAATTAGTGGAATCCTCAGGACCCATTAGAATATGCAAGTCTGGAGTAGATCATAATGCAGTTTTAAGAGCAATGGCTCGGGCTCTAGAAAGAACAGAGGAGACATATTTGAATATGGTGGAGAATAATATGGATAAAAATCCTGAGCTTGCATTGATGGGATCATGTGTTTTAGTGATGCTTATGAAGGATCAAGATGTTTATGTTATGAACCTTGGAGACAGCCGTGTAATTTTGGCTCAAGAACGACCAAATGATCGTCATCCTAATCCGTGTCTCATCAAAGATGACATAAGGCATGGGAATCGATCTAGAGAGTCATTGGTTGGTATGGAGCTGGATAGAATTTCGGAGGAGTCTCCAGTACACAATATAAACAAGCATGTTAACAAAATTAACAAAAACAGAGAGATATCCATGTGCAGATTGAAAATGAGGGCTGTTCAGCTTTCCACAGATCACAGCACAAGTATTGAAGAGGTGTGTTCCTCCTACTTTTGTGGATTGGTAAACTATAAGTTAAAATCACTATAGCTAAATGTTCTAGTTCTAAAATGTGATCAGCTAGGTTTACATGGATTGTTGAATTGTGTTCTACATCTTGGGGCTTGCATGTATATGTTAAGTTGTCTCTGGATGCATTTTTAACTATATTTCATAATTCATGCCTGAGAATGAATTTAATTCATGCTTCTTTGTACATTTACCAAGATAGCAAAAAATGTTTCTTAACAAAAATATTTCTATAAATGGCAAGTACAATAGACAATAATGTGTCATTTGGGTATTAAATGGAATACAATTTATGTGAGAAATCTCATTGGATATTTGAAGTGAAGGTGTTTTTTATTTATTCACTGGCTTTTAACCGAATGGGAAGTAAAATATATAGTTTGTAAATTGTGAAATCCATGTTTAGATGTAATTATCTGGATTAGAGCAGGTCACCTCAGATTTGTTGACAATTTTGCTTGAGGATTTTTCTAATTTTTAACTGATGTTATATTTTGTAACAAAAAATTTAATCAAATATCTTCAGTTTTTCTATATTATCTATTGAATTCAAAGTACTTTATTTACAATCAGTTTTTTTTTTTATTATCAAATCTCATTTGCCCTTATTTTGTATTTCATCATTACAAGATCTGGACCTAGTGTATTTTTACCTATTATTTTTTGTTGTTAAACTCTCCTTATCGTATTTGTTAAAATAGTTTTACACTATATCTTCCAATTTTGCTCGCAGGAAGTTTTTAGAATAAGAGCAGAACACCCTGATGATAATCAGGCCATATTTAATGATCGAGTGAAAGGACAATTAAAAGTGACCAGAGCATTTGGTGCTGGATTCCTGAAGAGGGTCAGTTGATCTTCTGACTTTGGCTATCTGAATTTTAGTTTGCTCAAGTCCTTTTGTCCATAGTTCATAGGTGGGATTCTAATTGTTTTTCATACTTTTATTTTTTCATAACATGGAAAATTTAAAGGAAATAGGGATATAAAAGTATAATACATTATGAATGTGACAGTTTGTTCGTTATCATTTCATATTTTTAGCCTAAAAACAGAACACATTTCAAATCCATCCTGTCCCCCTTTAGGTGTATGTGTGTGTATCCTTGAAATAATTGATGCCATGAAAGAAAATTTATAAACATTTCTCTTGAAGAATGAGTATTTACAATCAATCCATTAAGAGGATTCCTGTTTGTTAGAAATCCCATCATACTTTCTGATTTTCTCTCATTTATTATCACAATGTTATCCAAAACAAGGAGTGGATGAATGCACAGATGATGCGGTCAGCAATGAAATATTTAAACCAAAACCTATAATGTGCATGTTTGGTTTCACATTCAAAAAGTTAATTATGGACCCATAATTGATTTAAGACAAAATTTTACATTTCTGGTTTCATGTTGGAGAATAATTCAAAATTTATTTTACACAATTTTACTCCTAACTTGCTTTTATAATAAAAACATCCAAACATGAATTATATAATCTCAAAATCAATGTTAACCAAAATCAGTTTTACAAATTCAATTTTACTGACGTTTATCCAAACGTACACATCTATCATGTCTTGCATATCAAAATATTTCAATAAAATTTTTTACATTTCTAGTCCATTTGCTTTGTTTTCAATGTATGTTTTTTCAATTTACATTAACAGTCATTCTTTTACTTTATTTCTCCTTATCTTTTTTTTAAGTTTCAATTTTACATTGCTTTTCAATTTAAGTTTCTTGCAGATTTAGATTTCAAGTGTATTACTTTATCTTGCACTCTTCTTTTTTCTTTTCTTTTGTTCTTTCTCAAACCCCTTTTAAATTCTAGTTCTTTAAATTTCATTGCACATTTTACAACTGTTCATTTATATTACTCTCAATTTATTTGCTTCCTTTTAGATTTTGATGAATTTAATCTTTGCCTCTTCCTCTTTTCTGTAATTTTATGCATTTACTTTTTAGTTCGTTTACATTTCAAAATTGATGTGCTTCATAAATTGCACTTTTTATTTGAATCTTGATTGATCTTCAAGATATTTTTGAATGTTGCATGTTATTTTCTATAACTTTGCAATCTGATAATTATCTTTGTCAATTTGACATGTAATTTGATTGACATCAAGGTTAACTCAAATAAATGCTTTGCTGGCAAGTGGCAAGTGTTCATACTTATTCAACATTGCAATGTTGTTTGCTTCATTGGATTCAATTGTCTGAACCAATTCAAAAGTTGTTATGTATTGTTTGCAGATCAAGGTCTTAATTGAAACAGAGAATTAAGATTTTGATTCTTATGAATGTTATTAAATTGAAAGCTAATTGTTTTTGGCTGACTAGAACTAAGTAGACTTTGTCATTTAGAATCAAACGGTGAAAAGTATATTAGAAATAAAAATTAGACTTTAACCAATTCAAGTTGTATTTTTTTAATTCTAATTTGACTTATTTCAAATTAGAAATAAAAAAATACAACTTGAAACAAATTTCATAGTCAACAGTTATTATGATTTTGTTGGGACTATAATAATTGTCTATATTAGTTTCTTGTTATTTAAATTCTCCTTTTATATGCCTTTCTTAATTTCATGTGTTATATTGTCAAGTTTTACGAATAACCTGGTGTGATCCATATAGTCAATGTCATCTAGTGGGATAATGCTATTGTGTATGTTTGTCTAAATTTCTTGAGCTAAGGAAGTTCAGACAGGGAGAGTATCACAGAAAAAAATTAAGGCATCCCATTGGATTTTAAAATATTCTTACATGAACACAATTATTTAAGTGTCCATGCTTGTTGGTCCATCTCTGCCTCAAAGTTAGTGGTACATTCAATTTCCAATAAGAATCTTGTATTTCCTGAGATGTAATATATATATTTCTTTTTATTTTTTGGATAGGGGTGTTGGTAGGGAGCAGGATGGGGTTTAAAACATACTAAATTAACTTCCTACTGTCTTTTCTTTCAAGTAAGCCTGACATTTAATACCATTGACCATCCATCAATGAAAAATTATCATAAGTCTAACTACGACTGATTTATGACATACGACGAATAGAAGTTAATTCACGAAAGTAGTAGTGCCTTTTTTTTAAGGGATACTCTATTAACAAATGTTTTATTTGAAAGTATGTTACGGTTTGGATTAGGAGAAAGCTGAATATGATATTATGCAGTTTTAATGTATACTATGAGCTTCCAAATTAGTTTCATGAAATTGTTTTTTTTATGTTAAAATGGATGACGCTTTCACTGCTATATTTCCTCCTTCTATCTTACAGCATAGTGGAAAGCCTTAGACCCTAGATAATAGGTAGCTTTGAGGAGCATATGTTATACAGTGCTGTTGTAATAATATTTGATAATGATTTGATGATAAAAAGAATGAATAGTAGCTTTATTTCCCCCCTTATTGTGATGTTTGGAAATTCAAACCTTTGCTAACTTAAGTTGTATGATTTAGCCATGTTTTAATGAACCCCTACTGAAGATGTTTCGAGTTGATTATGTGGGAAATGCTCCTTACCTAAGTTGCACTTCTTCTGTTCTTCATCACCGGCTTTCCTCAAGTGACCGGTTCCTGGTGCTCTCCTCTGATGGGCTTTACCAATATTTCAGCAATGAAGAGGTAGTTGCCCATGTCACGTGGTTCATGGAAAATGTTCCTGAAGGTGATCCTGCACAATATCTCATCGCAGAGCTTCTCTTCCGCGCAGCTAAAAAGAATGGTCAGTTTCACCTTCCTGCTCCCTCTCTTCTGATATTGTTATGGCATTTCATGAAAAATACATGCAATTTTGTAAAAAGAGAAATGATAAGTGGCTGATTGCCTCAGGAGATAAGTCTCGTTTGGATTATTAAAGCATCTTTATTGGTGTTGCTTAAAGCACTTTTCTTAATAAGCAATTGATGCTTATTTCGTAATCACCAATAGAGCTATGTGACATGGATATTAAAATAAGAAATGATTGTTTAAATAAACAATTGTTGCTTAACTTGAAAACAAGCAAAAATTATATCAAGTACAAAACCTACTTAACTTAAATAAGCAATTTTTTTAAGAGGGCACCATGGGAGAGAATAATTGCTTAAATTAGATAAAATAAAAATTATTGATATATTAAGTATGAAATTCACTCAAGCAACATGTGAGGGTGCACTAATAAAGATACTTTTAAAAAAAAAATATGAATTGAATTTTTTCCAAATTAAAATGGCGTTACATATATAAATAGATGAACCAAATGATTCCCGTCATTTCCTAGCAACTGGTTTTCATTCAAGCAAACACTCCAACTTCAAACATCTTTCTTGAGTTCTTTAAGTTTTACATAGGGTAGCTGTATAATGTTAGTGGTAGAGCAATACGTTTGAATTGCTACTTTCATTTTCGTTTGTAAAGAAAAAATAGCCATGTGGCATAGATTTTCGGTGTTTCTATTTCTACTCTGCTTTATGCCATTATTAATTATCATACACATCGATATAAAACGCCTTTATTTGATTTTTGCAGGAATGGATTTTCATGAATTGCTGGATATTCCTCATGGAGATCGGCGTAAATATCATGATGATGTTTCTGTTATGGTGGTTTCATTGGAGGGAAGGATTTGGAGATCATCGGGATAATTTATTTATTTTAAATGACTCTTTAATTTTTGGCTAAGGTGCCTTCAAATTTGCATGTTGCCTTCATAATGGAACAGTTTTGGGCTAGAAGTAAATTCATTTTAGAAATCAAAATTAGGGTCTGAAATATTTTGAAATGGAAGCTGTTTTCCTTTTTAAGTTTTAACAACGGAGTCCTTTTCACTTGATTTTTTTTAAAAAAAATTCAATCAAGACATGAAATTTTTTTGTAAAAAACAATTCAAAGTTTAAGTGGTAATATTTCACTGTTTAGAATGTTTGTAAAATGGAAAATATTGTCATTTTGTCACAGAATAACAAGGACGTGGTTTTATTTGAAATTAATTTGTCAAGTATCAGATATGGATAATTTTGAAGTTGAGTCTGGTAGTTGATGGAAGATATGGTGAGTTGGACACGTAAACGTTGACAGCAACGAGTGAAACAGTTGGTGCCTCAGGTGGGGCCAACGGCCAATACTTTCTCCATTTGTTACCCCTCCATATTCGTAGTCCTACTTTTCTTTTTACTTCACCCAACCTAGAAAAGAGAAAATCTTTCTGGGACTCATTCACATATCTTTATTAAACACCAAATTATAGTAAGTATATTTGTTTTTGTAGCAGATGAGTATTTTCCTTTCCCACTAAACAAAATTTGAAGAATAGCTTATTCACAATTGCTTTTAATTTAAGTTGCTAATGCGTAACCATCACAGTGCACACTGACACGAGCACCTAGCCACTTTTGTCACGTTCCTCCAAATTGGATTCTCCCTTCTCCCTTTCCTTACCCAATTCAACTTTAAACGTTTTATTCTTACCATTATCTTGCAATTTTGGTACTAATGGCCAGTATTTTGTCCATTACCTTCGCCTCTGAATTCTGATCCCCTCGCCTCTCTTTTAAGTGTTATGTTCGTATAGAGGGACGTTACTGATAATTAGTTACATATTTTTTAATACTTTTTCTTCTAACACATTTTATTGTTAGTACAAATTTGTTTAAAATAAAAACTTATTAAATGAGATCAATAAAATTTTATAATTTATCATACATTTTAATCAATAATAATAGAGTAATGCTAATATTTTAATCAATAATAACCATGCAGCTTACAGTGTTTAGAAAAAAAATGTTTAATTAAACATTTAGTTTTATATAGGAACCAGTAACCGTGACAGAAGATGATGTTTTTGTTTGCTGGGCCTAGCCAATCCTGGAGTTATCAACAACAAGGTCGGGTCAGTAGTTCCGGGCTTAACTGTCAGACAACTAAGCTGGTGGGCTAAGTTCAATTGGAAATTGTATCGCTTGGTTATGATAGTGTGACCATAGCATTAATTAACTCAAACACAGGTTCGCGTAGAAATCTTAAAAAACTTCTGAAAATTTAGTTTTTATATTTTTTTATGTATTAAGTGGTATCCATATTAAATATATTATTTTAATATAAAATAGCCATATTGCTTGACTCATTCAATTTTAAGTGATTGTGTTACATAAATGTAGTCCGATGATAAAACCATTGCTTGGATGGAAGAGAGGGCGAAGCAAGCCCCGCACCGAGATTGTTTTTGTGTTGGAACTTGTAACTTGGAAGGTCAACTTGACTTGAGTTTTTACACCACAGGCCATACATAGGTCACAACCAGCAAACACAACTATCAAAGTATGACTCATCTTCAAAACTGGTTTGGTTCACTTTCTTTATAGCTACAGCTTTATTGTCTAGTTCGACACCAACAGTGCCTGATGACGTCCTCCCACTAGCTTTTCACTTTTCAGATTCATACTCACTACATCATATCATTTCCTAGCTCCAACAAAAATTTATACTGCCAAATCTTATATACAACTAATATGTTTTTGTCTTATGATTTTTCGTTTCATGCTACCATTTTTGAATTTGTTTTGAAATCACGACATTGCTGTTTACCCGTTGATACGATCAATTTCATGTATTTAACATAATATGTGGATGAGGTATTGAATGACGCAATGATATGTGGATGTGGCAATAATGCAACAGAAGAATTCAGGCAGACATGTGTGAGGACTCAGGAATTAATGGAAACAAGAAGGGTACCATATAATGCGAAGTTAATTAGAAGGAAAATTGAATGGTTATGCAAAGACAAATTCTACTCTGGGAATATATATGTATAATTATTGAAGGACGTAGCACATAGAAGAATAGTGAATAAAGATGGATAGATGTTTGATTCTCAGAACTGAACATTGGTGGTGAAAGACTGGGCAAATCTCCAATTGGAGGGTGCTACGTTATATGCAGTGCGAATCCTCCCATTGCGGAGTTGAACTCTGAAAGACAAGCTCTGACCATTCAGATATTTTAAGCTCTGCCAGTTAGCACCCCAATTCCTTGCCATGCTTTCCCAATTACTCATTCTCGACCCTTTCACCCAAACTCGGGATATCACTCCACCTCCACCTACGTTGCTTATAAGCACCAATTCGAAATAGTCTCTCCCGTTTATGGTAAATCTCATGCCTCCATCTCTTTTGCACCCCACTCTGCATACATACATGTCAATATATTATCATCATCTCAAATTAATTATTGAACATAAAAGTTTAAGATATAACATACTTTCTGTACAAAATTGGCACAATTCCAGCTTTGTACTTGGCTATTGTTTCAAAGGCAGGTTGAGACATGTCAAAGTGTGGTCTTGGAGGATTACACCAACCACCATTGTCATTAGGGAGTGCGTAGTTTGGAGGGCAGAAATTTGTGGCAGTAACAACGATGGAAGTCCCCCTAAGGCACCATTTGGGCACTTGCCTTGCGTCGCAAACTATCCTATAGCAACCTCCACATGACTTGCCATCATCAAACAAAACACTACTTAACGCTGCTGTTTTTGTCCCATAACCATCTCTGTACAGATTTCCATACCCACATGCACCTCCTACAATTAAAAACAATTCATTGCTGCCTGCTTTACATGAAAATGAAAGCCAAAAAGATCCACACAAAAGGTTTCTGTTTAATTACCCATTGTTCCTGAGCCATCACTCCCACCGTAGAAAGTTGCATGAGCTCGCAGCCAAACACCGGATGCTACTCCAACTTCTGTACTCAATAACACCGCAAACAATATAATACCACTTAAAATCAACTTTTCCATTCTCTCTTTCTGACTAAGGAAGAATTGTATTAATTTCTTGCTCAAGATGGCACATTCCTATGACCATTTATAGCTAGCTACAGGCTTTTAGCCCATAGAAACACCTACCTATAGTTGTAATTCAAATTGTGGGGAAAACAAGTGTTGACCAACAAATTTCTCTCCGGTTATCACAAATTAAATATTGTCTATCACATTTATTAATGGCAAGGGAGCTAAGGAAAACCCAACCCATTCAAATACAAATATAGGAACCATGTGAATTTAAACATTTGCAATATCTATAGCAAGGGTTTTTACCTTAATTGAGATGTAGAATGATTATAAATCTCTAATGATATAAAGGGAAAATATATCTTAATATAAACTAGCAGTTTTGAAAGTTCTAAAATGTATTTTGATTTTAATTTTTTAAATAATTTAAAATTAAGTATATATAGTTTATTTATTTTATAAACAACTTCAATTTAGAGTTTTTCCTAATTTGAAGAGTATTTTTTTATTGGTAATTTCAATGGTGATTTTCCTAATTTGAATATTTTTTTAATCAATTAAATTGTAGATTTTATCTAAATCATTTTTAATAAATTAAAATAAATTTATTTATTTATTTATTTATAAATAAGTAAATATGTTTAGGATTTATAATAAAATAATTTTATTAATTGTTTTACGCTGCTATTGTTATATTTTTTCTTTTCTTTTTTTGTCCTTCTAATCCCTTGTTAACATATGTATCACGTTAGATTGTGAAGTAAACGCCCATCGAATTGATCGCTTGTGCTGTAAAAGAATATTGCATTAAATTCATCATCGTTAATGGTATGAGTGAAAAAGAAGTTAAAAAAGTTGATTTATTTTTTCAATAAGTTAAAGTTAAATATTAAGATTACACAGGTTGATCAAAAGGTTTGCTCAAACTTGCATCATATATAGGAAATACAGTCAAGGAGTTATAACTAAATTGGTTTACCAACGTGAGTCGTTGTAAATCCATTCACATTATGTTTAACTTTATAAAGGATAAAAAAAAAAAAAAATACAAAGTCTGTGATGAATAACACTATATCTGCATAAAAACACCCCTAATTCAAACAACTATCCAGACTAAAATGCCAGCATCTGAAACTATCCGTATTGATTAGAAAATTCTGTTTATGTACCCTGTGTCCCATACAGCTATTCGATAAGAATTAACCCAAACCCAAGCATTATTTTGGGTCTAAAATCCACTGTGCTAATAAGGTTTCTATAACCATGATAAATATTAATATTTTCAACTATTTGTTTTTTTTTTTCTAAAGACAAATCGTATTATATACATACAAACTAACCCCACCATATCAAAGGATTACTATTGTTACCCCCAAAAGAACATCAAAAACAGGCAAGACCAATATATTCCAGCCTTAGGATCACACTTGTAAAAGAATCACTGCGAGCATACCATAATTTTTGCCCATAGGACTGCAGTATCCAATGGTTCAACTCTAAAAGTATAAGCATTTCTGGCATTTCATAAGCATCACCAAGTCGAATGCCAAAAAAATATGTTTCTTCCTTCTGTTGTGCTACTTGATCTTCAAATTGTGAATTTTAGAAATGAAAATTTAACTTTTTTCTTTAATTTAAATTTCAAAACTCCCATTATCTATTCTATACCAATCATTGGGTATAAGGTTTTGAACCGCCCAAATTCTTTGGCTAAATAAGAAAATCCATGTTTACTCGTTTGCCAGCATATCCGTAGTACTTGAGTGGTACCACACGCAAATTCCACAACCTGCCTCACATGCATTCGTATATTATAATGATAAATTGTATAAATTATAGCCATTTGAATGATAGGCTATCAAATGAGCAGATAAAAGGTACTTAAGCTCCGTACTTATATATAATATATGAAAAGTCAATTCGTACACGCAACAGAAAGAAAGAAATTATGGGTATTTTGCATGAATATTTAATTACACTCATATTTGGTTATGAGTAACATGCAATGCCTAACTATATGCAAAGACCTTATTTGTTTATCAAGAGATGGGCTTGCTAGCAGCTTTGATTCCCATACATTATAATAAGTTCATGACTAGATTCCATGTATTTATGCCACATCGCCCACATGGCACATGGCACATGGCTGATGGTATCTTGTGCCATGTAGAACCAACACACCCAGGGCCACATTGTTCATCGTTGAATGAGAGTAGCATAACCTTTTTTCTGATAAAAAATTATTCATAAACACTACAAGTTAAGAGAAATATAAAGGTAATATACCTGATGACATAAAGAGAGAAAAGTTGAGTATCAATTATAAAGTATTTGGACTATTGAAATGTCCATATCTATAATCACTCTTCTATTTTTTTTTAAAGAATTTTCTAATTTTTTCTTCAAAAATACAATAAAATCATCAAATTTTCTAAGGATATTGAATTAGTAAAATATGGATGAAATTAATTAAAGTTTTGAAGAGATAAGATTGATTTGATAAAATTAGTTGAAAAAGTTAAAAAATTAGCTGAAAGTTAAAAAATAAATTATAAGTTTTTATTTTTATAAAACTAGTTGATCAACTATCTGAAATTGATTACCCTTCATAAAAGCTGATATAAAAGCATTTTCAAAACAAATTTTAGAACTTTTGAATAGTCCAATCAAGTGTTTGCTTCTCTTTTACGATTTCTAAGAATTCTCTCTGTATTTTTTATGGTTTGAAAGTGTTTCAAATTCAAGATTCAAGGAAGAGACTCTATTGAGTTTTAATCTTTTCGTTTGAGTATTCTTCACATCAGGTGATATTGTTTTGTACCCTTATTTGTGTTCTGCACAAAGTTATCAATCTCTTGAGGTGTTCTTGAGATTGTGGGAAAATCTTGCAGTGGGATGTTGCAAGTGAGACGTTGAGTGGCGGGGTGTCACGATGTAGCAAACTCTTGTGGGGTGCAACAAGAAGCCTCTTCTTTTGTGATTTAAATCTTTTCGGGATTAAAATCTGTATGTGTGGTGTGCATGTATTAAGATTTTAGTGGAAAATAGATTAGCGAAAGGGTAAGTTTGTAAACTAGATGTAGGTCAGTTGGACCGAACCAGTATAAATCACTATGCAAATTTTTTCTTCCTTATACTCTTTAATTTCAGTCTTTATTGAATTCTTGAAGCATTAACGATTGGGTTTTTGCAGCTGCGTTTGATCAATTACGATTTCTTGTTGCAGATCAAATTCTAGTTATACATTTACTCGATTTTAAATTTAGGTTTTTGTCTCATATTTTGTGGGTTTGATTTTTGTTCTTTATACTCTTTTTGTTTGATCCTGAATTACTTAAAATATAATTCTTGTTAAATTTCTCTTCTATTTTCTTTGAAATCATCATTTGAGGAATTGAATTAATTGGAGCTTTGCCTTAAGGGTTGAATTCTTGAAAACCCATTTTTGTAAAAGAAGGTAGATTTTAAAAATTTCAAAAAGGGGTTATTTTTTAAAATACTCTGATATTGTTGAATAAAAATTGTTGAAAAATAATTTGGTGAATCTATTCAACCCCCTTCTAGATTCCCCATTGCGACCAACATACTTTAGTAAAAATTCCTAGCTAGAGGTGCATTCCTCCCCAAGCCATGGTTGACCAATTGTTGGAGAAGGTGATGCTGCCTAGGATAATCTCTTTAGAGGTCCTTGAAGAGCCTTGAAGTGGAGGTGGAAGACTAGACAATGAGGTTGAAGGTAGGCACCACTTCTCATGAAGAAGATAAGCCAAAAGTGAAGTTAGCCACAAGGGAAGGTACCCTTGATAATAACATGAAAGACTCTCACTAAAATGGAGAGAACATGAACACCCTCTAAGAAGAAGAAGCTCCCAAATTTAGAGAAGTATTTTCATTCAAAATGAGTGTTAACCTCTATAAGAAGGAGGAATACTCAATTTATCGAGCAAACAATGGATCATGAGCCTAGATACTAATGAGAATGTCCAAGTAGGTAATTAAGGGGTTAGTTGGCTTAATTTAGTATTAATTTAGCATGTGCTCTATTAACACTAAGTTAATCCAACTAAAGATCGAAACATGACCCTAGTTTTAAGGATCTATGTTCCCTCTTAATTTGAATTTGAATTTTAGAGAGAGATGACATGACACCTCCAAAATTAAAATTTAAACAAGAAGCAACCAACTAATGCCATGCAGGAAAGAAAAGCTTAGGTGGCGCCTAGCAAGAAGGGACAAGGGGCCCACATGTCTCTTACATGTTTCATGTGTTGGTTAGGAGGGTGTTAGAATGAATTAGGGATGTGGTTAATAGATCCACGCGTCCAAACTAAAGCTACAAAAGTCCAACTAATTAACGCACTCCACAAAGAGACTAATTATATCTCCTTAAGGAAAAAAGAACCTAAAGGCCAAAATACAAGACCAAAAATAAAACTAATTACATCCTTGAAATCCTAAGGACTTAAGGGTGCTTATACAAGCCTAAAAAATGGTGAAACTAATAAAATTAAATGGAACGTGTCATAAACTAAGATTTTTGAAGTTTCATCAAAGTCATGCTCTTTTCTTATTGGTTATAGATCAAGTCAATGCTAGGGAGGAATACATCAGCTAGTTTCTCAATATAGATTAATTATAAGTAACTGAATCAATTGATATTCCTCACTTATATAAAACAAAATCTAAGTCTAAAATTTTGCATATAATATAAACCTTTTTAAAATTATTTATATGTTGTCTTTGTTTGATAATATATTTTCTAGGACTATATTTAAATGTGACTAGTTTAAATGTCTATGTGTAAATATTAAGCATAATCCTTCATATATTATAACTCTATTGACTTTATCAATTAATAAAGTCATATAAATAATGAGTTGTGATTGAACACCAATGTAGAACTCTTATATAATGCATAATGCATAAGTATTGAACTCATAAGAGAGAGATTATAAACATGATAACTTTCCACTTAATAATCGTGGGACGTAAATGAGAGAAGTTCCTCACCGTTGAAGGCAAGAAGGTTAAGGATTCAAAAATTGGTCAAGGAAACCTTTTTGTGATAGATTCCAATGTCAACCTTTCAAGGTTTGAATAATGATTTTAGCAAAGCTTAAATCATGAGCAGAAAAGTGGGTAAGGGAAGCTTCACTTTGCATATACGATGTTAAATCATAAATGAATAGGAAAAAGACATTCATAACCCTTTTAGATTTCAATGTGATGAATGTTGATGACCATAATCCAATTCAAACGAAAGCAATCTTAGTGATCCAACAGAGGCAACACATTCAAAACCTATATGTTAAGGCATGCTTATTTCTTATTTCTTAATTAACAAGTATAGGGTGAGCAATTATGTTAACATATGTAGACCTTTACCTGCTGAAATCGTTCTCAATAATAAGCTTAAGTGTAGGTGTGTTAGCAGAGAATATATTTCTCGCATGTATTTTGAAGAAATCATTACTTATTCTTTTAGTTTATTAAGAGAAATTCTATAAAACAAATAATTATTTCTTTTGCACAACATTTATGGAATAGGGTTTTGTGAGTCTTTCTCCCCCTAAACTTGAGTTTTTTTACTAAGGGGAGGGGTTCAATAGCAGCTAAAAGAATGTTGAAAAGTGTAAAGTAAAGCAACAAAGTATATAGGAAGTCTTTTCAAATAAGATCTCCATCCATCCTAAAAATTAAAAACAAAAAGTAAAGTCACACACACAAAAAAAAAAAAAAAACAAATGATGAAGTGGGAAGAAAGTGCAAAGCAACAAAAGGTGTACTTGCCAAAGACTAACAAGGTAATTTTCTCCATGTATTCTCCATGTTCCAATAACTCCAAATTATCTTTTGCTAAGTACCCTTAGTACTCTAATAGTTATAAATAATAGTCACAATTGCTTTACCTTAAGAATCTTATCCCTAAGACATACATAATGAGCTTTGGATCCATGAGCCTTACCTTACATAGTTAATATAGGATTAAGATAAAATATGATAAATTCCTTAATTTCCATAAGGTTGTGGTTGAGTTATTCTAAGCTACATAATGACCAAGAGAGTTCTAGGTTGTGATCAAGGGTGTTCTAGGTTAAGCTTGGGGTTGGTTGAACATTGTAGGGTGCTTTTTGACTACCTAATTTTCTTACTCTTGAGTTGTTTTTGGCTACTTAGTTGGTTAAGTACCATAGTCTTTGCATGCCTTGAGTCACTTAGGTTATTTTTCCCAAATGAATCTCATGTTATAATAGGTTATCTAATATGTCGAATACCTAAATGCTTTAAGGGTATTTAGATCCCCCTTAGTCCTTTTTTAGTCTTTAGGAAAACGAGGGATATTTGGTGTTTCGGTTGACTGAATATAAATGGAGTAGAAAAACTTAAAGAGACCTTTACTAAAGAAGATTTGAAGTCTTAGTTTTTCTTAGATTTAAATCTTTAGAGTATTTATTAAAAAGTAATTGATTTTTGAATATATTACACTGATATCTGGATTTTTAAAATCCTACCCAAAACTTTGTTTTAAAATATTATTACATTGACATTGTTATCTACATTATACACATAACCTTTAAGGCTTGTATGGAATAAAAAAGAAGGAAGGAGTGATGAATGAAAATGAAGAAAAAAGGAAGGAAAGAAAGATGAAATAAAATCAAAATTAGAATTGTTTGATTTTTTTATAGGTCAAAGGTTAGTGTTATTAATAATGTTAGTTTTGTTAATAGTAAAGATCGAACCTTTGCCTTTTTTCCATCTCTATCTTTCCTTAACCAACTAAATCATCTTATATATCCAATTAGAGTTGTTCAGTTGAAAAGAAATTGGTATGAAAAGAAAAGAAAGTTATAAATTTAAAGTGATTAAAATAAAAAAAATTTACCTATAAAATTTCTATGAAAGTCATTTTTCACAAAAAAAGAAGTTTTTCTTTATTCACCTTTTTTGATAAATCTCAATATAATTTGTTTTACTGGATTATCATTACAAGAAAAATGCTAATTATCGACGATCATTATCCATTGGTAATAACAAAAATTTGTCGATAATTCATTATAAGGTGTCTATTTATAAAAAAAAATAAAATCTATTGTAAAATTCGTATTTTTTATAGATGCATTACCAATGAATATGGCGTTGGTAAAATTGTAGATAAATTAAGATTTTCGGCGAAAATTTTACATAATGATATTCTATGGATAAAATTCGTACATTTAAATTTCCAATGGAATTATTTTTGTTGGGAAAAATCTATCGGTAAATTTAATTTTTTGAGGGATACCAAATCTATTGGTAATATTTTGTCCAAATGAAAATTTACTGATGAATCTTATTTTGTGGGTAAATATTCATCAATAATTAGACTTTCTGTAGTATTTTATCTTTATAATGTATGAATTAGAACAATGTTTATTTAATATTATATTGATTCATCTTTTCATTTTAGGTTTATTTATGTATATATGGTATTGACATATTATCTTTATACCTAAGAAAAATGTTAGTTACATATTATAAATTAATATTCAATAAAAGTGGCTAAAAATTTATATATATATATTATTCTTAAAAAAAATGTAGGGGCCTATGGATTAAATAAACCAAACTAAAGAATTCACATTTTAAATAGATTGAAAATGAAAAAAAAAAAGAATTTGTATATGTCTGAGTTGCATGTTAATCAAGTAGTCTATTGAATGGTGTCAGCCTAAGTGTGAAGGGGGCGGGAGGAGTTAGGAGTGAAGTGTTTGATGAAATTTAATTTAAATTTACTTTTAAAATGAAGATGGAGATTTCTAACTAATAAAAAAACAATTTGGGGTCCTTTGTTTCGTAGTAGATATGGAGATTTTTAAAATTCACTGTATCAACTTACCTCTTGCTTCAAATGTTCAGTGTGGTGGAAGATATCTGGGCGATAGATGGTCCAATGGTAGAACTCTCAAGATGACTTACAAACAATATTAATATGAAGATGGGGGATGGAGATGAGACTTTTTTCTGGAACCATAATTAGTTAGGAAGAGGCTCGTTAAGCTCTCTCTTTCCTAGATTATATGATTAGCATCGGTTAAGAATGTATTAGTTAAGGAGATGGGTGGTCATTTGTAGGATACTTCGTGTTGGAAGTGAGATTAGTGGAGGAGATTGTTTATGTGGGAGGAGGAGATGCTTACCTCATTGAAGGGGATATTACAGAATGTGGTTATTGGACAATATGACAGGGATAACTAGATATGGAATTTAGGTGGAAGTGGCCAGTTCTTAATAATTAATGCATACAAGATTGTTAGTAGTGGACCAAATGAAGATAACAGGTTAACCTCAGACACACAATTATTTAAGAGGTTATGAAAGGATAAATTTTCTTCAAGAATTTTTTAGCATTCTCTTGGAAGCTACTTTTAGACAGGTTACCCATTGTTGCTAATTTAATAAAGAGAGGTGTGACACTCCAATCAAATGTGCATACATGCGTTTGGTGTAGAGAACATGACGAAGAGAGTAAGCATATTTATCTGTCTTGTCTTGTTTCTTAGATGTTGTGGTACAAAGTCTTAATGTGAATTGAAATTGAATCACCATTACCTGATAATTTATCTCAATTGTTTCAAATCTCTTGGGAGGTAGGTAAGCATAAAAATAAGTGGAGGTATCTGTTTTGTCATGTAGTATACTGATGTATTTAGATATCTAGAAATTTTATTACTTTTTATGGTAAATCAATGAAGTCTTTAGATATTATAGTCTTTATTTAAGTAATTTCTAGAAGTGGTTATTTTATACTTTTAGCTTTAATAGGTTTTTTTTTCTAGATTGGTGTAACAATATACATTTATGTTTTTTGAATATGAATTATGGATTTCTAAGAAATGTATTTTTTGGGAGGAGATTCAGTAGGAGGTCGTAGGAAAAGTTTGACTATAGTAGAACTTGGGCTTGTATGATGCTTTTTGTACATGTATAGGGATATGAAATAGTTTGTTTCATCCTTTACTTATATATTTTAATCCTTTTGATAGACTTGAAGTAATTATAAGGAGTTTACAACAACTCACACACCTTGCTCAATTAACTAAGTTAGACTCTTTGAACTTTTACTTATATATAATACATCCTATAATTTAACTTTTAAAAAAATAGCCCATCGAATATCCAAACTTATTTGCTCTGCTCTAATAGTAATTGTAACTTATATCGATTGTCAGAATCACTGCAAGAATTTGTATGGTAATTGATTTTATCTTCAATGATTTACTTTTTCTTTACTGCCTTAATTTCCTTCTCCTTCGTTTAATTTTTATTCTTATAATTTATTTAAATATTTTTATTTTTAATGAAATAATTAATATATCTATTATTATATATAAATCAAGCTAAGCATTGATAATCAACAAGTTTTTCAATATGTTGGGACCGTTTTCAGTTTCTTGATAGATGATTACTGAAATTGCTTTTGGAAATGACTTCGCTATTATCTCTTGAAGTCTTCAGGATAATAACGGCATTGATTCTTTTTTTTTTAGAGGATAACGATGAACTATTGGTCGATGTAGTTAAGTAGACCAAACAATGTTTATGGAAAAGACATGTCCAAGTTCAACACTACATGAATAAAGAAGTTACCAAAATATATCCTTCCATTTGCATGCAAAGCTAATTGTGCTCATTTAAATGAAAAATCATCACGTCATGTCATTTTTTCTTGCTTTGCTTTTACGTTGCTGTTAAATTTTGGACTTAATTACGTTCTATTTTTTTTTTCAAATTATGACATTCATCATTTATCATTAAATCATAACATTAACATTGTGTCTTTAATTTTAAATTTGTATTTAGTAATTGGTTAATTAATGTTGACTGATACGTCATTGATAGTAATTGACAATTTAGATAATGAAAAATAATTATAATTAATTAAATTGCTTTTAAAGTACAAAATTAAGACTTATCATATATGTTAAATATGAATTAATGTTTGTTACTTAATAAGGACTCAACTCCAATTCGGTAATAAGAACAGAAGTTTAACAATTATAAAAATTGAAGAATACTATCATAATTTTAAATTAGAGAGATAAAATATTAAAAAGTAAAAAAAAAAACGTAAAATGTAATCAAATCTAAATTTGATTTATATGAATAATTTGAGAGTGATAGATAGTAAATACTAAATTGTACATGGTTTTGTTTTTATAAAAAAATGTAAAATAAAAAAAAAAGTTTACACTAATTCAACGCATCATGTCGAAGAACCTGACCTATACACCTTAATAAATATTAGTCTTACTTATAAATACATAAACTAAAGATCAAATGGAGACTTAAATTCGTATTCTGAAAGATTTAATAGCAACACACATTTTTTTTACCCTTTAGTAGATCTTTAGAAATTATAAATATGAATAGATAATTTTTCATAAAAGATTAATTAAAGCATCCCATTTGGTGTTTGAAACTAATATGAAGTCTAGTACCTATTAATTATCACAAAATTATTTTAGCTTAATTATAAAAGGTTAATTGTTTTACGTAATCATATTAAATATTTATAGAGAACTTTGTTGATCATAATGATTATATCAAATTATCTCTAATAAAAAATACTTGTAGTTTAGAAAAAATAACAAAAAAACTAAAACAATAAAAAATTACAAAATATATGTTTAATATATTTATTAATAAAATATTTATATATAATCAATAAATATATTAAGTAAATAAGGGGAAATTTTCACAAGTGATTAAATGTAAAAATTAAATTGTATTGCATAATGTTTTTTTATAGAAAATTATTACATCAACTTAATTTACCAATATGGATTGACACAAGTGGTAGCAGTCTGTGCGCTGATCCACAATTTAAGTCCTGGTCATACCACGTTGGTATGGAGTAACTGGTAACTGTCTAATTTACCTATTTTTACATAGGTAAAATAGAGTAATTATCCTAATTCTCTCATTTGAGGAATTATTTTTCTTTATTTTTACTTAAATTTAGATATAGTTAGAAAATTCATCTTAAGTTTGCATTTATGCAAATTTTACCTTTATTTTCCTGTTTTTCTTTGTTCAAAGATAGGTTTTGAGAAGGATCGAAGGAATGTCAGCTGATTTTAGGGTATGGGTGTTGTAGCAGTGTCCATACATTTATCGCTCATATAGTGAGCTCCTAATGCTCAGACTTAATTGGGTGCCAAGTTTCTTTGCTCTATAAAGGCATCTTTTGTTCTGAAAAGGGGTTACACACCTTGTTGGCCTAGGGCATACTTCAGACTCTTTCTCTGTCCATTCTCTACCTTTATATACCCCCATGGTTGGCTAGACTTATCATTAGTTAGAGTTTGATCTAGCTACATGTGAACACTTACGTGTATTTTGTTCTTTAATCAAAGTTTATTTCATTGTTGGTGTTCTTCTTTACCTTACGCTTATTTCTTTATTTTTCATATATTTTACTTGTTGAATGAGCTCGAGAGATGATTTTGACTTGTAAAATGAGAATAGGTCCCAATGGGGTTTATTGCTAGGAATAAGATAAAACTCATAGGTCATCTTAAGCTTTTTTCCTTAATCCAACTTATTTGACTTCAGATTATGCGAAAGATTGATAGTTTAAAATATCTCAAATAGCTTAGTAGTCCCTTGTTTACAAGAAATTGAGGTTAAGATTACTTTTATGGGTGATGGGAACATGAGTAGTAAATGATGATTTTGATTTCATTTATGTACTCAAGCAACAATTTAGTGAAAGCAAGACCCAACAAAATCTCATATGTGTAATTGTTTACTTTATTTATTTATACTTTTATTTACTTTTTGTTTTAGTAGTGATTAGTATAAATTTCCATCCTTTTCGTTTGTGCAAGAAAAAAGTATTGAGATTTATAGGCTATCATCCAAGTCCCTGTAGGATTGACCCAATATTTATTAGATACTATATATTATTAGTGCATTTGTCAATAGTAGTGTAGAAAACTTTACACTCAACAATAACCTATGTTGGGAGGGAAATTCCAGCCTTGTGTTCATTTAAGATCCTTGATGGTCTTGCTACCAACGATGACTAATTCATATCAATACCATTATTAAAAAATTATTGAGATAATCTCAGTTATATATATTGAATCACTAAGAAGATGATATATAATTCAACAGAAAAACACAAAGGTATGTACCAATACAAGCAATATATATAGTTAACCATCAATCTACAAAAACATAACCAACACATATATCAATCTAACATCTATAGATAAGACAAATCAAAGACTGTAGAAAACTTAAAACATCAAGCAAGTTTAAGAAGTAGATGAAAGACATAATAGAAACTTTTTTCTGCCACTAATAAAGGGAGAAATAGACTATATTAACCTTGGCCACCACCCAAGTTCAAGACCTATAAGCAATCAAATAAAAAAACTCGTTACATGCCCATTTGAATGTGTTTAAAAATGAATTGATTTCTATGTAACCAAATAGACTAGAATGTAGATCCACATATTTGCCACCTTTTTATAGCATACCAACTTGTTGTGTTATTTGAAGTGATTTGTCGGTAGTTTTATGCATAGGCCCTCGTACCTCTAACCAAGCCATACACCAATTGCCAAATTATAAGACCATTCACATGTGAATATCAAATGAGTTATTGTCTCATTGTTGATGCTGTTGAAAAATACTACTTCTTTACGCGTAACACACTCACTCACTTCTCACCAAAGGATTTTTAATGGAACACACCACACTCATTTTATTATTTATGAACTCTATATATAGAGTGAGATAGAAATACAAAATTTACATTTGGCCATCAATATTTTAAATCTAAAAAGAGGAAACAAATCCTTAAATTAATATAAAAACAAACTAAGTATTTAAATCTAAATAGTATCTTAAAGATTTGAAACAAAACTAATTCTTTAATAACCATCTTTTGAATTTCCATCCGTCCTCTTTATTTGAAATTTGAATTATTCTTCAATAATTTTTCCCTTAATTAAAATTTCCAAATAACTGCCTCATTTAAAAAGAAATTATTTTCTCAAAGCTTGCCCTTCAAAGTGGCAAAAAATTTCTCCAATTTTTTAGTGCCCACAACACCAAGTTTCTTCCCTTATGTCCCAAATTTAAACCAACGTGTATGTGTATCCTTGTGATATCATATCACCCAATGAGATAATATTTATATTAGGAGAAGCTACGAAGCTCACATTTTGAAAAGTTTGAATGATGTTGTTGTGAAGTTTCATTTTTTCACCATTCTCCAAATTAAAATGCTCAAACTCTCCAATAGTCTTCAAAGTGTCAAACATTGTTTGATATCTACAAATGTGTTTTGAGTAGCATAATCCCTTATCCATTTTGATTTAACAACCCCCTCAGTAGTTGTCAAATAAAAATCTTCATCTTCAAAGGTTTGAACCATATTAGTTTGAAGCTAATAATTTGTCTTGATAGATTTCAATCTTTTCAAGTTTTCTCTCATCTTTGGGCACCTTAATTGCTTGTAAAAATTTTTTTCTTTGCAGTAGTAACACTCCACATTAGTCATATCTTGTTCAATATGCCATTGTGATGATGATCTTCCTCTTTGCCTATATTGTATTTATGAATGACTCCTTGTAACTGCCTAACTTACCTATTTTTACATAGGTAAAATAAAATTGTTATCATAATTCCTTCTTATTTAAGGCCTTGTTTTCCTCCATTTTTGTTTTAAATAAGAATTATCCAGGAAATTAGCTTTAGGATTTTATTTATGTGCAATTTACGTTTATTTTCCGATTTTAATTATTCTGAGACAAGTTGTGAGAAAGACTGAAGAAATGGAAGTAAAATCCGAGTTTTTTGGTGTGTGGTACCATCTAGGCGCCCAATGGTAGGATCTGAGCGCCCAACGTTGCCTGGCAGAGAGGGGTGAAAGTTGAAGAAATGGGCGCCCAATGGCCATGTGGTGGCCACCCAACGCTTGCTTAAGTATGAGTGCCTTGTAGCCATGTTGTGGATGCTTAGCTCAAATTAGGGCACACGTGTCTAAAGCAACACCCACGTCTCTGCCGCTTCACAAATAGATCTTAAGTTATAAAATGACATTTTTTTATTTGAGTTGGTGGTTGCATAACTTGCTAGCATAAGGCACGCTCCAAACTCATCTTCGTCCATTTTCCGTATTTCATCCATCCTGATGGTTATTTAGGTTGTTATTTAGTTGGGATTTGATGTAAATTTACCTGAATTCATTTGTATATTTTGTTCTTTTAATCTAAGTTTACTACTTAATATTGGTGCTCTTTTTTACCTTGTACGTTATTTTCTTTATCTTTCACGAATTTTACTTGTTGAATGAACTCAATAGAGGATTTGATTTGTAAAATAAGAAAAGATCGCAATGAGTTTTATTACTTGAGAGAGAGTAAAACCCATTGACTATTTTAAGCTCATTTTCTTAATGCGAGTTATGTGACTTTAGATTAGCTTACGCGAGAGATCGAAAGTCTAATACTCAAATAATTTAATCTCTTACTTACGAGGGGTCAAGATAAAGGATATTTTTATGTGTGATAGGAACATGGGTAGTGAACGAGGGTTTTGAGTTCATTTATGCACTTGAGAGATGATTTAGTAAAATCAAACCCAAATGAATCTCATACATGTAACTACCTCTTTTATTTATTTTTGCATTATTTACTTTATGTTTATTAGTGTTAGTTAAATTTCTATCTTTTTCGTTCGTATAAGTAGAAAACATTGACATTTCTAAGGTATCATCCAAATCGTATGGGATTGACCCGATATTTATTGGTTATTACGTACGATTAGTGCACTTGCCAATAGTAGTGTAGAAAATTTACACTTATCACTCCTCCCACACTCAAACTACTTCACACAAAATATATTAGCCTCATTAACAATATTTTTATCATTCTCTTATTTTATTGTAGAGTTGTAGCCACATCATCCAACTTTATTGTTGTCATCCCTACAAGTAAAGTTTGAACCAACAGTTTGTAGGACTTTATCAGTGAATCCAACAATAATACTCTTTACTCCTCATTAGATATTTTTTCATCTACATTCAATAATTGACATACTAGTTGATTGAAATTGTTGATATGATCATGGAGATTTCCTCTTGTCTCCATTTTGAGTTGATACAACACCATCTTCAAACATAAACGATTAGTTAACAACTTAGATGTATAAATGCTCTTCAAATTTTCCCATAAGGCTTTTGGTGTTGTCTCGTTTAACACATTGTACTTGATCTTAAGAGTAAGAGCTAACTGAATTATGCTCACAACTTTTCTTTGGATTTGAGTCCATTCTCTTTTAGTTATAGTAGTCGGTTTTTCATCTTTTAAAACCAAATCAAGATCTTGTTGCACTAAAAGATCTTGAATGATAGACTCCTAAATCATAAGATTTTTTTCCTATCAAACAATGGGATTCAAACTTTTATGTGTTCTCAGCCATAACTATGATGCTACTATTGAAAAATACTCCTTGTTTACATGTAACACAATTACTCACTCACTCCTTACCCAAAGGATCTTTGACAGAACACACCACACTTGTTCTATTATTTATTGACTCTATATATAGAGAGTGTGATAGAAATACAAAATTCAAATTTGACCATCAATTTGTAATATCTAAAAAGAGGGAAAAATCCTTAAATTAATCTAAAGAAAAATAACTAAATGTTTAAATCTAAATAATATCTTAAAGATAAAAAAAAAACTAATTTTTAAATAACTCTCTTTTGAATCTCCATCAACCCCATTTATTTGAAATTTGAATTATTCTTAAATAACCATCTTAAATAAACCCCACATCAATATTTTTGTTTGTCAAGTTAACCTGAGTTGACACTCCATTAAGTATAGCTCTCTATGAAAAAACTTGAATTTTGGAAGGCCTTTTACCAATATGCCAATATATCTTTTATTTTGTTGAGTAATTTTTTGTTCTTGTGAATCCTTGAGCAAGTAATACCCATTGTTCCACTTCCATCTCAACTTTCCATCCGTCCAAAGTGTTAGGTACGACTAAGGGGAATAAACACTGGGAAGATGTAAAACCATAAGACATGAGCTCAAAATATATGAGAACATGACCTACCTTCAAACCAAAAGTTTAAGACATTAGGTTTGTGAGTCTTTCTCACTTATATATTACTCAACTTCCCAATTTCTATACAACGTGAGCCTTCAACTCACACTTACTCCAACAATCTCTCATTCAAGTGTGAGTTCATTCCTCATTGTAAACTCCCCTTCAAGCCCAACTAATCCCTTTATTCACACCGCCCTTAAATACAAGGGGACATGCTATCCTAAACCCTTATATGAAAGACTTTCGATATATGAAATCCGCTGTCAACTTTTAGCCTGATCACAACATTAGCTCTTATACCACTTGTTGGATACAACTAAGGGGAATAAACATCGGGAATATGTAAAATCATGGAACATGAGTCCATATATAAGAGAACATGACATCACCTTCAACCTAAAACCTTAAGGCATTAGCTTTGTGGATTTTTCTTATATATTACAAACACCATTGTTGCTACAATTTCTTTATTCTTGATGAACACAAAAAATTGAAAATGATTCTTTTAAAGGTTGTGCTTGTATCTAAATATCCTACAAATAATTTTAGTTATATACAACGTTTCTTAGCAAGCATAGTTGTGAAAATCAGTTCAACCCGGCTGGTCGGACCAAGACGCGATCACATAACTGGACTGGTTTCTCCAACAAATCAAACATGCAGTTGGTTTAGTTTGACCTAGTTTGAACCGGTGATCCAGACCAGATTGAGTTTGAGTCATTTTTTACTTTCTTTTTATTTTTTGTGCAACTTGCAAACGTAGAAAGTAAGAATTGCGATGTTACATATATATATATATATATATATATTATTTTTTATATATAGATCGGGTTAAATTAGGTTAACTAGTTCAACCACTAACCCATTAACTCATTGCCTTGATTAACCACGTCGATTTTTTCACAACAATGTTAGCAAGTTTCTACACTCATAGATAAACGTTGAATTTAATTAGAATGAATTAAATATGTAAATGTTGTTGATATTATGATTTACTTGTAAGATTATTGATTTTTAATAATTATTTTAAATTTAATTTAATTTTTTAATGATCAAATATGATTTAGGTCTTAAAAAAATTCTCAAAATATTAAATATATCTTACAAAAATTTTGTCTATATTTTTTGTCTTTTTAATTTTGGAAATATATCACTTTTGATCTTTCAAGTGATTTGGATGGAACTTTTTAAATAAAAAAAAAAGTGATTTAGGTAATATTTGAATAATCACAAGTAATATATATTTTAAAATTAGAAAGATAAAAATATATATAAAATTTTGGAAACGCGCTTATTATTTTGAGAATTTTTAAGAATTTAAAACATTAATTTAATAAGCGCGTTTCAAATATATATAACACTTTAATTTAATAATAAATTATCACATATTAAAATTTATTAATCTTTACGATATATAATAATTATCTAATTAAAAGTTATATCTAACGTAATTTTAGATTAATTATACAATATAAAAATTTTGTACTAACTATACGTATAAATTAAACTCATTATTTTAAAAGTGTTATATATATTTAAAGTGATAGGTAATTATTAGTTGATGATTATGTAAATAATTTACATTGATAAGATATAAAAGTTAAACATTCAGTATACTGTATTAGATATTTTTAATTATTTGGGAAACAAATTTTAAATATATTTTTTTAAAATAATGAATACTTTATATGATATTTTAATCAATACTTTAAGGGCAAATAGATTAGCATTATCCATATAGAAGAAGATAGAAGATATATCATTTCTCCAAAGGAAGTACGACTGAAGTCTGCAATCCCAAATTTCTTGAATCTCATCAAACGTGATATAGGGTATGATCGGATTATTTTTTCCAGAAATATTTAAAAGAAAAAAAAAGGTTAAAACAATTTTTTTATAATTTTTTTTATTTACATAGGACTTCTTACAAGTTAATTTTTAAAAGTTCTCATTTAAAAAAAAAACTATGTGAGAATAGTTTATCCATATTAATGAAAATTAACTTTAAAAAAACTCACATTTTTTATAAAAAATTAAGAAGAAATTTTTTAAACTTTTTTTTTAGTTTCTAAAATCCTTGTAGAAAAGCTTATTCATACAATCAATTATTCCAATAGTGAACTACATTTTACCCGTACAAGCACAAAACTTCACTTAAGAAATGAATTGAAGCTTAAAAAAAGAACGGATGAATAGACATTGATTATATCACAAGGCTTATCTCTCTTTATATATGCTTTCGTGTCTTTCTGTGGAGGAAGTCTTTTAATAAGTTTCGTCCATTCACAAACCTAAGAAGTGGGACCAAAACAACCAGCTGTTTACAACCTGCATCTTTTATATGTTCTACAGTATTATTCTCTTCTTTTATTCTTTTCCCAAAACGACATTATTAGAACATGGCATTTCAATTAAGGTGGTGGCCCGAGCTTCCTCTCTTATCCCTCCAAACCGTTATTTCGATATTCAGGCATATGCAAGTCTTAAGGCTTACCCTAAGTGTTTATTTATCTTCCACATTTCTTCTTTATTTTTTTTCTATACAAAATATCGAATTATTTGACAAAGACAGAGAAATTAAAGATACTCTTTTGTTATGGATATAAGGATAAGTATATGTGTGATTATCCTGGATGGACATTGTGTCTTTCTTCTTTCTCTTTTTATTCCCCTCAAGAAGATACACACCACATCATGGCGTGAAATATATATATATAAAATTTATTATGTGAAAATACGTTTAACGGATCCCTTGATGAAACACTTTCATGCTGAGTCATTAATACACGCATAAGGTTAGGATACTCTTCGATATAGCCTCACCTAGCTTAATTATTTATGAAGTGACCAATTCAAAGGATACAACTCCTAGAGTTTATTATGCATGCATAGTTCAGGACCACTTTTATCTAAATCCAGAATCGTATGCTCTTTTGGTATAATTAAGCACAATATACATAAATTGAGTATGTATTGCGTTTGCTAGCTAGTGAATATAACATTTATCTAATAAAACTAAATGCTTAAATACATGCATTTTTTTACATCAAAATACATTCATGTTTTTTTATTTCTTGTAATTTATTGATTTCATTAATTGATCTTTATACTTTAAGAGATTGTAAGTTTTTATTCCCTAAAATTTCAAAGCCTTTTAGTTTTGATTTCTATTATGGAATATACTGAAATGTGTGTCCTACACTACCAAAAAGAAAAGAAATGTGTGTCCTACAGATCTAGAGTACAATAATGTGAACCAATTGCATGAATAAAAACCCAGACACAATGCATGGCACTATAGCCACAAAAATTCAAATCAGAGTAATATAATTTTAAAAACAAAAACATTTGGCAAAATATAAGGGTTAAAATAAAAGGATCAAAACTAAAAATGAAGTAAATTATAGGGATAAAAATATATTTAAACAGAAAATAATAAGATATCAATAACATTGTATTATCTCAATACACTCAATATGAAGCATGATTGCATGAGTCGAATACAAGAATTTGGATATAATATAATTAATTAATAAGAAAAAATTAAAGTGTTATGGCTGAACTTAAAGGTTTTAAATAATGACATGTACCTAATTAATTATTATTAATTAAGACTGTTGCGATGCGATGCGATGCGATGCATATCTCTAAGTATAATCCTTTGGGTTGCCCTTGTACCGAGGGTCTCTTTTTGTAACTATATAAGCCCCCAAGAATCAACCATTTCCCACAAACTCTTCCCCTTGGCCTTTTCAATCAATCTTGTGCTTTGCCGTCCTAGCTTCTCTCTCTCACTCTCTTCATTATTTTAATTTTTCTTTACTAGCTATATCTTTCTGTTCGGTACCACACTTGGTTAGTCACTTTAATTTTAATTTGATCAGACGTGGAATAGGCAGTCACTGTTGTTCTTTTTTTTTTTTTATAATCTGCAGTCACTATTTTACTTAATTTAGTGTTATTTATACATCACATCTTTATAACAAATTATACATGAGAGTCGGAAATAAAGAAAAATAATTTATAATAAGATAGGCACACAGCTGACAACAAAGTTGGTATGATGTATCATATATGTATGATGTATGATGTATGATGTGGCGAGCTATAGTGGTCCCAGTTCAGTTTCTAAAATGAGAGTAAGTGTAGTGAAAGCTGATATTACTGGTTTAGCTCACATTACTATGATTAGATGGGTTTAAAAAAGTGTAAGTTTAATTTGAAACCAAATTTAAAATTTAAACTTAATCGGACAGGTTGGACTTTGTCTCTTGTGAAGATAGGTAGCGCAGGTGACGTGAGTGAGAAAAATGTGAAAAATGTAAAATTAGATTATATAATAGTAATATTATTGTTTGAAATAATGAGTGGATGAATGCATAGTATATATTTGGTTATGGGTTGTGTGGTGAGATAGTATATGATGGTGCAGGAAGCGATATGGGTTGGAATGGAAGTGTGGAAAAGATGAAGATGGTGGTGGTGGTGATTGGTTTGATGGTAGTTGTATTTAAAGTTGAAAATGTGGATAGTGAAAATGTTGATGAGAATGGTGGGTTTGTTGAACGAAGAGGGACGAATTTCGTAGTGAATAAAAGGAGTTTCTATTTCAACGGATTCAACGCGTACTGGCTAATGTATATGGCGTCGGAGGCATCGACAAGAGGAAAGGTGACAGAAGTGATGGAAGAAGCTAAGAAGCATGGCTTAACTGTTGCCAGAACATGGGCCTTCAGTGACGGAGGTTACAGAGCCCTTCAGCTGTCTCCCGGTTCCTATGACGAGAAAGTATTCAGAGTACGTCTCTATAAGTAATAAAGAGCTTTTAATACATTTTTAATTAAAACTTTTTACTTGGTTCTTATTCAGATGTTAGGGTTTGTGTATGTGAATATCCCTACATATATACAGCTGTTATAACTGCTTCACCTAATAATAACTATTAAATGAACATTTTAGGGATTGGACTTTGTAGTATCAGAAGCTGGAAAATATGGGGTGCGATTGATACTGAGCTTGGTGAACAACTGGAAAGATTTTGGTGGGAAAAATCAGTATGTGGAATGGGTGAAAGAACATGGTCTCTACGTCAACAGTGAAGATGATTTCTTTACGCATCCACTTGCTAAGCAACACTACAAAAACCATATTAAGGTATATATATACATACATTATGTTCTCCCTTATGCTACCTGTTGCAAATTCTCACTTTTTTTCTGTTTTATTATTCATATCATTCAATTTTAACTTCCCGTGCTATCTATTTGTATTTTAATATCACACGATCATATCATATATTATTCAATTGTTGTATCAAAAAAATTTTGATTTCTACTAGTCCATATCTAATTTCAATTCTGCATCCAACATGATTATTGCGTCCGACTTTCCACGCAAAAAATAAAATAAAAGTATTGGATCACACTTCGATCAAATATTTATTATGCTCTAATAATTAAATAGATAGTCAATAGAAATATGCTGATTTATATATTCAACTTCAAATCACTGATTAAAAAAAATATTAAACTATTATTATGTCATAACAATTAAATAGATAATATATATTAGTGAAATTAATTAGTGGGAATATTAGTTCTAGAAATATCCTCTAGGTATGTATTTTGACCTTTAAATTATTGCAATTTATATTACGTACATTTTTTGTAGATATCTCGTTATACACTTTTTATGAATAGGATGTAATATATAAAAATCTAAATATATACTCTTACTTTAATATAATCGTAAGAACTTAAATAATTTAATATGTCACCAATTAATTATTCGCCTTAACTTGTTTCTTTAATTAAACGGATAACAATTTTTAATAATATTTTCTCTCTTAATTATGATAAACTGTTCACTTTTAATTATATACGCAAATAAAGTCAAAATAAGAAAATCATTTCCACATTGAAAATAAAAATATATATTAATTTTAATCATTGTTTATAATTAATTTTAGTTTAATTCTAAATAATAAAAAATTAAAATTTGTTACTAAAAATCACAAATTCAATATTAACTAATCAATTTCTAGCACAATAGATCATACATTTTTTTAAAAGGAAAGATTAAGTGTTTGTTTGGTAACAGTTTTATAAAACTGTTTTCAGTATTTTAGTTTTTAAAAACTAAAAACTTGTTTGGGTAGTGTTTTCTGAAAACAGTTTTGATTTTTTAGTTTTTAAAAATTAAAAACCAGGAACAGCTAAAAGTAGTTTTGCTTTTCAGTTTTTTGTTTTTGTTTTGAAAACTCAAAATACAATCAGAATATGTTATTTTTTACTTTTTATTAATGAAATTTTAATAAATATGAATAAATTTTTTCATTTTTATATCTTCAAAACAATTTTCAAATAAAACTTGTCAAACAAGTTTTTTTTTCTTTTTTAAAAACAGTTTTTGAAAATTATTTTTAAAAACTCTTTTTAACTAAAAAATAAATCAAAATCAATCAAACTGTAATGTGCCCGTTTACCACTTTTCATCAATTTTTGAGCAAAACTTTTGTATATATGAAAATTCCCCTATAACAAAAGGTCCATTACTTTAATATCAACATTATTTCCTGTTCATAAAAAATCACAAATTAAAATGCTGGTAATTAATTTTCTCTGGTTGATAAATGTGCAGGCAGTGTTGACAAGAAAAAACACAATAACAGGGATGGCGTATAAGGATGATCCTGCCATATTTGCATGGGAACTTATGAATGAACCACGTTCCCAACACGACAACTCAGGAAAATCTATTCAGGTCCTTAATTTTTCTCTCACACGTAGCAGCCACGTCAGATATTACCAAATATTGTATACATAACTGGCCCCATACGCAACACACAATGTTAATCATTTTTGGTTCTCTTGAGAATTTGACAGCATCGCATACATGAGAAATTATTACCCTTGTGATATTATTCCTTTCCTTGAATTTAAGACACCAACAAGAAATAGGCCACCCAATTTTAGAAGAGCCAAATACTATTATCTCATAGATCGATGTGGACATATTGATAAATTATTATTCCATAAAATTAATTAAACTTGGTCCTTAATTTTCCAAATATAGATAAAGATAATTAGAAACAAATAATAATATATTGATATATGAATGTTTTGTTTTTGCAGGGATGGGTGACTGAGATGGCTTCCTACGTCAAATCGATCGACAGCAATCATATGCTGGAAATAGGACTGGAAGGGTTCTATGGTGAAACAATGCCAGAGAAAAAACAATTCAATCCTGGTTACCAACTTATTGGTACTGATTTCATTTCTAACAATCTAGTTCACCAAGTGGATTTTGCTACCATGCATCTCTACCCTGAACAATGGTATGAGCATATACAATATATTATTTTGATTAATAAAAAACACAAAGTAAAGTGTGTTCTAAGGAAATTAAATGGGTACAGGATGCCAGGCTCAAACGAAGCTGCTCAGGCTGCATTTGTGGACAAATGGTTACAGACACATATGGAAGATGCCAAAAGTGTTCTGGGGAAGCCTATAGTTGTTGGTGAGTTTGGCAAGTCTTCAAGGTCATCAGGGTATAGTGTGGTTGAAAGAGACAGTTACTTGAGCAAAATGTATGATGCCATATACAGTAGTGCTAGTAGTGGGGGACCCTGTGCTGGAGGGCTTTTTTGGCAGCTCATGGCTCAAGGAATGGATAGTTTCCGTGATGGTTATGAAGTTATCTTCCAAGAGAGTCCTTCAACTACCACAATTATAGATCAACAATCCCACAAAATGTCAACTATTGCTTAGTAGACAAACCATTAAATTCGCCTAGCTACAACACATGTAAATATATATATATATTTGTAACAAACTTTGTTGCTTATATATATTCCCATTACAAGCACTATATATAGGAAAATACCGTGTGGTGTGAGCAAGTGTACGCAATAATTATATTTAGGTCCAATGATATATCAGGAAGACAATTTCCAAAGACAGTTATGTGAATAATTGTTCCTTAATTATTATATATATACAAATTAAATATGCAAAACAATGTTCATTTCTCACTGGCTGTTTGTGTACAAATTAAATATGCAAGTCATAATTTTGTATCACGTTACACTGTAGTAAATTCATCATGTAATACAATAACATAAGGGTTTCTTTTCTTTCTTTTTTTTTTTTGTAATATTGTTGTGGTGGATAAAATTATTTTTCTGAATAGAATTGATTACACATGTGAAGTAAAACTTTTACGATGTGTTTGGATGAATAATTTCAAAAGCGTAATTAATTTTATTTAAGAATTTCAAATGTTTTAAGAAGAAATAGTTTGTTTGAATGAGAAATTTTAAAAGAATTTGAAATTTTAAGTATTTTGGAAATCATTTTTATTAGTTAAAATGATAGAATTTCAAATTCCTTAAAAAAAAGTAAGAATTTGAAATTCTTCAAACCTACTTTCCTTTTATTAAAATCGGCTAAAAATTATTTTTTACTTAACATCAGTTAGGGTAGCAAAACAAGGTAGGGCAAGCGGGTCGACCTGTCAATCCACCTTCATTTTGGCAGTTTGGGTTACAATTTTCAGCCCATTAACCCGTTTTAAACCGCCTCACCTAACCTATCAATTTAGCAGGTCGAAAGAGGGGTAGATTGGCATGTTAACCACCAATATTATATTTTATCTTTTAAAAATTATAATATTTATATGAATTAATAAAATAATTACAATAATTAAAATATAAAATAAATTATTTAGTAGAATTTATAAAAGTAGATTTTTTAAGAAAATAAAATTAAATTTGTCATGAATTTATTTGTCATTTATTTATGTAAAAAGATAATATGATCAAAAAAATAAAACCAATTACGTAAAGTTTACTTTATGTGATTTTTCTATTTATTTTTTAAAAGCATGACTTTTTTTAGAAACTAAAAATTTATTTTTAAATAAAATTTTATATTATTTAAAAAACATTTTTTTTCAAAATATTGTTTAATCAAATAAATTTTTATTTTTAGTAGAAATTAAAATACTCTATACAAATAAAAAGAATTAAAATTCAATAAGTTTGGATTATCTTATCCAAATAAAATATTTGAAAAAGAAAGTCATTTAAATTGAAAGGATTTTAAATTTAATATATTTCAAATTCCTTACCCTTATAAAACTCTCTATTTAAACACAACGTTAAGATTTCCATCTTGGTAATTCTCAGTGTAAGATCAACAAATTATATTCATTTATACTCAAGAAACAATTTTACTTTACAAACCATGTTCAATGAAGTCTCCTCAATTCATTTTATTTTGACATACAATTAAATACTGTTAATTTTCTTAAAATAAATGCTGCATATATAAATTCTATCAAATTTTAAAACAAAAGGACCCTTAATTAATATATGAAGTAGCTAAACTTAGTATTGATGTCTAATTTAATTCAATACAAGATAAGGCAAAAAGCGAAATTAATAAAGTGGTTGTAAATTGCAAAGCAAGTGGGTGGGTGATGGAGAACACTGCATTATATCACAGATGCATACTAGGAATAATTATGGGCTGGAAATGAATGGGAGATGGAGCGTGAATCCAGAAGAAATTAAGGAAGGTGTCGATGCTTTTTGCTGAAAAGTGTTCAGGAGGAAGATTATGATGTTAAGGACTGTAACAAAAAGTACTAGACCCAATGGATTAAATTTCCATTTTGTTGGTGTTGAATTTTTACATGATTTTATGTCAAAGAGAATATCGTGAAAGGGACAAATGCATCCTGTGTACGTATTACTGATTTCAAAGGTAGATAGCCCAGTAAATATTGAAGATTATACACCCAAATCCCACGTCTGATAAAAATCATTGTATGATTAGAGATTATTATGGTTCCAAATATTCTTTATCTGACAGAAAACTGGTCATGATCGTTGATAAAATGATAAAGGATGGTTTCTGATAATGTAATAATTTCTCCTCGTTAGAACTTACGCAGGCATACTTTGTAAAGTGATAAGGCAGGTGGCAGGTGGCAGGTGGTGAATGAGAATGAAATGGAATTTATTGAAGGTGGGTACATAATGGATAGGGTAATTTTTGCAAATCAAGTTGTGGAGATTAAGGTGTGATATATAGGAAGTCTCGCACTATCAAATAGACAGATAATACTAAGTGAGAGCACCTATAAAACTGGTCATTTATACAGTGAGTTTGGGTTTCTGATTTGGTCAATTGAAGTCTCGCTTCTCAAGCGATTGAAAAAGCAAAGGATATGGAGATAGATATGGAATCTACCAATACAATTTGTTGATGACATCATTCTGTTTTGTGATGCCAAGCAAAAGATTAAAGTTCTCAATCAGTAATCGTCCTGTTATGTTTGACTTAACACTTCCCTTCATATAATATTTATTTTTTAATTTTTTTTTAAATTTTTATTTTATCTTTGATTATTTTTTTCTCTTTTTTACATAATTTTTTTCATCCTTATTTTTTTTTCTCACTTTATTTTTTGTTCTCACTTTATTTTTTGTTCTCGCTCTTTTTCTTTTCTCTCTTCTCACTCCTCATGTCTTTGTTATATATATATATATATATATATATATATATATATATATATATATATATATATATATATATATATATATATTTAATTTAATTTTTTATTGTTTTAGTATAGTAATTTAATTAATTTTTAGTGTCTTTAATTTATTATTAATTTTAGTACAATTATTTAATTTATTATTTTTTATTATAATAATCACATGTTTATTATATGAATTTACTTAATGAATTATGTGTATAGTATAGGTATTCAATTAAATATTTGATTAGTGTAGTTAACTATATGTAGTATAGTTATTTAATTTCTTATTTTTTTAGTGTAGTAATTTAACTAATTTATTATTTTTAGTATAGTTGTTTAATTTATTATTTTTTATAATAATTACATATTTATTATATTAATTTACTTAATGAATTACATGTTTAGCATAGTTATTTAATTAAATATTTGATTACTGTAGTTAATTACATGTAGTATAGTTTTTTAATTTCTTATTTATTTAATATACTTAATTTATTATTTTTAGTATAGTTATTTAATTTATTACTTTTTTATTATAATAATTACATATTTATTATATTAATTTACTTAATGAATTACGTATTTAATATAGTTATTTAATTAAATATTTGGTTAGTATAGTTAATGACATGTAGTATAGTTATGTAATTTTTTTTAGTTAATAATTTAATTACTCAATTTATTATTTTTAGTATATTTATTTACTTTATTATTTTTATTATAATAATTACATATTTATTATATTAATTTACTTAATGAATTACGTGTTTGGTATAGTTATTTAATTAACTATTTGGTTAGTGTAGTGTAGTGTAGTTATTTAATTTCTTATTTTTTTTAGTAGAGTAATTTAATTTTTTATTTTTTAGTATAGTAATTTAATTTAGTATAATTATTAATTTTTTATCTCTCTTATTAGTCTCTGACAATCTTTTACCAAAGACTAATAAGAGAGATAAAATGAAGGTCACAATCTTTTAGCATAGAAGTAGGTGTTACTGCAACTTAGAATAGGTGTTAATTTAAATTCTGAGAGTTTCAATTTCCACCTACTTTAATTTCAATTTCCACCTACTTTAATTTCAATTCACACCTACTTCTAGGAAAAATATCAATATACCCTCAATCTTTTAACTCTCTGACAACAGTTTTCCTGAGAGTAAGAGTTTGATTGGTTTGATTTTATTTTTTAGTTTTAAAAAGAGTTTTTAAAAATAGTTTTCAAAAATTATTTTCTGGAAAAAGAGAAAAAAAACTTGTTTGGTAAGTATTATTTAAAAATTATTTTGAAGCCATGAAAATGAGAAAAACTTGTTCATATTTATGGAAATGTCATGAATGAAAAGTAGAATTCAACATATTCTCATTGTATTTTGAGTTTTCAAAACAAAATGAGAAAACTAAAAATCAAAACTACTTCTAGTTATTTCTGTTTTTTAGTTTTTAAAAACTAAAAAATCATAACTGTTTTCGAAAAATATTTTAGAAAACAATAACCAAACGAGTTTTTTAGTTTTTAAATACTAAAATACTGAAAACAGTTTTATAAAACTGTTGTCAAACAAACACTAAATAACCCATACCAGTGAGATAATGAACACATAAGATAAAGAAACCCGAAGCAACAACATTGTATGCATGTACAGAAGATCCCAATGCTATAAAGAACCAATAGATGAGCTCAGTCAAAAACACAAAATACTACAATAAAGTTCAAATTGTTTAATAATAACACAATGTCCTTCAAGCCATAAAAGCCCAAACAACAGTTATCAAAATCAAATCCAGATCAGATACATGATATTGTTTAAAAAAATATAATAATAGGAAGATTTCATTTTCTACAATTGTATGTTATAGTACAATCATAGACTCAACATCAGAAAGTTTGTCAGTTATTCCAGCAATTTCTTCAGGTTTAACTTGGTGGGCAATCTCTACTACCACAGCAAGGGCATCACGCTAGTTAATAGCCTTAAAGCATCCATCATGACCACAAATCATGGGGTCATTTAACCTTTGTCTTTTCAAACAATCATAACAAAAGCAGATTTTGTCTGAAAGTCATTCTTCATTTATATCTTGCAATGGGCAAGTAGAGCAAGCTTTAAAAATAGAAACTTTAAATAGAAACTAATGTTTTCTCACCCTAAGAAGGAATTTCTTTTTAAAACAAAAAGATAGTGATCTTCTTATTGGTAATAGAACTAATTTTTTTCCCAAAAGCATAAAAATATAAAATTGTATGCCCTAGTTAAGCATTATTACAAAATCAATCCAGAGAATGATAAATGAAACTCCTTGGTTCCAAAACATCAATCCTTATAGGGGGGCTCTCAGTAGTTCCTCATATTACAATATGGATTCACTTAAAATCACCATCATATAAGCTTGTCAATCACCATCACATTTTAAATCTCATTACATTCCCTCCAACTACACTCTCCCAAACCAGTTAAATGAAAGGCCTTTACTCTTCAAAATGCAACCGCTTATAAAGTGAAGCTTAAACTCATGAATAAATCTCTTATGTATTATTTTGAGACCATGCTTATTCAGTTAGAACTTACAAATGTTCAAAGTAACCACTCACAGTGGTTTATTTAATCCCATAAGCTCAAAACAAAAATTATTGAGCCCGTGTGGTTCTTGTTGAAGTTTTCTTTTTCTTCTTTAACTTTCAAACTTACATCATCGCAATCATTTCTACAAACAAAAAGCAATTAAATTGAAATTAAGATAATAAAAATTCATATTTTTTTTATTACTACGTATAGTTCCTTTAACTATGTGTTTCAAAGGCTGCTAGTAAAAAAAGTCTGAAAATCATTTGGCTTATGTCATACCCCACTAGGTAACAAAATTAGTAATTGTCGTAGTGCAATGTAATAAAAATTCCATAACCAAATAAATAAATCAAGGCCAAAATTTATCAATATGTTCTTTTGATAATTGGTAAGCATTAATTTCTAATAAGTTCTAGATCAACTTAATGGACAATAATTCTTTTTCTAAATAAACCCATACCATACAAACAAGATAACATTACTTGATAAGTACAACAATAGTTCTAAAACAATGTGCATAACTTCAGGTCCTCTGCTATCAATTTGAATGTTTGATTCAACAACATCAGTAACATCAATGGTCTTTGTGCCCTTCAACTCCCAAAAGGAGAACTAGCTTTATGACGTGTATGAGTTCTCATTTTCTAGGTGTAATATCTTAATGCTCCTGAACTTTCTGATGTTTCTGAACATGTGCCGTGAGCAACTCTAAAAATTATCAAATAATAGAAAAACACATTTTTAGGAAGATATATAATTTTATAGAAGTTTTTTTAACTCTCCGGCGAAAGCTTACCAAATAGTTAAAAAAATTGGAATTTTTTTAACGCTTAGGCAAGAGCTCGCCAGAGGGGTTTTACGAGCTTCCTGAAAAGAGAAAGGAAACGAATGAGGACCTACCATAAACAAAAACGCAAACATGGAGAGAAGTGGTTGTAAAGAGGGGGAGAGGGAGTTCAAGAAGAATAACAAATGAAGAAGAAGAAGCTACAAGGAAGGCGCGACGGAGGAAATGAAGAAGAAGAAGGTAGCAAGAGATGCGGGGAGAATAAGAGGAATTAAGTTTAGGGATAAAATAGGAATTTGAGAAAAAATTATAAAATTAGGTATTAATTCAAATAATAAAGAGTGTGAATTCAAATCCCTTTATTTTGAGTTAATCAGTATTGAGCCTGAAGGTTAACTTTAGAAAAGGTAAGATAATAGCCATTAATATAGATATTGGTTGGTTAAAAGAGATGGTTAACTGTTTGAAACTTTAAATTTTGAACCATTCAAGTATTCAGGAGCCCAGTCGATGCTAATCCTAAATATGTATGAACATGGAAGAATTGGAAGCTAATAGTGGATACTACTTGTAAAAGATTATTACTTTATTAGCTTGGAATAACACTCTTTTGTGTTTTTTTTTTTGGAAAAGGAAAATTTTATTCACAGAAAGTAAGACTCTCACAAGTCACAAGACATGATAGAAAGGAGATTACAAATACATATTAGAATTAAAATGCATAAGTGATTAAATCCTCCATGGTTGTCATCCTAAGATCATCTTCAAGAGAATCCAATCGGTGAAATGGTGATGGAAGGAAGAAGAAATGGTGCTGAAGGTGGAGCCACTCAAGGAGATAAGCCACAAGATGAAGGAAGCTTGTGACAAAGGAAGGAGCCTTTGATAAAATCCATAAAGAAGCTCTCACAATATGAGAAGAAAGACACTCAAAGAAGAAACTCTCTATAGAAGTTTTATGTCATTCAAGTGTAAAGTGTACAAATGAGAGGAGGTGCCTATTTATAAGAAATGGGCTAGGTTAGGAGGGAGAAAGTGGACGTCCACTCTTAAGGGTTTAAGCATGAGTTTAATTAAGTGATAATTGAGCTAGATCTAATTAGAACTTAATTAATCCTAGCAAAATCCAAACATGGCCCTCAGAAAGTGGATCATGTTCCCTTGAAATTCAAATTTGAATTTCAAAGTGCCATGTAGACTCCCTCCAAAATTCAAATTTGAACTCTAAAAGCCATGTAGGCGCAACTAGGAGAGAAAGTGAGTTTGGCGCCTAATAGAGGGAACCAAAGGGACCCACATATCTATCATGTTTCATGTGTGTCTTAGAAGGGGTGTGGGACAAACTAGGGGTGCGGTTATCAAACAACCACATGACCAAGGCTCCCAAAAAGACTCATTCTACTAAACACACTTCACATAAAAGACTAGCTACACCTCCTAACTAAAAATAGGAATATAGGCCAAAATACAAGGCCGAAAGGCAAACTAAATACACCTCCTTCAACCTAAAATAAAGGGCCTTTTTACAAGGCACAAATAAGAAGATTATGCCCTAATGATCTTTACTTCAAGTAGGAGTTAAGGTCTCTCTCACTCTTTCCTAGTCATGTCCTCTTCAACCCTCCTAGCTAAGGAAACTTGCTAGGTAGGATTGCATCAACTCTCCCCGAAGAGGATTGGACTTCAAATTCTAAGGCACTTCTTCCTCTTCTTCTAGCCCTTTTGGTTGGGGTAGTGGAGGTAGTGCATGGATCTCGACACAGCAGCTCCCCAATTTACACCTAATGCAATAAGTAGTAGTTGGAAATTGGATAAAGATGATGACTCGAAAAATATTTAAAAAGACTAAATTGAATAAAAAAATAGATGAAAGAATAATATAATTATCTCTTAATATAGTTAATTTTTTAATTTGCTTTATGATTTTGTCATAGAGGGGTTTCTATATTAATTTTTCGTATTTTTTTATATGTTTTATAAGTTAAAATTTATTATTGAAATGTCTCACCAGTAGTCAAGACTAATAATACATGAAGTGCATTATAAGCCACATAATATACACCAAATTCCAAAACACACCGTTCTTTCTAACTCTTTTCGCCATGTTATTTGTTTTCTATTTAACTTCTTATTTAAGTTAGGTAAAATTATTTTAATTTTGTTTGGTAAAAAAAAGTTAGTAGCTAAAAGTGGCTAGCTTTTTCTAAAAGGTTAGTTAGCTTTTTTTTTAAAAAAAAAAATCTATTTTCATCTATGAGTTGATTTTTTTTTATAATGAATAACTTTACCTTTTATTAATAAATTGTCTCACACTGTTTCTTTCTTCCCACACGTCACAACTTTATAATAAATATCTAATTACCTAATATTAAGATTATTAAAATATATATTATATAAATTTATTCAATATATAATTATAGTAATTTAAATTTTAAATATTTAATTAAAAGTTATAATTTAAATATGAAATTATAGTAATTTATGTTAAGTCGCAAAATTTACTAGACATTCTTTTTTCAAAATGACTTATGAATCTTTGGTTTCGCATTAATACTTTATGATTTTTGTTTTGTTTTTATTTTCGTTTGGACTTCTTGAATCTCTTACTAATTTGTAATTTGTCAAGAGGCATCTCTTGTGTTTTCCTGTTTTGTTAAATGCAATTTTTGGCTTACTAAAAAAATAGTAATTTATAATTTAAATATATAATTATAGAAAATTATAATTTAAATATATAATTATAGTAATTTAAAATTTAAAATTAATTATAGAAAATTATAATTTAAATATATAATTATAGTATTTTATATTTTAGGCTAAATACTAATTTTGGTCATTATGTTTTAGTGGTTTTCATTTTGGTACATTAAGTTTTAAAAGTTTCATTATAATCCTTTATCTTTTTTAAAGTTTTATTTTAGTCAATTCTTTTTACATTTGTATTCTGTTAATTTTCGGTAACTTTAAAATTTTGAAACAGTTAAATTAGAATAATAGTAGCTAAAAATATTTTTTTTCAGTTCATAAAAAAAAGAAGCTAAAAACGTTTTTTTATAAGCTAATAGCTAAAAGCATTACGCTTCTTGCGACACAATTCATTTTCAACATCACAATTCACAATCATGGTAGTTGCACATAATAATTTTCTTAGTGACATAAAACATGAGTAGAGGTGAACCTTTACACAAATTGGTATGGTTTTTTTTAAGCAATTAATATTAGATGCACTAAAAGTGCAAAAAGATGATACAAATAAAGGAGGATAAAGAACTTGGGCAAAAGTTAATAGTTATTCAAATGATAAATGAGCACCTCAATAACCCATACAGAATACAAATAAATAAAGGCACCCTAGAAATGTGATAAACCTTCCAGCTTGTGTAGTTTTACAACATCACAGCAAAACTACAACCCCAGATTTCTTAGAATTACAAATTTATCCTAATCTAGAGTGAAAGAAAAAATGTAAATAAATAACATCCAAAGCAGAAGAGAGACGAAGGAAGTAAAGAATAGCCCTTAGCTTACTCCAATTGGATTCCAAGATAAGCAGCAGGACTATTCATCCAATCGGTAAAAGAATAGCCCCAATTTGGATAAAAGCCCTCTAAATCAATTCCAAGCAAACACAAGTATTCGATGAGAGAGAATAGAGAGATCAAATATATGGTTTCGAAAGATGCAATTATTTCTCATATTTCAAATACTCCAAACAATGACTAACCAAGTAACTTCCCAAAGCTGAGATGAGTTATGTGGGTCATGCCAGGAGAGGTGTTACAAATAGTGCGAAGAAGTAGACTCGAGAAGCACTATAAGAATTCCACATTTTTTGTACTAGAATAGTCATGCCTAATATGATAAGGGGGCATGTAAATAGAACGTGACTAGTAGTTTCCAAGTGACAATGATAGAAGGGGCAGGTTGCGTCTTCATCCTGAAGAATTCCTTTGACTTGTAGATTAGACCTTATTGGAAAGGTATCCCTGAGCAGTCTCCAATAAAAAAACATAGCCTTTGGGGGAGCCTTTAACTTCCAGAAGCAGTTGAGCAATTTTGAAGGATTTGACACCGATCTTTGTACTTGTAAAGCTGCAAAAGTATATGAGACAGAATAAAAGCCTAACTGATTTGGAATCCATGACCATGAGTCTTGTGATCCTAACTGTATATTGACATTCTCTAACTCCCCCTCAAGTTATCTCAATAAACTCTCCTTCCAAGCAAACATTTCTCATCTCCACTCCAAACGCCAACCCACCTACCATCTACTCAATTACCCATTTCACTGATTTTGTCTTCTTTTTGTATGGAATTTAGGTACAACCTGTTAAATTTTGTCTTGAAACACACATCTTCTAACGATACATTTTTCTAGAAGAGCAATGAATTTCCATTACCAACATTACATTAGACCATTTCATCAAACCATCTATGGCTATTATTTGCACCACAACTTTTCCTGAGACCCGCCACCATATTGACATATTACTAGTATTTGTTTTCTCAAAAAGTCTCCTCCAACCATTATACTTGGAACGAAGGACTCGTTGCCACAATTGAGCCTGATCTACAAGTAACAGTCATCTCCATTTTCCATGTAAGGATTCATTAAAGATAAAAACATCCTTGAAACCTAAACCTCATATTTCCTTTGGTTCACACATCTTCTTCCAACTCACCCAATATATTTTCCTACTTCAATGATTATCACCCCAAAGGAACTTTGACTATATGTCATGAATCATATTTCTAATCTGGTCAGGTACTTTAACAAAAGAGAGGTAGAACATGGGTACTGCTAACATGATAACCTTAGTTAAACAAACTTTTTCGGCATAAGACAGATTCTTATGTTTCCAATTATCCAGTTTTTTGTGAAGTTTATTGATCAAAGGTGACCAAGTTGCCACTTTTCTGGGATTTGCACCAATAGGGATACCAAGATAAGAAAATGGGATAGTTAGGATTTTGTAATTTAGGATCATTGCATACTTTTCTACCTGCGCAGCTGCGACACCTATTCCCCCATAATTACTTTTATGATAGTTAACCTTCAGCCTCGAGCATAGTTCAAACCAACGGAGGATTGCGTTGATAGCCATAACATTGTGTGTGTTACCCTCTCCAATGAATAATGTGTCATATGCATACTATAAGATTGCCACTATAACCTTCTCCTTTCCCATCATATATTGTTTACACAAGTCCTTTCTTACAGCCTGTCTAACTAGACCACTCAAACCTTCAGCTACAACCGTGTATAATAAAGGTGCCAAGGGATCACCCTGCCTAAGTCCTTTTGAGGGTTGAAATTCTACAGTTGGTGATTCACTCACTAGCACAAATATTCTGCTTGAAATTAATCCCGCCTTGAGCCATTTAATCCAAGTCGGACAGAAACCTAATCTTACAACATATAAAACATGAAGTCCCATGATACTGAATCGTAAGCTTTCTCAAAATCAACTTTGAAGAGGAGACAACTTCTTTTCTTCCTTTTTGCCTCATATCTTTGAAGAGAAGACACAAATTAGGTAGGTAGGGTGTGAACGTGTACATATCTTTTTATAAAGAACCTAAATAAAATTTTCAATTGAAACTTTTAAAACTTAATATATCAAAACGAAAAAACGCTAAAACATTATGGATTGAAATTAACACATTTAGCTTACAATTTAGTATATAATTATAAATATTTATAATTTCAATATATAATTATAGTAATGTATAATTTAAATATGTAACTATAGAATTTATAATTTAAATATATAATTATAGTCATTTATAATTTAAATATGTAATCAATTTATATTATTAAATATATTATAATCATTTTAAATATCTCATTATTGATCCAATAATTAATGATACTCTTATTTGTCACCAGCGAATACGTAGGCGCTGTCATTTCTATTTTGATAAGTTATAAAAAATTTAGGATTTCAATTTAATATATTTTGTAATAACATGATAAAATATGAATAATTTACTGTGTTATTTTACGTATAACATGATAAAATATATTTTGTTAATTTGTATATTTCTTTGTTTATGATTACATAATAGAAACATGTCAGATCATCAACGAATATAAAAAATTTGCAATGAATTTGAGAAAATTAGGAGAGTAAAGAATTTGAATAAAATTCAAAATGTTGGTTTGCCTTTGTATTTGTACTTTTATTAAAAATATTAATGATCAAAGGTATACATCTATTAAAAAAACTTATATTTTGTGAGAGTGGAAGAAGTTATAAAATATTTAGAAGGATAAAATAGTCATAAAATATGAACACCAAAAGACCATACTTCCATTCTCTAATGTAATATAATATAATATAATATAATATAATATTATAAATTATTGATTATACATATAAATTATAGATAGTAGGGTAATTAAGTATATTGGATGTAAATGTTTTACAGTAATTTTTTTCTCAAAGTTATAAGGTTGATAGTGGCAAAGTTTACATTTGGTAAGGGAGAGGTTGTGGGTTTGGATCTCTCCTATGACAAAGTAGTTTATTTTTTAATTTTCAAATAGGTATAAATAAGTGTAGAATAGATATTTGAAAAGTGGACATCAAAAGGGAAAATTCCCTTTATTAATAATATAGATAAAATATAATATATAATATAAAATATATTATTATAGATTATTGATTATACATATAGATTATAAATAATACGACAATTAAGTATGTTGGATATAAATGTTTTAAAGTAATTTTTTTCTTAAATTTATAAGATTGATCTAATGATAAAGTTTTTACATTTGGTGAGGAGAGGTTGTGGGTTCGAATCCCTCTTATGAAAAAATAATTTATTTTTTAATTTTCAAAGATATAAGGGTAGAAAAGGTATTTTGAAAAGTGAACATCAAAAGGGAGAATTTTCTTTATTAATAGTATAAATAATATATAATATAATATTATATATTATTGATTATACATATAGAATATAGATAGTAGGGCAATTAAGTATGTTGGATATATATCTTTTAAAGTAATTTTTTCTTAAGGTTATAAGGTTGATTTAGTGGCAAAGTTTACATTTGATGAGAGAGAGTTTGTGGGTTCAAATCTCTATTATGAAAAAGTAGTTTATTTTTTAATTTTCAAATTGGTATAAGGGTAGAATAGATATTTTGAAAATTGGAAATGAAAAGGGGAATTCCCTCTATTAAATACTAGAGAAAACACAAGTGTTGTCGCACTTGTGTTTAGCATTTCTATTTATGATCGAATGTAAGCATATATTAATGATGTTTAAAGAAGGTTGATTTGTGGTAAGATAGAACATATGAATATGTGCATTTATTATTGTGAGAGAAGTCATAAAATGTTTATAAAGGTCAAACAGTCATAAATGTGGACACCAAAATGTTCTATTCCTATTATATGTTATTATACATATATATATATATATATATATATATATATATAAACTTGTCAAGGTAAAGAACAATGGCTTACGGTTTGCCTGGAGTTGAAAACAGCTTCACTAGGCTTGTCAGATTAGAGATCGAAGAGCTTTTATAACTCGAGAACTAGAAAGCTAAGAGGAAATCTTACTTCTAGCTTAGAAGCAGATCCAAGCACTTATTGATCCAATCAGTCAAGTAAAACCAAACATAACAAAAGGTAAAATAGACTTATGAATCGACTTATTACTTTTGAGAGGCTTCAGAAGAAGGATTAGGGTCTGACTCAATGACTGGTGGAAGGACTGTTAGCTAGGTGAGAGAAGTAGAAGTCAAGTAGTCAGCCCTAAATAAAGGGAGTCCTAGACGAGCATGAACTGAGACCAGACTGACAATCCTACTAATGAGAGAAAGAATCAAATGATTACAGATCCTCTAGGAAAAGATAAATTGAGGTGCAAAAGAACCTGGATATGGGGTGAATATGATATATAGGGTTTTGAGGAGTCAAATTCAATATATATATATATATATATATATATATATATATATATATATTACAGATAATAGATTATCGATAGTAGGACAATTATGGATGTTGGATATAAAAGTTTTAAAGTAATTTTATTATTAAGGTTATAACGTTGGTTTAGTGGCAAAGTTGATGTCTAAAGAGCTAGAGGTTGTGGGTTCAAATCCTCTCTTTGAAAAAAGTAGTTTATTTTTTCATTTTCAAATAGGTATAACTATAAAATAGGTATTAATAAAAGTGTAAATGAAATGGGGGTATTGCCTTTATATATAACAAGGTTATAAAGTTGGTATAGTGACAAAGGTGATGTTTAGGGAGTTAGACGTTATGGGTTTAAATCTCCTTTTTGACAAAGTAGTTTATTTTTTCATTTTCAAATAGTTATGAGGGTAGAATAGGTATTAATAAAATTGCAGATAATATATATATATATATATATATATATATATATATATATATATATATATTGGATATAAATGTTTTAAAGTAATTTGATTATTAAGGTTATAAGGTTGGTCTAGTGGCAAAGTTAACATTTAGGGAGTTAGAAGTTGTAGATTCAAATCCCCCTTTGACAAAGTAGTTTATTTTTTCCTTTATGTATAGTATATATAATATAATATTATAGATTATTAATTTACATATGGACCATAGATAGTAGGAAAATTAAATATGTTGGATATAAATGTTTTAAAGTAATTTTTTTCAAGATTATAAGGTTGATCTAATGACAAAGTTTATATTTGGTGAGGAGGGGTTGTGGGTTCAAATCCTCTAATGATAAAATAGTTTATTTTTTAACCTTTAAACAAGTGTAAGGGTAGAATATATATTTTGAAAAATAGACATCAAAAGGGAAAATTCTCTTTATTAATAGTATAGATTTTACAACTTTTAGTTAGTTAATAAGCTAGTTTTACCAAACACTTATAGCTAGATTTTCAACTTTCTACTAATTTTCTAACTTTCAACTAGTTTTAGCAAATACACCATTGATATCATTTTACATAATATCTAATTTTATTCAGGGAAGATGACTTATGCATTGTCAATGTAAATAAAAAAAATTTACATTGACATTTAATCATAACCATTCATATATGTTTGTTGACTTTATCAATTAATATTTTAAAAATCATATAAATAAAAAGTTGTGATTGAATGTCATCTTAAAGGTGATAAGAGTAAAAGATGTATTTTGAAAAGTAGACATCAAAAGAGGAAATTCCTTTTATTAATAGTATAAATTTTACAATTTTTAGTTAATTAATAAACTAGTTTTACCAAACACTTGTAACTAGATTTTCAACTTTCTACTAATTTTTCAAATTTTAACTAGTTTTAGCAAATACACCTTTGGTATCATTTTAGCATAATATCTAATTTTATTTAAAGAAAATGACTTATGCTCTGTTAATGTAAATAAAAAATTTTACATTGACATTTAATCATAATCATAATCATTTATCTATTTTAAATTATTTTACTTTATCATTTAATATTTTAAAAGTTATATAAATAAAGAATTGTAATTAAAGATCAATGTAAAACTTTTTTACATTATAATGCATAAAAATTAAAGTTTTTTATTAAATCAAAATATGTTAACCTCTTTGAGTTTTGATTTGTACTCAGATTTCCTTATTGAAACCTATCTATTCAGTATTCTCTCCGGCAGTAAAATCTTGGGAATAATGAAATGTTATACTAAAATGGATTAAAAATAAAATTTAGAATATATAAATGTGCCCCGTTGGTGATAGTACTCTTGTCTCAGATTATCGCTGCTAATCAAGAATAGCTCTGGTGTTGACATTTTCTCTTTCATTATAATTCGTGGATGTCTTGTGAGTCACGACAATTGAAAGCTGAACATGCCTAACACTCTCAAGGGTAAACCACAATGATATATGCTTTTATTCCTGAGACTCATGGCTAACTTTCTCATTCCAAAAGTAATATTCAATCTTGTAAATAATCTCAACTAATTTTTAACCATTTTGGCTTATAACAGCGATACGAATAATAAAGCTATAAAAAGAATTTGATTGCCGTTCAATTTTGAAGCCCTCTGTGTTGAATGAGCCAACAAAAAATTCGTGTATAATGAAATGAATGTGTACTTTGTTGATTCCCATGATTGAAGATTCAAAAAATTGAAGCTTGAGCCCTTATTTCCTGGCCCCTGAAATTTATTCTGAGGGAAAGTTTGAAGTGATGCTATGCGTAATTTGCCACCACCTCGCACCAGTGACTAAATTATTGTACCATTGCTTATTACAGTGTCTTTTAACACAACAGTGATTCCTGATCGAATATAGAACCCCTCTGTTGGTCTGTCTGCCTCCTGCACATTCTGCATCACAACTACAATTGTCATTCGTTAATCATTAACTATATTCTTAATCACATTCATTCGTCCTAACTGCACTATCATGTTAACTTCGAGTGTAGATCTTCTTTGATTACTGAAAATTTCTAGTAAAAAAGAAAGATTCATGGGTGTGTGAGATCCACCTAGGTAAGTAGGTTTCACACACATAAAGTTGAAGTTAAATACACAATTAGGTACACCAACCATTTAACCTTAGTAGCATACAGGTTTGGCGCCATAAGTCATCGAAATCGAAGTACCAATTAAATTCCCATATATAGCCGGAGATTAAATTTACCTAAAATGTGTAAGGACTTAATCTCTATCAAAGAAACAAGTCGTATGTCGAAATGTAACATGATACCTTTATGGAAGTATGGCTAAACGGTTCTACATGGAAAAGCTCTAATTATCAAAAGAATAGCTATATATCTCTACACAAATCTTCTCACCTATTAAAATATCTCAACTTTTCCCCTTTGCCAGTTGAAGAAAAAACCCATTTGCCCCCAATCCAATTTTGAAAACAAGAAGAATAATAAGAAGAAATAACTTCGAAAAGAAAAATAGCTGGAGAAAGTAGATAACTTCGACAGCCAAGTTATTACTTACGTCTTTGTTTGCAATAATTACATTGTTTCCGATTCTTGCGTTTTTGTCAATTATACAATTCCTGCATATAAGATTCATAAGTCATATAAAACTTTGCTTGCAATAGTCACATTGTTTCCAATGCTTGCCATGATTAGTATGTATAATTCAACACCATGCAAATTTGTTCATGCATTGTATATACGACAAAACATATTTTTTTCAGTTTTCGGGATTCTTACAGAATTTTGGTGTTTTTACCAATGCCTATTGGAACATTTCCTGCAGCTAAAAGAGAAGCTATTTCAGCCTCTGTTTGGTAATAGTCAGCACCCATCATCATGGTATCCTGTGAAGTGATTTTAAATATGACTAATATTTTCATGTCAAGTGAAGAGAAAATGATCAGAAAGCACTCATTCCCATAAAAAAAAAGGAAGTTAAGGGAAATATGATGAGAACTTAGGATAACACAACACTTTACTTCTGAAAAAGGTTACCTTTAGCTGCACTCCAGAATCAAGTCTTGATCGAACTCCCACTATGGAATGTTCAACTGTGCACTCTTTTAAAAAGCAACCATCTGAAATCAAAGAGTTAATTACCTACAATTGACGTTATTGCACAGTCTCATTAGGCTCTGTCAGAATTACACAAGTTAGCTACATAGACTAAATTTAACAGTTTTACCTCACACTTCTCCATTTTAGTTGGTGGTAGGAATCGAGGACACGTATAAATAGGCTTGAACTGGTCGTACAACTCAAACTTGGGCCGCTTCAACATGGAACAACAATAAATTGCAGCTTGTATAAACTCTGTGGACTTGGTTTTCTGACTCAGACCTATAACTTTTAAACAGTAAAAAACCTACCTGATCCATAAGAGCCAAGTTCGCATCAAAGAAAGATTTGATAGTCCCAATATCTTCCCAATAACCATTGAAAAGACATGCCTGTGATGAAATACAAGGGTCAACTTTGACTATTATGCATTCATCAAAATCTACATTGATAGAATATTTGGCAAAATCCTTCAGCTAGAACAAAAAGTATGAATTGAGTAGTCTTTACTTTGAGCATTTACCTGGACGTTAAAATCTTTTGCAGCCTTTGGAATGACTTCAGATCCAAAATCATTTGCACTTGAATAACAGCCCCTGCGAATTTGTCGTCAAAGAAAAATGAAAATCACACTATTTGAGATAAAAGTTAAAAGACTGCCCTATGTTTATCCCAAGCTTTCTATTATTGACACAATGACTCTGACAGTGTAACCCATGAAACGATTGAAAAGGCAACCAATATTAAAAGCTAGCAACATACTCTTAGACACTTTTATCATTGACTGAAGTTTATTAGAACTCATAAAATCACAAGTGAGACTCATTAATATAGAGTGGGAGTTTGGAAGTCCCGATAAATTTCAGTCAATAATAAACTACGCTACAAAGAGTTAATGTGTCTCCCTTGGGAATGACATGTGGCAACTACGAATTCATGCAAACATCACATTCACTTTCTGGAAGTTTACTTGATAAATTAGGAAATAAGGATTACAATTACCTGAGAACTTTTAGTAGTACATCTATTTTAAACACATATATACCCATTGATGCAATGTATGGAAATTTGCGTGCTTCTTGAGATGATAGTCCAAAAATACTCGTATCTACATGCTATGAAAACAAGTACTTCAATCAGAGACAGGTGATATTAACAACTGCAGTAGATTATTACTCAGTCTTTTTAAGCTGAAATTGGAAAAGTAACAACCATAGATCTTAACAATTCGCCCTTGGGTTTTTCCAGGAATTGGCATATCCGTCCTCTTTCATCAACCTTCACCAATCCAAAATCAGAGGCCCGACTACAGGTAAAAAAGAAGAAAATATAAATATTTCAGAAACCAAATATGTACTATGGAATAGAGGAAACTATACCTGCCATCCACTGGGAGACAAGATACAGATATATCAGCACATGAATTAATGTGCTTCTGCAGATATGAGATCAGTTGTCAGGTAAAATATTCACAGCAAATTAATAAAAAGAAAATCATTACATTAACAGCTGATACCAACCTGCACAATTTCCATGTAATCCATTCGATAAAGCTGATCACCACACAATATCAGAATGTGTTCTATATTTTTATGATCAGCATCCTATTCCAGTCCCACAAACAAAATCAGTTTTGTAAATGTAAGAATGACATAAATCCTTCTTAAAAACTTGCATTTTTGGTAATCCTATCAGCTTGTTGAAAATTGAACTATTCTGCCAATTTACAATTTTATGAATAGGAAAAGGAAGTATAATACCTCAAACAACCAAAGAAATTGTCTTACAGCATCGGCTGTACCCTGAAACCACTTCTTTCCCGACTCCCCATTTGTTTGAGTTGCTGCCAATACCTATCATAACAAACTTCAGTTAACAAAATAATAAGTAGGTATTGACTGTGTAGTATTTTATAATACTATCTTCCAAGGTATAAGTTGCGAATTCATATATAAGAGAACATGACACTACTTTTAACATAAAGTTTTGATGGGTTATGAGTTCATACATAAAAGAACAAAATAAATAGGTCTTTCTCATTTATATATTATTCAACTTCTCAATTTCTAACCAATGTAGAACTTCAACTAAGACTCTCTTCCTTTCTATATCTTTGATATCTTTTGATGCTGAAGGTGATTGCACCTAAAGCATCATTATTTACTGCATTGATCTTTGATACTTGAAGTGTGTATTAAATATGGATATATTTACGAAAAAAACATTAATTAGAATTTGAAATCCTAAAACATCAATTGGAAAAATATAAAAGGCTAAAACAAACAAAAAAATATGGAAGGAGAGACTAATTTTTACACAGAACTAAGTACAGGACATACTTGGCATTGATGCACAATGTAATCTATGTATAGAAATTAAACTCTTTGTTTTGTGTATAACATGTCAATAAGTTATAAGTATCTAGCCTGAGACATAACTTATGAGGAAGGTGAAATATAATAATATAAGACCGAGTACCTCAACAAAACCACCTCCAAAGTTTATGCAACCTCCCAAATTGTATGTTCGAGCAATGTGGCGGTTGAGGGACTGGGAATTAAATTGTGTAAGGACGTAAATTTTGTTAATTCCACTGTTAATACAATTACTCATTGGTATGTCCACCAACCTATAGCATCCTCCAAATGGCACCTGAGCATCACATGGTATGCCGAACATAAAAAGGTGCACATAAATGAATGAATTTACGCCTAGGCCTGGAATAATATAAAAGATAGATTGGTGAAATTAATAACTTACAGCAGGTTTAGCCCTTCTTTGAGTAAGGGGGAATAGACGGGTTCCAGCTCCACCACCTAATATGATCGATGCAACTGTATTTGGGTTGGCTTCTCTTCCTGTAATTATTGGTGATTGAAGGGCCTGAAAAGCAATATTGTCTAGGTCAATTTGTATTCTATGTAAAAGTCCTCGAATCCTGGTTAAAACGAATAGAACAAATTACACTCACATAGTTTGACACAACTTAATGTATATAACAATATAACATTGTCTATCCTTCCTGTTAATACTATCTCTTCTAATTTGTTATATGATAATCTAGATCAAATAATGTATAATAAGGCAGGGGTATTAAAAAACTTCATTAAATATCAGGAAATGTGTGTAATTCCCTAAGAATGTATAACTTAATTATGAATTTATAATAGCTCTCCATGAGTATGACACTTTTGTTCTTTCAAAGTCTACAAGATCGGTATAAACAAATCCAAGGCTTTGGATGGAGCACAAATTGCTAATGGAAACCTGAAGTATATCATAACATTAACATCATACTGAAAGCAAAATGAAAGGTAAGTTACCATAAAGTCATTTGCAACATCTGCAAGAGTAGAAGAGGCCAAGAATCTTCTGGATATGTTTCTCTGCGTACCACTAAAGAATTTTCCTAGAGGAAAATCAGATGCTACATTCTTTGAACGAAGCAAGTTCACTCTTGTACTAGAGAATGAGGAAGACAGATTCCTTTCATGATGAAATGGTGGCTTCTTTGAACCCAGAAACATTGAAAATCCATGTATTTCACTTGCCAACATCATTTCTAAGTTGCTATACACTATGATCACCGTCTTATTTGGTTCTTCCCAGAAGCGGTTGAACAATCAGATTATTATTTAAAGCCAAAGAATAATAGCACTAGGCAGAATTAATACAGCTAGACTGTCTAAACTAGAAAAATAAACAAGCTAAGGAATGTGTATAAAAGGAAATAGAAAATGTATCCAAACACATGAGAGCTTTTACTCCCGTCTACCTAATCATCCATAAAGGAAAGGAATGTGTATAAATGGAAATAGAAATGACACACAAGTCACAAGACCCTTCTGTTTAAGCAATGTACAAGGGAAGAGGAAAAGGGGAGGAAATTAAAGCAGCAGCATATGTCTTGTTGGGTATCATATTGTTTTATAAAACATTTAAAAGAATTAAAGCAATGTGGGTTTCCCTCGAGGTAGAGCAAGGAATGGCTTAATAGTTAGTAGCTTCAAACCAGCATTGACACCCACCAAATTTTTTTTTTATATTTTCTTTTTCATTCTGATCAGAAAATCTCTTACGCAGCACAAACCGAGATATAAGTTTCTGAAGATTCTCAAGCAGCTTATAGCACACTAAAAGTTAAAAACGCATCCTTATTCTCAAATGCACTGTGTTTTTGTCAGACTTGTACGCTGTTTCCCACCCCTTTTGAGGTTTTGGTCTAATAAATCTAACCGTTAATCAAGGCAAGTGCTTTTCGTTTCAATCAAATAGCAATTTTCACTTTCTTTTATCATCAACATCATAATTTGTTCTCTACTAGGAATCTAATTTCTCACTAGCTGGCTTGAAAGGTTACAGTAAGACACATTGCACTGATGGCACCAACTTGTTGGTCGTTAACTAAAAGTGTCATTATAGTGTCCATTGCCCGTTTCTAATCTACCTTCGATTATCAGTTCAAATGATTCAACAAAACCCAGAAACTAGATTTGATTTCAACCCCATCGTTGCTGATTGGCTCGCAAAGCAAAACGAGCTTCTAGAGATAAGAACTTTGGAAACTGAGGAGCCAGAAGACAGACATGTGCAAATATTTGGCTTCATATTCTGTCCGCAAAAGACTGAGCATGGTTAGCTGGACAGAAGGACATTACGTGATACGTCATTTAAAAAATACCAGTATGAATAACATGTTAACACGATGCATGGAGTGTATTTTTTTCTGATGCTGACATATTTGTATATTCATCATATATATTTTTAATATCTTCTTTAAAAACACTTAATCAAAAACAAATCACAAAATGACGTTCATCCTTTTCAGAGAAGAGAATCTTTTTTAGTAACTTTTTTCTCGGAAACATAAATGAGCTCATCTTATTCTGTAACGCAACGCTTCCTCTTTCCTTAAACCATGGCAATAAAATTATGTCTTCTACATCGTATGATGGTTTTCTGTGTAGTCTGTGTCTGGCTCAGTAGGGATGATTAGAGAAAATTTGGTAACTATGGGAAAGATCGAGCCATTCAGTGACTATAGAAGTAGATAATGCTACCCATAAACACACTTGATCTCAAGTATACAAGATTTCCACAAGATTAGCAGTAAACCAATGTTTTTATCCTTCAATACAATGCACTCACATTAACCATTGAAACTCTGAAAATTTTTAACTAAATTCTTAAAATGTTCAATTGTTTCATCTAAATTCTTCAGCTTAACTATTAACTGTCATTTTGACTCATTAATATTATCACTTGCATATTTTTCTAAATTTCACTTTCATCTACATATTTTATATTTGCTTAATTTTAAGGATTACTATGAAAAAACGCTATAAATGATGGTTTAGTCCTGAGATTATACGCTTGCACTCGACTCTGGTACCTCATACTCGTCAGGTGATGAGAGCGATGCACGGTGTGCAACAAGCATTTCCCTTTCCAATAAAAGGCTTCACAGAAATTTAAATAAATGCTTCTAGGGCCTTCCCTAAAGCTCATACTCTTAGTCCGGAGGCAAGCCTCATTTTTTGACTTGATTTCATTCCATTCCTTCTTGTATTGCCTCACTTATCAATGGTGAAATGAAATGAATTTGCTTTTGTAACAGAGTGCGAGAACGGAAAAGTGAAATTCAATATGAAGAATTAACTTCTTTTATAAAGGATATTCTCCATAAAGCCTAGAGAGAATTAACTTCTTTCATAAAGGAAAATACAATACAAAAATACAATTGAATTTGAGCGAAATAACTAAATTCTTAAGGACATTGGTGAAACTTGGGTAAGGGTTTACAGAAATAGGGAACCTTCCTCCCTGCCTCCCTTTCAATACAATGACATCTCTTCCCAACCTATCGAAGCACTACATCCTTTACAAACCCTCCCAAACAAACACTGAAATAGAAATACAAGTTTGGAAGAGATACTATAACATTCCTCAGCAATGTAACCTACTGATCTCCAATGAACACATCTATCCCGCAATATTTAAGCCTTGTGTCAGAGCCAGCCAGTCGTGACATACACTCGAGAGAAACTGAGTGCAGGAAGCTGCTCTGCCTCATGCGTTCATGGTGCACTACATCTGGGAATTTGTAGCAAAAGATAAGGTATTGTGCAGCACAAGGAGGGGTTGAAGTGGTGCGAAGTGTAACTGTTACAACAAAATGCCAACAGAATATTGACAACATGATTATAACTATTGCCATATTATTTATCAATTCTTAGATTGTTACATAGATGACCAAGCTCTGGTCTCGCATCCATCCATGCTGCAAATTCCATATTGGCAGGAGAGGTGCAGTAGAGATAAGATCTGAATGTTATAAGGAAAAAATATCGCCTGCAAATGGAGGGAGAAAACAGAAATGGTTACACAAACAAATGGTACCTGTCCAATATCATGCACTAATAACACTCACCAGTGATATAAATCAAAAGCAGTTATACAAGGTCAATAATTTATCAATGACTGCTTAACAAAATTCAACTATTATGAACTAAAGCTTTTTTTCACTCTTTCAACATTAGGCTCGCAGGGCAAGATCAACAAGATAGATATTAATTATTAGGAGGTTAAATTGACAATGCATGTGTGCAAAGAGATGTAAATAAAAGTAAACCTTACAAACAATGAGTAACTTCTGATAAAATAAATTATATTATAAATTCATTGTTGAATAGAAAGTGTGTACGGCCTAATTTTATGTCATGCGGTACCAAGATGCATTCACTAAATTAAAATATAAATTACTTTTCAAAGAAATTAAGTTATTGAGTAAGTAATAGTATTTTTAAATTCTAAAATTTCACATGAAAGATCTGAACAATAATTAGCTATAATTCAAGAATTGATCTGATCAAAATCATTTTCTATAAATTAATTAGTGGTGTAAATGACTACTTGCATTAATTCTTATATTCGTGTCAATAGACCCCCCACCTCTGACTACATACATAAGCACCATCATCCACGAGGTTATGATGCATAATCCACATAATTTTTAGAGAAAATATATATAGGAGAGATATTCCCATAGGTGAGACAAGTTACCTCAAAGCCTTGATACCCATGTCCATAAGATACGCACGTTCCTCGTCATCATCGTCTGTGAACTTCTCAAATTCTCTATTGTAATAAAGAATATCTTCCCGTATATGCCCTGCACCTGCACATCTATTGAAAAAATAGAAAAATTCAGTATCTTGGATGAAAAACTAATAACTAAAGCAAAGATGCCAGATCAAATTTCCCTAATTGTTAAATGATGCAAAAGCCATTTCTGAACTACAAAAGTGAAAAAAACCATATACTTCCAAAGGTAACCCCCTCTCACCCTAAATATGCATTTCTACATCAAAGATGCCAGATCAAATTTCCATAATAACCTTTCAATGACAATGTCAACATCTGCTTTGCTCTGGGGACCATGTATGAGGACCCTTGTGAGGTTCAAAATGTCACGATAGTCACCCATACTAAGTGCCGTTTCATTAGAAGCTAGAGAAGGAAAATGCTCTTCAGTCACTGCATATATATGAGGACCAAATAATGGCTGTGAGACTTTGGATCCAGCATCTAGTCTGATACAGATTATGGCCATTGCATACGCTACTCCACCAAAACCTGTGTGTGATACAAAAAGGTAACTACCTGCAGAGCTACAATAAAGCAAGAGTTTAGAAGTGCATTGCTGTATTTAAACAAAGAATAACTTCAAAGATTAACATGGTGAGGTTACAGTCTGTAGATGGTAAAGATACAGCACACAGAGAACAAATACAGAACATTGGGCAGGTATCAAAAAGATAAGTCGTTGGAACATATTGATTAGCCAATAGCCAGACAGATTTATACAAGTATTGACTACGTATGAAACATGTGCTTTGCATGAGACTATAATACATATTTATTTAATAGTACGAATCTATGTTTTTAATTTAGAAATTCTTAGTGAAATGTTTGATTATTTAGTCCAGTTCAAAGATCTAAAGAACCAACTTTAATGGAAGAATCTTAGTATCTGTTTTATTAGAATCTGTTTTATTACCTGTTTTATTCCTGTCAGGATCTATGTTCTATTAGTTGTATTGTTTCCTTATTTAGGAGATTACAATTATAGCGTATGATAGGAATATCCCTGAATCATAGGGATATGGTGGTTATTGTTATTCTTCCCTATTAGCTTCAATCTTGTGTGTGTATATATATATATATATATATATATATATATATATATATATATATATATGAATGGTATTCTCAACATAATAATAAGGGAAATGATTGTATCCAAATTTTGAGATGGTATCAGAGCTCTCAAATTCTAGGAGCCGCCTCTAACTACGCAAACCAAAACCCTAGACGGCAGCCTTCATTGCTGTCAATCATTTTTTTAGGACAGCCAGCCTTCATTGCTGCTGCGATTTGCAGTGTTGTTTCTTAGTTGCCGTCATAACAATCAAATACATACTCACTGCATTAGGGTCGTTGTACTACGGTGGACATGGCAAACCCAATTACTGAAGTGGTGAATACTGAGTCTCAGAACACTCAGGAACAGCTACAGACCTCAACACTTCCTATCGATTAAATGGGAAAAATTACTTGAAATGGGCTCAGCTTGTTCGTAGAACTTTGAAAGGTAAAGGGAAAGCTAACCACTTGACTGAAGATGCTCCTGAAGAAAAAGATCCCAAATTTACAAAATGGGATGAAGAGGACTCTATGATCATGGCATGGCTATGGAACTCCATGATCTCAAAAATCACTGATACTTGCATGTTTCTTAATTCTGCAAAGGAGATTTGGAATGCCATGGAGCAGACATACTCCAAAGCTAAAGATGCTGCTCAAATATATGATGTAAAGGTGAAGACTGTGGCTGCAAAACAGGGAAACAAGACCGTTACAAAGTACGCCAATCAACTCAAATCCCTGTCGATGGAGTTAGACCATTACAGGGTCATAAAAGCCAAGTGCTCAGATGATTCAGCAATGCTCAAAGAGTATATTGAGCAAGATGGAGTCTATAATTTCTTGGTAGGGCTTAACTCTGAATTTGATCAAGTAAGAGTCCACATCCTTGGAAAAGAAAAAATTCTAGGAATTAATAAAGTAGTAGCTATGGTCAGAAGTGAAGAAAGCAGAAGGGGAATAATGCTAGAAACCTCAACCATGGAAAATTCAACCATGATAGCTTCAGGATCGGCCATGATGATTGACCAAAAAAAGAGGGGAATAGCTAATATGGAGAAGAAAGGTGAAGGAGTGTGGTGTACCTTCTGTAACAAGTCTCGCCACACTCGTGAAAAATGATGGAAGCTGCATGGAAAGCTACCTAGTAAGGATTGGGAGCCTCAAAACCGAGACAAAGAGTAGGGAAAAAAAGGAGACAACACCAGAAAGGGAGGACAAGCACACATAGGTGTTGCCACCAGTGAAGAAAACAGAGGAGTGATTCAACTTAACCAAGATGAAGTAGAGCAGATGAGATCATTCCTCAACAAGTTGGATAAGTCAACAGGTACTTGTTCTCTGGCACATTCAGGTATATTTCCTTTTTCTTTTGGACTTAATGCCTCAAATAAAAACTATTACCCATATTGGATACTAGATTCTGGGGCTACCGACCACATGACACTCCTACCTAAACATTTCTCTTCTGACACCCCTTGCCCTAGCAACAAGAAAATATCCACAGTAGATGGCTCTCTGATGACTGTAGCAAGTCAAGGAGAAGTTCAAATAAGCCCATCTATAACCCTTAAAAACGTCCTTCATATTCCTAAACTGTCTGTCAGTTTGATTTCCATAAAAAAACTCATAAAAGACCTATCATGTAATGTCATTTTTTATGACAATGTTTGTATACTGCAGAACAAGTATTCAGGGAGGACGATTGGACATGCTAGAGAATGGAATGGCCTTTATTACTTGGATAATCCGGATTTGCCACCAGACCTGGAAAACAGCAACTTTTTTTTTTTTCTCTGAGTCAATAAAGACCAATAGGGAGAAGGTCTTCCTACATCATTGTTGTCTTGGACATCCTTCCTTTAGAGTAATAAAATTGTTATTTCCTTCCCTTTTTAGCAAATTAGATTTGGAAAGTCTCCATTGTGAAGTGTGTGAGCTTGCTAAGCACAAACGTGTACCTTTTCCAGTTAGTAATAATATACTGATGTGTGGGGTCTCTCAATTGTCCCAAATGTTTTTGGTGGCCGTTGGTTCCTCACCTTTATAGATGATTGTACCCGTGTCACATGGGTTTTCTTACTAAAACAAAAATCTGAAGTCAGCTCTGTGGTTCAGCGTTTTTACTTCATGGTAAAAAATCAGTTTGGAGTCCGCATTAAGAGGATTAGATCCGATAATGCCAAAGATTACTTTAATCATGGGCTTATTTCCTTTTGTCAAAAGGAAGGTATCATTCATGAGTCATCCTGTGTCAAAACACCTCAGCAAAATGGGATTGCTGAGAGAAAAAATGGTCACCTACTAGACCACACTCGGACTTTTCTTTTTCAACATGAGGTTCCTAAAAGGTTTTGGGGGGAGGCTGTTCTTACTGCATGTTATCTAATTAATCGACTGCCTTATAGTATTCTAGCCTCAAAAAGCCCTATGGAGGTTTTGTCCTTCTTTTATCCTAATGTTTCCACATCCAATCAACTTGTTTCAAGAATATTTGAGTATGTCTTTTGTCCATATCCACAGTGGTAATAGAGGTAAACTTGATCCTAGAGCCTTAAAATGTGTTTTCATAGGATACTCATCCACACAAAAGGGATATAAATGCTCACCCACCATCACAAAAAATTTTCATGTCCAGAGATGTCACCTTTTTTTAGCACAAAAGCTACTTCCACCAAGATCATCCTCAGAGGGAGACTGCAAGGAAGGAAGAGAATCTTCTTATGGTCCCTGACTTAAACTTAGGACCAGAAATAGGGACTAAAAGTGTAACAACTGAGAAGGAACCCACTAAATCCATTCAAGATGTTGTTGATGTAAGATTTGGAAAAGGATTGATTTATACAAGGAAGACAAAGGCCATTTCAGAATCTGTCCATGTCCAACAATCCAACCAAACATTACATGAGGTAACTACCCCTGATCCTTTAATCTCCACTAAATCAACCTCTGATTTCCCAACTGTACAGGAACTGAAACCAGTCCAGCACCACTTTATGAGGACCTAGGTATTCCAATTGCCCTTAGGAAAGAAACCAGGAAATGTACCACCAAACCATTGTACTCTCTAACCAATTATCTATCCTTTAGAAACTTCTCACCTACCTATAAAGCCTTCCTCACAAGCCTAAACACTAGAACAACACCTACCTCTTTATCTGAGGCATTGAGTGATAAAAAATGAAACAAGCCATGGATGTGGAAATGGAAGCATTAGAGAAGAATAGTACCTGGGATTTGGTTGCTCTCTCAAATGGAAAAAAACCAGTAGGGTGCAAGTGGGTATATAATATAAAATGTAAGGCTGATGGATCCATTGAGAGGTACAAAGCAAGGTTAGTAGCTAAGGGATTCACTCAAACCTATGGAGTGGATTACATGGAAACATTTGCTCCAGTTGCAAAAATGAATACAGTTAGGGTGATATTGTTCCTAGCGGCTAATTATGGTTGGAACTTGCAACAATTTGATGTTAAAAATGCCTTCCTCCATGGAGAAATTGAAGAGGAGATTTACATGGAATTGCCCCCTGGATATGGTAAAAAAACAGCTGTCAACACTGTTTGCAAGCTAAAAAAGGCATTGTATGGGCTGAAACAATCACCACGAGCGTGGTTTGGAAGGTTTACTAAAGTTATGATAAGTTTAGGCTTTAAAAAGTCAAGGAGATCACACTCTATTCATTAAACACTCTAAGTCAAGGGGAGTAACAATGTTACTGGTTTATGTGGATGATATTATAGTGACAGGTGATGATGAGGAAGAGCAACGATTGTTAGGCCAACATCTAGCCAAGGAATTTGAAAAGACCTTGGGAAAATTGAAGTATTTTTTGGGAATTGAAGTGACCCATTCTAAAAAGGGGATATTCATATCTCAACAGAAATACATCACTGATTTGCTGAAAGAGACTGGTAAGACAGCATGCAAGCCTGCAAGTACACCAATTGATCCAAACCTGGAATTGGGAAACGCAGAAGAAGATACTGCAGTTGACAAGGAAGTGTATCAAAGGCTAGTTGGTAGACTGATATATTTATCTCACACTAGACCTGATGTTGCATTCACCGTGAGTCTAGTCAGCCAGTTCATGCACCAGCCGAAGGAGGTTCACTTACAAGCTGCACTAAGAATTGTGCAGTATTTGAAAGGGACCACAGGCAGGGGAATGTTGTTCAAACGAAATCGGAATGTAAATCTGGAAGCATATACAGATGCAGATTGTGTAAGGTCAATTGTGGATAGGAGGTCAACTACGGGATATTTCACTTTCCTGGGAGGGAATCTAGTGACTTGGAAGAGTAAAAAATAAAGTGTGGTAGCCAGATCCAGTGCTGAAGCAGAGTTCAGAGCAATGGCACAAGGGATATGTGAACTACTCTGCCTGAAGATTATCTTGGAAGACCTAACGATAAAATCGGATGAACCAATGAGACTTTATTGTGATAACAAATCATAATCCAGTGCAACATGATAGAACCAAACATATTGAGGTTGACAAACATTGTATCAAAGAAAAATTAGATAGTGGCCTGATATGCACTCCATATGTCTCCTCACAAGACAACCTTGCAGATATTCTAACAAAGGGGCTGAACAGCAACATCTTTGAGAAGATTGTTTCCAAGCTGGGAATTGAGAATACCTATTCACCAGCTTGAGGGGGAGTGTTAGAATCTGTTTTATTGTCTGTTTTATTCCTGTCAGGATCTATGTTCTATTAGTTGTATTGTTTCCTTATTTAGGAGATTACAATTATAGTGTATGATAGGAATATCCCTGAATCATAAGGATATGGTGGTTGTTGTTATTCTTCCCTATTAGTTTCAGTCTTGTATATATATGAATTGTATTCTCAGCATAATAATAAGAGAAATTATTCTACTCTAAATTTTGAGAAAGAATATAGTGCTATATAAGCAAACTGTAACAAGAACTCCAAGACTTCATTACAGAGAATAAGCAAGACCCTCAAATTATTAGCAATCATAGGTGTGTTATGATTTTAAGTAAATATTTGATGTATTGAAAATTCTAAGTACCACATACTATTAATCCCCAAATTATGATTGATGCAAACAGAGCAAGAACAATAATGTCAGCAACCTTGGTGAGAACCACATACTGCAGAGTAGGAGGACACTTACTCATCTTGACAATACTGTATCGCATCAACATCAGAGGCCAAAGCATCTCTCTCTCTTGTTAAAGGTATCCTCTGGTAGATAATATCATATCCATCATCTTTCAGAGCAGAATAAACTTCTGAGGGTGTCTTCACATCATCTGCTCGAATGTTTTCCCAGTGTCCAACCACACCTGACTGATTTGTTGAGGGGTTATATTCTTCACGGTGCAATAGCATTCGCCCACCAGACTGACTAATCTCAGCTAGTATATCATCTTTTAGCCGTGCTTCCATGTGTTCGACCTGCATTGCAGTTACCATGAGTTGGACAACACAACGAATTTTGAGAAATATACCCAACTTCCAATAAACACACAATAGTGAAGATGACTTACCACAGGACCAGTGATTCCCACGTACTTGAGTGTATTAACTGGTTTGTTTAACTCCCTCAGGACAAAGGGAGTATAATTGATGTAAACAACTGCTTCTTCTCTCAGATCAGTCAATATAACCTTTTGAGCTGTGAATGAAGATTTTGGCTTTGCACCCAAATAGTCTAGCATCTCCTTGGCACCAGAGATGGTAGGAGTTGCCATGCAGTACACAGGGTATTCATCAACCTGGAAAGAGGAGTATAAGATAATGACATTCTCACACTCAACCACATTATTGATAAAAAAAACATAAAGTTAAAGCTCTTTCATTTTTACAAAGAAAATTGTAAGAACTGGAATATAATAAAAAGAAAGTTCCGAAAGTCATTCAACACCAAAATAATAAAGCAAACTGCTGTAAGCACACCATGATGTTTCGCAGCTGACAAACCATGATATCATAATTTTGCATAAAAATCTTTATATTAAAAAATATTGATAATATAAATTAATTAATATTACTATTTTAAAATCATAAATATATGCTAAAAACTAGTTATATTTACTAGTACAACTATTGTAATATGGATGTTATGTCTGTCAAAAGTTAAAAAAAAAAAAAAAAAAAAAAAAAAAAAAAAAAGACAAAATGAGTGGAAGAAGTAAAGTAAATTACAACCAAGGCTAACACGACATATTCTACTTGAACAACTACAAGATAACAAAATTGATCATTTGTGCAATCTAGGTCCACAGACAATAGTTTTCTCCAAATAAACTCACCAAAAAACATGTTAAAGAGGCTAATTCTACCTACAATTTGATGATCTTGTAGGTCACCACCGGACATCTAGCCTTACCCTCTGGCATCACAAATTTGATGTGTTAGTTTCTTTAGCAGTACTTGAAAGTAAACATACCTTGTAAACATGAGGTGCACCATGTATTTGTATGTGACTGGAAGTTCTCTGACCAGGAAAGAAATACATTTTCAGTATAGAGCCTTTCCCCAAAACAGAACCGTTTCTGGCCTTGACAATGGCCTCCATCACTGCATCTCCATGCTGAGACTCTTGTGGTTCTCTCAACTCTTCCTACAATTTAAATTGACATTATTGAATCAATCTAGCTTCTAATTGGGGGAAAATAATGCTGCAAGTACAGGTAGAAAAACATTTACAGGGACAGTGAAAAATCGCCCTGGTCTTAATCTAATGCTCCATTTCATAGCCTGCACCTCTGGCCTCTGTTGCAACCAAACCTTAAAAGTCATTTTGGATTCTCCTTGTCCACAAAATCCATCAAATGCTTCACTTCCAAGATATGCTGCAAAAGCAATTAGACGAAAGTACCGCTCCAAGTACTCTGCACCACGATTTAAAGCCACCCTCCTTACCCTTGGTTCGACATGCTGTTGGTTGAATACTTTTCTATATTGTAAGACTGCTTGACGAATGTTTTGAAGTGCAGAACATCTATCAATAATAGCATCTAAGGCCTCTCGGCATTCAACACCGTTATCAAACAATGTTGTTATCTTCCATAACAAAAGGATGTCATTTATACCAAAACCACAATTTTGTTTATCGTCTTTCTTTATTTGCAAAGTATTGGAGGTTGATGTAGTGACATAACCCCCAGTTTCATCTCCACTAGAAGAGCCACAATCTGATTCTTCATGGGTCACATCATCACCCAGGATTTTAATGGGCTTACCATAATCAATTCGAAGTTTGACAAGGCAAGCTATGACAGTACCTGTACTTGTCCTGCCCCTACCCATCTGTTATATCAGTATCAGCAGTAAGAAAAGGATACAGAAAAAAGAAGATAAGAATTAATAGACAAACACAAAATAAACAAGGTCATAAATAATACCGCATAGATATAAAAGATTAAGAAACTTACCTGACAATTGAAAACAAAAGCAGTGTCCTTTGCAGCAGAAGCAATATTATTTGCCAAAGTATCAAAATCAGAGCTTTTAGGAGCTTTTCCATCAGTGATAGGCACACGTGCATACTTAATGGGGAACCCCTCAGCTTCCAGACTTTTGAAAACTTCAAGTGGGGTTTGAACCACGTCGGAGGTAACATGCTCCCAAGCATCGAATATATGTTTATCATCTGTTTCATGGATAACCATTATAGCACTGCTATACTGTTTAGCTTCCCGTAGGATATCTTCTTTTAATCGAGCTTCCATTTTCTCCACTCTTTCGCGGTCAATGCCCTGAAAGAACAAATTACAATTTCCAATTCACAATCAATTGGGGCTTATAAAAAAAAAAAAATCACAATCAATTGGGGACAAAATTCCAAATTAACATGAAGTTCAAAAAGGCATTTAATGGTATTTTAATTTCAATTTCAACATATTAGATAAGCATCATTTCATGTTTACTTCTGCATTTGTGGATCATTTATATATGAACACATCCCCTAACCTGCACCAGACAAAGTATAGGACCATATTCAGATAATTTGCACTGAGTTTTAATGGATCAAATAATATTTGTTAGACATGAAAATATTCCTTGGTCTCCACTTAACAGCTCAAGGTTTTAGAAGAGCAAATCCTTGACAATATTCATCCAATAGATTATGAACTTTCTGGCTTTAATACTTTACGCAAGCAATATTGTACTTCAGAGGGAAAAAGATATCCCTTTGTTACCCACACCACTACTACTACAGCAGTAGCCTTATCCCACTAGGCACTAGGTGAGGTTGACAGGATCAAATTTTGTGCAAAGAACAAAGAAAAAAGCACTTGGAAACACAGATCTTGTTGCATGTCTCACACTGCTCATCTAGATACACTATTTTCATAATTAACCACTACATTCCTTTTGGAATATGGTTCCTGCGACCAATTACTACTAATTTGTTAAGTAAATATCTCATTGACAGACTGCTGGAGAAATATAGAAAAGCCAATTGCTGGTATACGATCTAGTGGATTACAAACCAAAAGCCAATCATTATGGCAATAGCATCTAGTTTAAAAGTGAGATTTACCGTGTACTCGAGCATGTTTTTATAAGGTCTTTCAACTTCACGAAGAACAAATGGCTTCCCATTGATGTAAATAACAGGCTCTTCTCTCATATTATGCCAAAGTATTGGGCGTCCACCTTTCGAGCTACCAATCCTACGAATGACAGATCGAATACCATCAATGGTTGGGTTTGCCACCCCATAAACTGGAAATCCAGGAACTTCTCGGAAATTAGGAGCACCATCCACTCTCTCAGGTAAACTTGGGTTTTGACATCCAGGACAGTGGTCACTTTTGAGAACAGTTTGACTACCAAGAACCTCTCCATTTCTCAAGGCAGCAACCGCGCCCATCTCAGAAGGGCGGCCATCAGTAGATTCAGCTATCTTCTTTAGAGATGGTTTTAAACTTGAATATCCAAGTGCACCCATAGGATCTCTCCTGAGTAACCTGCAGTGCTAATTGTTATAAGTCATGCCTTAATAGACATAAGACCAAGCAAGTTAAAAAATTAGATTACATTAGAAATCTCGACTTGGATAGGGCCAAACTTGACCCCAAAAGCTAATTCATGAGGTGAGGAATGAGCCTATATAATCTTTACTTTGGTCATATATATAGTCAATGTGGGATTTCAACAAAACCCAATTGGTAAAACTTGTCCAAGTATATGATGAAAAGAATTATTTAAGTATGCCCAGGGTGAATATTAGATCAACAACGATATCTAGCACCTTCTAGTGAAAATTAACTAAGAAAATTGATACAAACTGCAACCACAGCAGATATCTCAAATGGATCAAGTCTTTGGCCCCTCTTTCCAGATTAGTGATGCAAAGACAAAATAAGGACGGGAAATAAGCGATATGTTTTCTGGATAAAAAGGTAGAATGGAATCACAGCATGACGTCAAAATCAATGATAATATTAGCTACATGTTGTTTTATTTAGAGAATTAAAGCCAAGTTAAGATTGGCTGCCTTAAAGAATCTGTCATGGATCCACACAAGAAGCATTTTTAATTACCTAAGCATCGCCATAATTCAAAAACACAAAAATTAGATTTATATATTAAATTTATATTAGTCTTTTTTATTTAAAAAATATTTGTTGAATCTAATTTAATTGAAATTATTCTAACGTAGAGTATAGTAGCCAGAAGTTAACGCCAATCTTGTGTCCCCATTAAGCATATATAAATAAACCTTAATGTAAATTAAAGACAAGTGATTAAATAAACCCAAGGATTTTGGGTACAAGGGCAATCAGGACCTCAGACCATATAAGTGAAGACTATACTTGAAAGTAGAAGCCAGCTCAGTACAGTAACATTTATAAATATAAACTTTTCATTGCTAGATATACTTGGCTCAAAATGATTCACTAATTAATATCAATTTGACTCCACACTCAACAGATATGGAACCATACTCCATAGACGTAATGAAGAGAAATTAATAAACTTAAAAAACATAGGCTTCACAGAAGTATTAAAATATTAACCTGCGAATAATGCTGTAGAGTTCAGGCCTTGCTTTCATCCAGTCAGCAAAACCACATGTATCAGCAGTATTAGAACTAAGTACAGCCCTTTCTGAATGAATGTACACAGCAAAACATATTAAAAAGTAGTATCTTTCCAGGTACTCCACAAAAAAAGATAGTGATGCCTCCCTTTTCATCTCATCAGGCTGTCGCAAAATACTATTGCGATAGGTGGCAATTGCTTCACGCAGATTCTAAAATTCAAGCAAAACAATGAGGCATTTTAAAACGAAATACAAAAATTCAACCATAGATACAACTACAAGTAAAAAAAATCCAAAACATTGAAGTTTTATTTTTTCAATAACACTATTATAATCATAGTTATTAGTATCTTACTATTCACGATTCGATTCCTCTATTCTATATGATTTGACTCTCTATAGACACATATCTTAAAGATTTATCTAAATTGGTTTTGTATTTTACGAGATATGAATAAGTCATGAGAATCTTACCATTCACATGATTCAACGATTCATATTTTCTTTCATCAATTTTCATAAGAAAAATTGTGAAGTTATATAAGCTTAAATCCTTAAATGAAAAAGAATTAAAAGAACATTTTTAAACTTTCCTATTTTATTATTCCACTACTTTATTTGTTGTTTATTCATTTAATGCATACACACCATTTAGCTAATAATTAATTGTTTTGTTTCTATCCTTCTAAAATAAAGACTTCACAAACTCATATGTAACTAATAATTTTGTTTTATAAGACTTCTATTTGTGTTGTTTTATAATACATGTCAACTATTAATAAACAATTTATGACTAATAATTTTGATCATGAATCTTACGATTTGATGCACAATTCAAAAAATAGACTTTCTGATACACAATTTGCATCACGATTTAACTATCATGATTATAATCATTATTCATTAGAAAATAGAAACATATATACCTGCATTGAAGCACATTTGTCAATTACTTTGTCCACTTGTCTTTTCCCTTCAACACCTCCCTAAAACATATCTGATAATTAGGACAACAAGAACATATATTTATTTTATAAAAGAAGCATTAAACTCAATAACAATACCTCTAACACGCGAATCAAACTTCTTACGACTGCATACTCTCCTCTACGAATTGCCTCTTCTGAGTTAGGCACATGATCAGGGACATCATTCTTGCTTTGAAAAATTCTACCAATTGAATTGCTTCTCGGAAAACCTATCATGTAATAACATAAATGCAATATTTTGTTAATTGTAACTCCCCTTATACACTTCAAAATTTAAACTTGACAAAACGAAGTAAGAATAAATTCAAGGAAATTATTATTAAAGACATTCACCAACACTAGGCATCACTCAATTTTCTTTTCAAGTGACTCAGTAATTTTAAATAAGGGTTAATGCTCAGTATATAAACTGGTAATACCTTATTCATGGAACTAAAGTCTTGTGCATGCATACATATCCAATGAAAGTATACATATGTTGTAAGAACGGAAAGAAACTAATCACAGTCATTGAATTAATTATGGACGGCAAGGATTGAAAGATAGTCATAGCCTTCATTCTTATTCAGGTCATTAACTCTCAACTTAATGTGTGCATTAAGTTTCTCTCACTCCAATAAATTGATCAGCACTTTCATGTCATATCAGATGTTAGTTAGACTTATTCTCACATTCATACCAACATGCAACATCCACATGGTCACTGGCTGTACAGAAGTGATGTGACCATGCCTAGCCAAGGACCTATCACTAGGGTCATGGCTAGAAGCATTGAAGAAGACCTAGCCCTTGCAGACAAAGGAAGACTTCACCTCCTATGGAGAGTGAAGATATTAGGCTAGAGACTTTAGTTAATAAAATGTAATTTTCCTTTATTTTAATTTTGAGGAGCATTAAGAATTTAATTTGGGACATGTATTTAGTCCATTTTTTATTTTTAGGAGGTGTCTTAGGAATTTAGAAGGTGGATTTAGCTTTTTGGGTCTTTATGAAGGAAATAAGGGATAACCTTGATATCTACACCCCTCTTTTCTACATAAACCCACTAAGCTAATAAGAAGGAATCTTGGCCCTTGGTTTGAGAAACTTGGGCACCAAGTTTGATGATCTAAGGAGGGAATTGTTTCTCAATTCTCCTCCCTTAGATCTCTCCTTTTAATCCTAGCCCTTTTTTTTAGGTTATCTTGTTCAAGAGGTTAGCTACCTCTATAAATAGGAGTTCCTCCCTCACTTGTATTTTTTACACTTGAATTTAATCCTAGAGACCATATTGGTTGAGGTTCTTACCTTTGAGTGTCCCCCTTTCTCCTTTGTGAGAGCTTCTAAGAGTTATCAAGGGACCCCTCCCTTGTGGCCTCTCCCCTTTGCCTTATCAAACCTAGTATTTGTGGCGCCTCACCCCATTCCTTTCCTCTCCATAAATCCATTTCCCTTCCAAGTGACCTTAGAAAGGATCCTTTGGGCACGTGATCATCAAAGATCACATCAAGTGGTATCAGAGCCACTTTCTAAAAGTCACGTTCTTTCTCAATTTTTTTTTTTTTTGCTTTGTTGTTTATTTCTTTGATCTCTTTATTTTAAAGTCCTTCATTTTTTGTCATCTCTATTTCCTTTATTGTCTAGTAGTATAGCTTTTTATTCTTGCTATTATATGCGCTTTTGTTTTCTATCTACGCGCCTATGTTCCATTTAATTTGATGCGATTTTATTTGTCTCTTTCTTTGCATCTTATTTTTGTGTTCAAGTTGCTTAATTTTCCCTTGGTTTTTTATATTAAAGTGTGCCTAAGAAGTTGTGACCATTAAACCCACATGGTTGAGGATTTTTCCACACCATTGTGGTGATCAACTTTGGCCACTTTGTTGTGCCTTTTGTTTTAAGTCTCTTGCTGAAATTTTTGCTCTATTTTTAGGTGTGTTATTTTTTCTTAATCTTGTGTTTTGTCAAATACTAGTCATGGTAGTTTCCTATTTTGTCTCATTTAAATTCCATAGGTTTTAGCCTCTTAAATTTTTTACAAAAAAACCTTCAAAAACAGTTTGAATTGAGCTCCTAAGAGGTGAACCTCTTGTTGAGTCTCTTAAGTCTTTTATGCTTTTAGTTCAAGCATATTAATCTCTTTGTTGTTCTTAAATATTTGCTCAATTCAATCTTTATATGTTTCTTGTTTTATGTTGAATTATTAGTAGCTTTCCACTTGGTTTACCTTCACTATTGGTGCCTCTTTATGGAATTTTAGCTTGGGTGAATTGTGTTAGTAATTTGAGCAATCAATTTACTTCAAAATCAGCCCTAAATCATTCCTTAAGCACCATTAGTTCAATGGTATTTGGAACTACTAAGTTGTTTTGCCTTTAGTTGCATGCATTGCTTGAAAATTGTGTGACCTTACTTTGTGCTTATTCACTCAAGTGTTATTATTTCAAGAATCCTCATTAAAATTTCAATTTAACAAGCTATTAGGTGCAGCAAAATGATTAGAAAAAGTTAAAAAAAAAATAGAAAAAGTTCAAGTTAAAAAAGAAAAAAAGAAGATAAAGAACTCAAAAGAAAGACAAATTTGAAGTTGTGTACCTAATAGTAGAAACATTTGATATGAGGAACCAATTGTGATTCAAAAAAAAAATTACTTGAGTAAGCTTTTTAGTTTTTGGTTACTTAAATTTTATTAAGTGTGCAACTATTGTTTCATTTTTTTTGTTTGAGTCTTTTTTCATCTCTACTCTTAGAGCTAATCTAGGAAAGTTATTTGTGTGCTACCTTCCTTTATGAGCCTTATGTTTCCTTGCTTGTCTTCTTTACTTCTTTGAGTTTGTCATTGTTTAATCTATCCACTTAGATTTGTGAACCTTGTTTTGTTATTCAGCTTTGTTTGTTGTCTTGTGTTGTATTCGGCCTTGGTAAGGAAAGGTTGGCAAAGGTTCCATACATAAAATTTTGGCAAGTTCAAACAGGAGGAAACAAGAGTAGCATTCTTGGGGTGAGTTGATGCAAAACTCAAAGGGGCTTGATCAAAAGGAGACAAACACCAAAAAAGCTTGGAGTGAAGACTTTGTTTTATTTTTTTTTTATTCTTTGTATTGTGTATACTTAATTTTAGATTGGGAGTTTGAGTGCCCTTAAGGTCCTCCCTTGATTTGTAATAATTTTGGTTAATTTTAGCGTAGTTCCTCGTTAATTAGGTGAAGAAGGGAGAAGTGGTACACTTCCTTCAACACCTTAGGAGCACGATTAGAGCCCTTTCTCTTTTACATTCTTGCACTTTTATTTTATTTTATGTTATTTTGAAAAAAAACGTGTAGAGGCTAAGAGTTCCAAAGACTCATCAAGCCACCTTAGGTGAGAAAAAAAAAAGAGAGGAGTGTTGCTTGAAAAAAAAAAAGTTTTTGGCCTACCCTTTAGTTTTTAGCATCCAAGCACCATGACTTCCCACACACATTCTAGTGCACATAGTTGTTCATCAAGTAAGAGTGTCAACCAAAGAAAACCTTCTAAGGGAGACACTCTTGAAAACCTTAACTTAGAATTTAGGGAATGGATGGCTAAATAACAAGAAAGGAGAGAAGAAAAAGAGAGAAAAAAAGAAATAAAAGAAAAGGAAAAACAAAAAGAGAATGAAGAGTTAAAAAAAGAGATGTTGAAAATGAGAAAAGAGAAAAAAGAGCGAGAAGAGAGAAGGCAAAGAGAGAGAAGAGAGGACGAAGAAAGGAGAAGAAGGAAAGAACTAGAAAGAAAAAGAGAAAAAGAGGAAGAAGAGAGAAGGAGAGGAGAAGAGAGTAAGAGGAGAGATGGGAGGGAAAGTGATAGAAAAAATAAAGGAATTCTCATAAGATCCTCATCTAGGCATTTTAGCTCTAGTGAAGAAGAATACTATAGAAATCAACATAAGCATCACTCTCATTCATCATACAATCATCATTCTCCTCAAGAGAACATAAATCATGCTAGGGAACCAAAGGTAGACCTACCCCATTTTCATGATAGGGAAGATGTTGAGACTTACCTAAATTGGGAAGTCAAAGTGGAACAACTCTTTCGATGCTATGAAATTAGGGAATAAAGGAAAGTACCTTTGGCCTCCCTTAGTTTTCAAGGTTCTACTTTGCATTGGTGGGATGGGTTAGTCAAGGATAGGGCCCGTAAACAAATATCTGACATTCGCTACTGGAATAATTTAAAAACTTGTTTGCGAAGAAGGCACATTCCTTCATATTATGAGAGGGATCTTTTGGATAGGCTCCAAAGACTTAGGCAACATAACCTAAGTATTGAGGAGTATAGACAAAAGATGGAACTTCTCATACTAAGGGTCAATATCATTGAGGAACTCAATGCCACCCTTGCTAGGTTTTTGTGTGGATTAAGCTCTGACATTAGAGATAAGGTAGAGCTTCTTTCATACTCAAACCTTGATGAGTTGGTAGAACTTTGTGTAAGAGCTGAGAATCAACTCAAGAGAAAAAGTTTTAAAAAATATTCTCCCTCTTACTCAAAGAGAGACCAACTTAAGGGAAACTCTTTCAAGGGTTTTCCCAAAGAGGAACCCAAGCATTTTCAAGATACAAAAGCACCTCATGTAGAGAGAAAACCTCCTACTACTAAGCCTACTGAAAGGCAAAGTAGTATCAAATGCTTCAAATGTCTTGGGAGAGGCCACATTACCTCTCAATGCCCTAACAAGAAAACCATGATCATGAGGGGACAAGACATTTGTAGTGAGAATAGCTCATCTTCCTCCTCTAGTGAGAGTGAGGAAGAAGGGGGACATACTTTTAAACAAGATTGTGAGGAAGCTTTTCCTTATGAGGGGGACCTCCTTATGGTTCAAAGGCTTCTTGGAAGTCAACCTCTAGAGCTTGGCCAGTCACAAAGAGAGAACATCTTCCATACAAGATGTAAAGTAAATGACAAAGTATGTTCTCTCCTTGTTGATAGTGGCTCCTGTTGTAACTGTTGTAGCTCTAGGTTGGTTGAAAAATTAGCCTTGACTACCATGCCCCATCCCAAACCTTACAAATTGCAATGGCTCAATGAGCAAGGGGAGATGGTAGTCAATGAACAAGTTATGGTTCCAATTTCCATAGGATCTTATAATGATGAGATTCTTTGTGACATAGTTCCTATGGAGGCGGGTCATATCCTGTTGGGGAGACCATGGCAATTTGACAAAAAAGCTATTCACCATAGCCACTCCAACCAAATAATTCTCACCCATAATGAAAAGCGCTTCAAATTGTATCCTTTGTCACCTTCTCAAGTGGCTGAGGATCAATTTGCGATGAAAAAGAAAAGAGTTGATGAAAAACAAAAACAAAAAAAAGCACAACAAGCTTTACCCTTAAAGCTTGAAAAGGGTAAAGAGAGAGAGTCGGAAGGTGATGCCCCTTCGAAAGGGAATATTAGTAAAAGGAGCCTATTTGCTACTAAACGTGATTTAAAAGAAGCTCCTTTGACTAACAAGCCCTTTTATCTCCTCTTTTGCAAAGAAGCATCAAATCCTTCTTCCATTTTGCATTCTTCTGCTGAGAGCACTGCCACAATCCATGCACATGAGCACCTTCCTCAAGGGGTTCAAGATATTTTAAAAGAATTTGATGACATATTCCCTAATGAGGTTCCGAAAAGACTTCCTCCCATTAAGGGTATAGAACATCAAATTGATTTGGTGCCTGGCGCAAGTCTACCTAATAGACCTGCCTATAGGACTAACCCCATGAAGACCCAAGAGATTGAGTCTCAAGTGAATGAGTTGTTGGAGAAGGGTTGGGTTCAAAAGAGCCTAAGCCCTTGTGCTGTGCCAGTCTTGTTGGTGCCCAAGAAGAATGGCCAATGGAGGATGTGTGTTGATTGTCGTGCAATCAACAACATCACCATCAAATATAGGCACCCAATCCCCCGTCTTGATGACATGTTGGATGAATTGCATGGGGCAAAAATATTTTCAAAAATAGATCTTAGAAGTGGTTACCACCAAATAAGGATCAAAGAGGGTGATGAGTGGAAAACTGCTTTTAAGACTAAATTTGGTCTTTACGAGTGGTTGGTTATGCCTTTTGGGCTAACTAATGCCCCAAGCACATTCATGCGCTTAATGAATCATGTACTAAGGGATTGCCTTGGTAAATTTTGTGTAGTTTACTTTGATGACATTTTAGTTTACTCTAGGAACCTAGATGATCATTTAGGACATCTAAGGCATGTTTTTTCTCTTCTTAGGAGTAATCATCTTTTTTGTAACTTAGAAAAATGCACTTTTTGTGTAGATAGTGTAGTTTTCCTAGGTTTTGTAGTTAGCACAAAAGGGGTTCATGTTGACCCCGAAAAAATAAAAGCTATTCAAGAATGACCCATCCCAAAAAGTGTGACAGAGATCAAAAGCTTTCATGGTCTCGCTGGATTTTATAGGCGCTTTGTGCCTAATTTCTCCACGCTCTTCGCACCAATAAATGATTTGGTGAAAAAAGAAGTTCCTTTCCTTTGGGGTGAGAAACAAGAGAAAGTCTTCCAGCTAATTAAGCATAAACTGACTCATGCACCAGTCTTGGCATTACCTGACTTTTCTAAAACATTTGAACTTGAATGTGATGCCTCCGGTGTAGGTGTGGGGGCTGTCTTGTTGCAAGGAGGGCACCCCATTGCGTATTTCAGTGAAAAACTCAATGGTGTCCCCCTCAACTACCCCACCTATGATAAGGAGTTTTATGCTCTAATTAGGGAACTTGGGAGCATTACCTTGCTCCCAAGGAGTTTGTCATTCATAGTGACCATGAGTCACTAAAATATTTGAGGGGTCAAGGTAAATTGAACAAAAGGCATGCAACGTGGGTGGAATATCTTGAATCCTTCCCTTATGTCATCAAGTACAAGAAAGGAAAACAAAATGTGGTGGATGATGCTCTTTCTAGGCGTCATGCCCTTTATTCATCCTTAAGTGCAAAAATCTTGGGATTTGATGACATTCGGGCTATGTATCCGTCTGATAAGGATTTCGGCCCCATATTTACTACCTCTGCATTTGCATTAAAGGCCCATGATGGGTACTTCATCAGTGAGGGGTATCTTTACAAAGGGAGTAAGCTTTGTATACCCCAACGATCAATTAGGAACTTACTTACAAAAGAGAGTCATGAAGGTGGGCTCATGGGGCATTTTGGGATTTCAAAAACCCTCATGCTTTTACAAGAGAAATTCTTTTGGCCCCATATGCGTAGAGATGTCCATAGACATTGCTCTAAATGTATAGCTTGCTTGCAAGCAAAGTCTAAAGCAATGCCTCATGGACTATACACACCTTTACCTGCTCCTTCTGCACCTTGGGAGGATATTAGCATGGATTTCATCCTTGGGCTCCCAAGAACCCAACGAGGTGCAGACTCCATATTTGTGGTGGTGGACCGATTTTCAAAAATGGCCCATTTTATTCCCTGCCACAAAGTGGATGATGCAAGCAACATCGCAAGACTTTTCTTTAAAGAGGTTGTCCGATTGCATGGTATACCCTCTTCAATAGTGTCAGATAGGGATGTGAAGTTCCTTAGCCATTTTTGGAAAACTCTTTGGGCTAAGCTGGGAACTAAACTTCTTTTTTCCACTACCTGTCACCCTCAAACTGATGGGCAGACAGAAGTGGTGAATAGATCTTTATCCACTATGCTGAGGGCTCTCCTTAAAGGCAACCATAAGTCTTGGGATGAGTACCTTCCCCACATTGAATTTGCTTATAACCGGGTGGTTCATAGAACCACCAAGCATTCTCCTTTTGAGGTGGTCTATGGCTTTAATCCTCGTACTCCTCTAGATCTTTTACCTCTTCCTCTTTCTGTTGCTGTGCATAAAGAAGGAGAGGCAAAAGCCATTTTTGTAAAACAATTACATGAGAGGGTTAAAGTTTACATAGAGCGCCAATCCTTGAGAGATGCTACTTTCGCCAATAGGGGGAGGAAAGAAGTCATCTTTGAAAAGGGCGACTGGGTATGGCTTCACTTGAGAAAGGATAGATTTCCTTCTCAAAGGAAGTCCAAACTTAGCCCTAGAGGAGATGGACCTTTCCAAATCCTTGAGCGGATCGGTAATAATGCCTATGTTTTAGATCTGCCAGAGGATTATGGGGTAAGCACCAGTTTTAATGTTTCTAATTTGTCTCCATTTGTAGGTGCTGAAAATGACGAAGACCCCATGGATTTGAGGTCAAATCCTCTTCAAGGGGGAGGAGATGATGTGACCATGCCTAGCCAAGGACCTATCACTAGGGCCATGACTAGAAGGATTGAAGAAAACCTAGCCCTTGCAGACAAAGGAAGACTTCACCTCCTATGGAGAGTGAAGATATTAGGCTAGAGACTTTAGTTAATAAAATGTAATTTTCCTTTATTTTAATTTTGAGGAGCATTAAGAATTTAATTTGGGACATGTATTTAGTCCATTTTTTTATTTTTAGGAGGTGTCTTAGGAATTTAGAGGGTGGATTTAGCTTTTTGGGTCTTTATGAAGGAAATAAGGGATAGCCTTGATATTTACACCCCTCTTTTCTACATAAACCCCCTAAGCTAATAAGAAGGAATCTTGGCCCTTGGTTTGAGAAACTTGGGCACCAAGTTTGATGATCTAAAGAGGGAATTGTTTCTCAATTCTCCTCCCTTAGATCTCTCCTTTTAATCCTAGCCCTTCTTTTTTAGGTTATCTTGTTCAAGAGGTTAGCTACCTCTATAAATAGGAGTTCCTCCCTCACTTGTATTTTTTACACTTGAATTTAATCCTAGAGACCATATTGGTTGAGGTTCTTACCTTTGAGTGTCCCCCTTTCTCCTTTGTGAGAGCTTCTAAGAGTTATCAAGGGACCCCTCCCTTGTGGCCTCTCCCCTTTGCCTTATCAAACCTAGTATTTGTGGCGCCTCACCCCATTCCTTTCCTCTCCATAAATCCATTTCCCTTCCAAGTGACCTTAGAAAGGATCCTTTGGGCACGTGATCATCAAAGATCACATCAAGAAGCCCTGTAACTAGGCAATAATATGATAAAAGAATGTACCCTTCAGAGATGAACAAAAGACCTGTCTTACCATAAAACATGTTTTCTTTCTCAAGAAACTACTAGCGAAATAACCAGGCCACAAAAATAAGCAGCCAGCTCCTACTTCATTCTCATAACTAGCATCATAACCTATGTAGGTTCTAAGAAACACAGAAAGGAAGAATGTACCATCCACCTTATGTTGCCTTCTTCATAAAAATGCAACATTTAAGAAAAAGCTTGAACTTTTTATGCTAACTAAATGCTGGAATGCGTATTCATATCCGGCATTGTTGTAGCAATGTAGCACAGTTTTAATGAATAAAAAAAATCCTTTGCTTTCTCATTAAATAGAAAAATAAATAGCCACAGATCCGATGCTGAATATACAAGAAACCACAGTCTTACATTCAAATTCGTTTGATGGACAACAATATAAATAAAAGCAAAACAAGCAATAAAATCAGAAAAATTGAATAAATAAATAAAGAGTACCAGAAGCTCCAATTCGGTTGAGGTAGACCAAAGTTGCAATGACCATTCCAGTTGTAGTTCGTCCACGTCCCATTTGACAATTAAAAATTATCTCAGTATTTACATCAGCTTGAGAAATTTTATGAACCTAGAATAAAAAATGAAAAGAAGAGCGAATTTTCTATGTTAACAACCATTGTAACAAATAGTAAGTAGGAGGAGCAGCTCAATGACAAGGCAATAGAAAAGAAAACAACATCACCCAAACCCCTTGATTGCACCAAAAGAATATGCATCCATGGAGTAAATAGCAAATGCTAAAAAGTATAACAATACATACTCAGAACTAACCAAAATATCAAAATCCAATTCCTTTGGTGATTTTTCATCAGTTATAGGAACGCGTTCATAATCAACAAGATATCCCTCCAATTGCAACTCCTCATACACCTAAAGCAGATAAAACAAGGTCGATGAATTTCTGTCAAAAAAATGATTGAGAAGTATGAGAGTCCCGTAGTAAACAAGTTTGAAGCATACCTCTAGAGGTGTCTTCACAGAATCACATGAGACTGGCTCCCATTGGTCGACCATCTGCCCATCTGGCAGTTCATCAGTCACAAGAATCTTATTTGCATATCTGTTAAATCCATGTGCGAATAGTGAAGAGAAGAAGGGAATTGACGGGAAGAGCAGAAGAGAAACAGAGAGCAGAAGATGAGAAACTACCTTGCAGCTTCGAGGAGGATGTCTTCTTTCAAACGAGCCTCCATTTGCTCAACCCTTTCCCTGTTAATTCCCTGAATAAAAAAGAAAGAAGAGTGTTGAAGCAGAGTGAAGTGAAAGGAAGTAAGTAAAGAAGAAAAAAGGGAAGAAAGAGGGGGGAAAAAGATACCGTGTACTCGAGGTTTGAGAAGGGCCTCTCGACATCGCGCAAAACAAAGGGACGGCCATTAATGTAGGCAAGCTGGTTGAAGAAAGGGAAAGGAAAAGAAGGAGAATATGAATGAGGTGGTGAGGCAGAAAGCGAGGGAAATAGGTTAAAATGAAAATACCGGTTCCTCACGAAGGCTAATCCAGAGAACTTTCAATCGAGCACCAATGTGGTTGAGAACATTCCGAATACCGTGAATGGTTGGAATGGCAACACCGTGAACGTGTAAGGAGTCGGAGGCCTGGCGATAATTGGGAGCACCTTCGATCTGAGGCGACAAACGCTTGTTTTGGCAACCAGGGAAATGGTCGCTCTTCAGAATCGTTTTCTTCCCCAACACACTTCCTCCTCTCATTTTCATCACCTGCTCCGGCTCCTTCGGTATCATCGCCATCTTCTTCTTTCTCACTCTCTTCTTAGTTATTATTATGCTTATGCATTACCATATCTATATCCCCCACCTTTCCTATTACCTACCCTTCCTTTTTTTTTATTACTCTTCTCTTTGCTCCCTATTCTTTAATCTTTTATCTTTGTACCTTCCCACTCAAGCCAACGCCAACGCCAACAACCTCACTCATCATCTTCTTCCCTCATTTTATTCACATAGATAAATCAATTTTATTATTATTATTCTCCTCGTTAATTAAATTGCTGTTTAATTACTACAAAGCTATTTTTAACCAAAACAATCTTTCAGCTTCCGCTTAATTTGTAAGCACATAAATAAGCAATGGCCTATCCCCTGAATATTCTCTTCCATTCTCTGTCTGGGGTTGCCCTGCAGGTGCAAGCTCCCGTCCACCGGTACACTTTTTTGCTTCTCAATGTGAATTTTATATTCATATATAAATAAAAACCGACCTACACAAATAAATTTCAGAAAAGAATCCTTTCTTATGGATAATGCATGAACAAAAAATAATACAATAAAATGCTCTTTTTTTCTTCCAAAGAACTTTTTTTTCTTAAATATTTTTTTGGTTTTCAACTCTTAAAAAACAAACGTATAATAGTAGTATTAACCGTTAAATGGTCAAACAGTTTAATTCTGATTAAGTTACAGTAAACTTTTAACTTGTGTTTAACTCCTATAAAAAGAATTAACAATAAAAATTAACAGTTTAATGACTTATTATGTTATTAAAAGAATTAATAAAATAGTTTAATATATTTTTTTAAAATAAATTATATTTTTAATTATTGATAAATTTATCTAATGCTATAAATAGTTTTTAAAAAAATTATTTATTCTAAAAAATTATATAGAATTTTTACTTTCATACTCGCAAATAATGTGTTAAGTTAGTGATACCAAGTGTAAAAATTATTTAACTAATATTAAGTAAGATTGTTGTTTGACTAGATTAAAACCATAAAAAATATTCAAATGACACAATTTTAAAAAATATTTATAAGTTCAAAATTAAAGGGAAATAATATTTTGTTAAATAAAAAATTCGTTGAGCCCAATAAAAATTATACAACAAATTGTGTTATTTTTTCTTCATGCATTATCCCTAGAATATAAAATTCACATTGAGAAGCAAAAAATTGTACTGGTACATGGACAAAGCGCTATATTATACCCAAGCAAAATGTTATTGAAACCTTTTCATTGGCATGTGTATCTGCAGCTAAAAGGCCAACCATTAAATATGAAAAATAATAAACATTATCTTCATTTAAGGGAAATAATAAATAATAATCTGGATTAGGTTTTATAAACATGGTAACGTGTTATAAAATTTACATAAATATATTTTTACAGTAAGATTGTGTAAATAAAATTATACTTTTTTATAAGAGAAAATGTCAAGATATATGAGCTTGACGTCATTATGTAACTTTAAAATAATGTTTCCTTACATCAATAATTGCGTGACATTGGAAAAATAATAGTGTAATAAATAGAATTATATTGAAATAGATAGATAAAAACAAAATGAATAAGGAAACGTGAAAGAAATGGCAATTAGTGGGTCCTGAATGTTGACAATAGTTGATCCACGATCCATCCAGGGTCATGGTCATTCATGATACACTGTACAGGGGCCCACCAAACAACGCTGACTGATTTTGAGGCCATTATGCTTTTGTGCTAAAACTTAAACGGATATTAATTTGGTTTTTTATCAAAATTAAATAAAATAATGCATGTGAACGTACGGGGAAATGGAAAAATCTAGAAAAAGAACATGGTGGGAGAAGAACTGGTTTTATAATTACTTTGTGCTGTCTTCACCATAAAGAATGTTGACTAATGCAAATGACTGTGATGAGTTTTACTTGCAATTAATTAATGGCATAACACCCATATGTTGTGTTAATTAGAGAAAGCAACGTGATATGGAACAGCACAGCACAGCACAGCACAGCACATAGATTATATTCTCTCACCTTTACGCCCTCTTTTAGGAGCATGGTTCCATCACTCTCATACTTTATTTTGAGAAAAAGCAAAATGTACTATTATTGACTATTAGTATTGAGAAAAGAAGGGTAGAGACAAAAACAGGTGTCACGTCACTCTCTCATAACTCATTCATGCCAATTAACCAAAATAGCAAATACTTTGTGTCACTGGCTGTCTGTTACGGCGTAGCCTTAGGCCCTGGGCATGGCAATTGGCCAATGTCTCTCCTTTCTTAATTCTTATCTTGTCAACTTCTTTTACCTCTGCATGCACTCACCTTCATCCACTTTCTCTTCTTTCTAACTCGATCACTATGTTTTCATCAACCACCATTTTTATGTTCTTTACTCTTCACCTCATACTTCATCTATAATGTTTCTTTTACACATTCTTGATCAATTTCACTGCTTTATCTCATTTCAAAATCTCACCATACAATTTATCTTTTTATAATCTTCTTTATTTTGTAAATATTATATTTTTCATCACAAACTCTTCTTCCACGCCACTCTATTGCTCATAATTTCTATTTAAAATTTTATATATAATTATATTCAATCTAACAAAAATTATACAATATATTTTAAATGTGATTAGAAAATCCTAACTTTATATTGGGTAATTGAAAAATTGAAATATGTAAATAGATAAGATAATCAATGAAACCATGGATATTCAAAATAAAAGAATAATATATGAAAGATATTTTAGAAAATAGTTTTAAAAATGAGCTTAAATAAGCTTTTTATCCCTAAAGTTTCACAAAAAATTATTTTTAATCATTAAAATTCAAAAATATTATTTTTAGTCCCTAATTCATTTTTAGTCCTTCTTCTCAAATCAACGCTATTAAAAAATTGATGACAGAGAGCATTTCTACTCGTGAATTACTCTCCTCCTAAATTCTAACTTCTTCAATCTTCAATTTCACATTTGGCACAGTCAAATACACCAAAACTAACATTGTTAATACAAAAAAAAATCATTTCTAAGGACTAAACAAATATTTTTTGAATTTTAAAAACCAAAAGTGATTTTTAGATGAAACTTTAAAGACAAAAGCTTATTTAAGTCAAATAAATATAAAGAAAGGAAGTATATCATGTCCTAAATAACTTAAGTATTTTATTTTTGCACCTGCAACAAGACACATGGCATTGAGTTTAAAAAAATTCTTTTTCTTTTTAATTTTCACTTTCTTATTTTAAAATTTTTCTACAAAAACATTTCTTAAGTTAGTTGTTTAAATGAATTATTAATTAACTTATTTCTGTATGTTCCTGCACACACATATCGGGTCTTCCTTCCAGGTATTTCGAGCCTCCAATCCAGTGGTTCCTTCAAGCCAATACAGGTATATACCTTCAAAAACACTTTGACACTCAAATCAGAGGTTGTTGTCTAGTCATACTTCAAAGGTAGTGTGTCAGCTGGAAAGTAATATAATAAGAGTTTAATTGGTATACACTGTCAGTGTAAAAGACTTTTACATTGACAATCAATCATAACTTTTCATTTATATGACTTTTAAAGTACTAATTAATAAAGTCAACAAACTTACCATGAATGAAGGGTTATGATTTAACGTTACTGTAAAAATCTTTACACTAACCGTGTATATCAATTAAACTAATATAATAATATTGTATAAAACATATATCAATAGTCTTCTATTTATAGTGTGTTATCGCATTGGGTTTGAGTCTGCATGAGATGGTTTACCTGATAGAAAGTAATTTTAGGGTTTATCTCATCCTTATTCAAGGACAATTAGGTCTTTTAAGTAGTGGGTCCCACTTTGACCCATATGTTGGGTCATGTTATGGATAGATTTGGCCTTGAGGAGGTCGACCCTTCCTAAGGTACATCCGGTCAAAGGGTTCGTCCCAGTCTAAGGTAGGATTCGTCCTAAAGGGTCCTCCAATACACTGTAAATGGTATAATATCACATAAAATTTAAAAACTCCAAAAATATTCATTTTAAAATCCATTTTTATTAATTTAATTTAAAAATCAACTCTACACAGTAATGCTTACACTTTTAGTTTTTATTTTAACTAAGATTATTTTATTTATAATATAAAATTTTATATAAGCAACTATTCTCATATGAATCCAACCAACAAATTTGCTTGCAGGCACAAGTGTGTTTGGACTATGGATTAAAGTTTAAAATATGAAATTTAGTTAAGCTTAATTTTGTAAGTTTAAATTTATTTCAAAACAAGTTTAATATAACTTAATTTTGTTTGAATTTTTTTACATTTAAAAATGAGAGAAAAGTAATCAATAGTGTATATATAAACTTATCCAACGCCAAAATTGGTGTGTCACAGTGTTATCACAAAACTCACGCATAGTTATAGTATTGTCTCCTGTTATCTTTTTCTAAAATTTCATAAAATAATAATTTTTTATGAGTTTAATTGGTATACACGATAAGTATAAATATTTTTTTCATTAACATTCAATCACAACTTTTCATTTTGTTAACTTTATTAATTAATACTTTAAAAGTCACATAAATGAAAAGTTATCACGTCAGGGTAAAGTCTTTTACACTTACACTGATAGTTTATATCAATTAAACTCATTTCTTATACACCAAACCGGTAAAATCATGCAATTTTTTAAATTAATTAACTAATTTTCAATAACAAATTATATATTGATATTAAATTAGATTGAATTACTATTTTAAAATTTAAATTTATTAATTAATTTTCAGAAATATTTAAAATTTAAAAATAAACAACTTTTCTAGTTTCAGATTATTCTCAGTTTTAAGCGAAATTTACGTTCAATTAAACTATTAAATTATTTACTTAACAAAAAGTAAAACTTTTTATTAAGGGTGAACTTTAATTTCGACAGTAAATATCAAATGAAACACTCGGAATCGTGGAAAATTTTGGCTAAACAAATTTATTGGAGATTATTTTTTATTATTGTTTTTCTATGTAGAGTGTGTTTACTTTATCATAATAGTATATGTGATTGGTAAGGAAAAAAATAGTAGCTTTTTTATGTAGTTAGTAAGAGCATTTCCAAAGTAGAGGAAAAGGAAGGGAAGAAGAGAACTAAAAGAAGAAGGAAGAGAAAAGTGGAGAAAAAGGGGGGCAAAGAAGGAAAAAAGAAAAATAAAAAAAATAGGAAAAAAGAGATAGTGGAGGAAAAAGAAAAATTTAAAAAAATGAATGTAGAATATTGTATTTTTCATTGTCATGTATTATTTTTTTTAATATTATTGTTTTAAATTTTTATATTAGTATGTATTTTAATTATTATGTATTTATTTATATGTGATGTAATTGTCATTGTTTTAAATTAAAATATTATTAAATATTATGAATATTAAATTTATTATTTATTTGCAAAACTAACAAAAAATAGTTAATTTATAATAATTAATATTTTAATAAGTAATAAACTAACAAATAAATTTATAATTTTAAGGTATTATAATAAAGTTCAAAATCAAAAAACTATAAAATTGTGAGTTATTTAGAGTTGAATGAAACGTCTCTAAAGTGAAAATAGAGTAGAATTACTTAACTATGATACAGCACACTGTGAACCACGATATGTTTTATACATCAAGCAACTCATGAGAGTTACTCTCATGAGAGATGCTCTTAGTTTTTTTTTCTGAGAAGTTACTTCAACTGATTGTTTTTAAAAAATTTCTTATTTTTAGCTACTAACAAGTTTTCTGGAAAGACACATTTTTTCTAATCTTTCATTAATGGACAACTTTACCTTTCATTAATAAATTGTCCTCTAGTGTTTTTTCTCTCATTTGCATCACAACTTTATAATACAAATTTAAATATTTAATTACCTAATATTAAGATTATTAAAATATATAATTATAAAAATTTATAATTTAAATATATAATTATATTAATTATAATTTAAATATATAATTTATAATTTATATATGTAATTAACTAACTATAAAAAATATAATTTAAATATTTAATTATAAAAATTATAATTTAAATATTTAACTGTAGTAATTTAAAATATAAATATTTAATTATAAAAAATATAATTTAAAGATATAATTATTGAAATTTATAACTTAAATATATAACTATAAAAATTTATAATTTGAATATATAACTATAGAATCTTATAATTTAAATATATAATTATAATAATTTATAATTTAAACATGTAATCAATTTATATTAAGAAACTATATATTATTAAAATATGTCATTATACTATAATTATTTTAAATACATCATTATTTATCTAATAATTAATGATGTTTATATTTGTCATTTTACAACTTTCAACTAATTAATTAGGTAATGTTTTGTTTTGGGTGTTTTTTGTTATTTTCAAAGAAAACAGTAGTGAAAATATTGGGTTACAATTTAAAAAACATTTTCTCTAGAAATATTTTTGAAAACCAACTGAAAATAGAAAAAAATTGTTTTAAGTGTTTTCAAGATTAAAATTATGTAAAAACTTAATCAAAGTATTGTAATTGTATCAAGAACTATATATAAATATATTTTAAATTATATGTAGGCATCTCCAATAAGAGCAATTCCCATGAGTTGCTTATGGTATTAAAAGAAATGTTTAGTGGTCCTTACAATATCACGTAATTACTAAGCAACTCATACTCAATTTTAGTTTAATGGAAGAAACTATAAGCAACTCCAAGAAAATCATAATTTTATAATTTTTAATTTTTTTCAGTTGTATATTGTTATTGATTTGTACGAATTGGTGAAAAAATATTTTTTAATCATAAGCAATAGTTGTTTAGTGAAGCAACATATCCACTTTTTAAGCAACTTGAATTACTATATAGGATTGCTTCAATAAAAGAGTTGTTTCAAGCAACTAATTAATTTTTTAAGCAATTTTACAAGCATTTCCGGTTGGAGATGTGTTCTTACTAAAGTTGATTGAATCTTACAATATTATTTTTTGAAAATAAAAAATATCAAGTAAAAACAAACATATTTTCTGAATGTTGAAACTTGAAAATAAAAACTAATGTTTTAAAACTCGACTCAGACTGATTGGTTTGACTGAGAATCGACCATATAACCAGTTTGAGACACCCTTTAGATAAAAAAATGCATCAGAAACGAACTGACTAGAACAACTCAATCAAACTTGACCGAGAATCGACAACCTAGTGACTTGAGGGGTCATGATTTGTTTTTCTCATGTGGTGAAACGACCTTGTTTTGAATGGGGAAAAAAAACCCTAATAACCTTCTCTACTTTCAGTTTTCACTATGTGCATCTCAATGTGTTTACATTTTACTTTAATCTCTGTGATTTTTCCTTTCTATGATTGTAATTTGCATAAAAAATTAACATAAAATAAGTTACAAATCTGGTCTTAACATTATCTTTTTAATTTGTGTTCTTGATTTTTGATATAATTTAATTGTTTTATAATTTTTTATAGTATAAAATTATATAGTCATAAAATATTTTAATTTTTTAATGTAATTCGAGTTGTGCAAGTCTATTATAAAGCTTTTAGGGGAAAAAAAAAAACATTTTCCCAAATCAAGCGTAATTTATCTAGCTATACCAAACAATTACAACTAACTTATAACCTTTCAACTAATTTTACCAAACACTCATAAACTTAAGTTACTATAGAGTTCAAATGTGATAGAAAGTCTTATAGAAATGAAGATATTGAATATTATATGTACTTTACAAGCGAGATCACTCATAAACCTCATGTTTAAGTTAAAGAAAAATGTCAAGACTCACTTAAGTGACATAAATCTAATAGCTAATATCTCCCACAAGTGAGTTAATGCCTGGTAAACCCAAGCAAGGGTGCCGTGGGGAATTGGAGATTGGTATCGGCTCAACCACATACAGAAGGGGTCATCGGCAAAGCATTAAATTACCAAGGCAACATGTCTTGCTCCAACTAGCTGATTAGTAAGTACAGCAGTAATTCTCTTATTTCGCATAGCAGATAAACAACAGAAGCTTAAAGTCTTTTCAACATCGTAATCATAATTTAGATAGTTCCCCCCTTAAAACAGAGAGGTTCAGACTACAGAGTACAGACAACATTGTTCAAACTACAGACAGCATTTCGTGCTGAAAGTTCCAATTTCAGTGCCCATACAAAATATAATTGGTAAGCTAATATATTTACATTCAGAATGAAACAGCAGCGTCAACATCCATATCAATCACCTCTCTTGCGAGGTTTTTGGTGGAAGGAAAACCAGCAGTTACATCCTCTTCAATCCCACATTCGTTTGTCCCTCTTCTGATCTTGAAGTAGCCATCCTGCGATTAAGATTAAAGTATTCAATTAGCTAAGGCATGTCTTAAGTAACAGACATTAGAAGAATAATTCAAGAAACATACATCTCCCCATTCTCTGTTCCACTGATTTGCGAGAAGCTGAAACCATAAAAAGTACCCAGTTAATTTAAAATTCTGAATTTGAGATAGTATGTCCTCGGGGACAGAAATATAAATCAGGAACATGTCAACCTACCCAATAGTCCTCCCCGTCATCAGTTGTTCCCCACCCAATTAGCTTTACTGCATGACCGCCAAGTTCATAACCTGTGACGTGTTTGTAAACTCCTGATTTGTAGTGAGCAAAATCCTGCGAAGAGGTCAAATTAGTAAAAGGGAAACTTGTCTTAAAGCAACCAAGGTACAGAATATTCCACACACAAGAAAACAAATGTTCTATAAAAACCTAATCTTTATGTTTTGAAGCGGTATTACATGGAATAGTTACGGATGCTTTTGTTAATTGAAAAAGGTCACTATCAAAGAGGGGCCCTTCAAAACGCTTAAACGGGAAGGATGCTATAATATACTCAAGTCCTGCCCGTATGATGAGGACAAGAAAGTGACATAGGAAATTGTAGTTGCATCATTTTTACAGCACGTAAGAGACCAAGCAACCCACATACATAAATGACTCTTAGAGGTTCCTGCTTTTAGTAAAGAGAATCCAATGTGACTCAAGAATCTGCCAAAGTATCTTAATAAGGGGGAGTGGGTGACCCATGGAACACATAATAGGGCCAGGTTGTTGCAAGGTCTGCTCTACTTTTCGTCTGTTAAAATTGTCTCCACTAGTTCTGATTAATAATACTAGTTACTAGTTTCTAATTTAAAATTATTATTTCCTATCCTAAGGTCAATTCACAACCTCAAAATATACATTTTTGTTCTGATTGAATGAGCACCCAAATAGTAGGGATAGGGGAGGGACAGAGGAGAAAAATCAGGGAAAGGAGAAGAGAGAAATCAAAGATAAATTCTTTAAAGTGTTGAACCAAAAGTTTTGTGAATGATAAAAAATAAATCTTAATACAAAAATCCTTCAACACAATCCTTGCCTTGATGATCCCTTAATGAGCATCATATATATCCTTGAAAAGCCAGTTACTACTTTTGGGTATTAATCAAGTCTAGGAATGGAATACAATCTTAGTTTACTTACTACTTTTGGTCCAAGTCCTTTTCCATGGGATCCATATAACATTAAAATAGCACCAAAGTCATTAAACCCTTAATGAAGGCCAGTAGCTCCCGAGATGTGCTAGCCCCAAAAGAAACATCAAGGATTTGTACATGATAAACCACGGAAGATGAGAGCAATGACACACCAAGTAATAGTTATTACTTATTACATACTTCTAACGGGTGCTGAAGGAAGCAAAGGAAATGGAATCAACACAAGCAACAGGCCGCATCAGCACCAACATTAGCCTTATCAAAGAAAACTAGGACCCATAGTACATGCATTTGCAAGTTTAAGGAGAAAACTTAAATTATAGGTAAATTAAATTTAAAAATAAATCTATAAAGACTATATATAGGCACCCCTACAAGACAAGTACCCAGCCTAATTAAAAGGTGGTGGAAATTGAGCATAACAAAAATCAGGAATACATCAAGATCTATGGCATATGATAAAAGGGAACAGAAGGAACAACATTAAGACAACAAGAGACTAGCGGTTAGGTTTCAAAAACCCAAGAAGTTAACAGAAGCAACCAAGAGGATATTGAGCAACAGTCTCTGACATTTTTCAAAGCAATGTCAAATGAGGCAAGATGAAGAACACATAGTTACAGCATTACTTAATATCAATGCCTAATTACAGATTTTCCTTTCCTGATTTTTCTTAGCTTTCGAGAATGAATCTAGGTTTGTCTTTAAGTTGAGTTTCGAATTTCATTTCATACTAGTCTAGTCAACTGTGCATCCCAATGCAATTATACAATGAAGCTGCAGAATTCAATCAATAGTAACTGTTGGATTGGTTTTGTACAAATCTTAGAGCATCGCTACTCAACAAATGATGTAATTCCACCTAGCATGCATCATAGCTAGGAGGATTAGAGGGAGACTTGGCTTGAATGGGAGCTTGATTGAAGACTTGAAGCCATAGTCTTAGGAATTTCCACTTGTAAATATTTTTAAATACTTAAAGATAATTAGGGGCGTTAGGTTTATTTCCTTAAGGCCTTGTATTTTGGCCATTTTTCCTTTGTAAAGGCAAGTGGTTCCTTAAATATTTATGTGGAGTGTATGTAGAAAGAGGTGCAACCCATATTTGGGAGTGTGGGTCATTTCCACACCTCCTAGCTCATTCTTGCACCCCTCTTTCTAACACATAAAGCATGACAATAGGAATCCACTCCCCTTGATCATAGGTGCTAGTTTAGGCTTGTGACCCCTAGGTTAGTTAGCTTAATCCTTGCTTAGGTAATGAGCCTAGTTGGACGTCCAACATTAGGCACCCTAAGCTAGTTTTTTTCTCCTAATCCTAACCACCCTCTCCCCTATAAATAGCCCCCCTCAGTCCATGTATTCTTTAGTAAAGGCTTGAGGGTCCTCGCTCTAGAGGAACCTCTTCCTAGTTGGTTTTTATCAAGGATTTCTTCCCTTGTGGCAAGCCCAAACATTTTGGCTTATCTCTCTTAAGAGAGTAGCGCCCCACCTCCAAATTTTTCCCTCTCCATAATCCTTTTCTTGGAGCTTGGAATCTCAAGGAGAAATATCAAAGGGAGCTAACTTTGGTTTGCATCAACAAGGGCAACCAAAAAATAAGGAAAAGAAAAGATTCTCTTGTAATTAACTTTTCACAATTTTTTTTTGTTTCCCAATGATGGAATTTGACTTGCACTCTCAATTATCATCTTCATTGAAGTTCCAAGCACCAAGAAATGGTTGATGGAAGGTTGGATATGAGGGGTGAGGGTGCCACTTCCTTAGAAGAAGATAAGTTTTAAAACTTGAAGGCTTGTCACAAGAGAAATAACCTTTGATAAAAGCACTAAAGGAAAAGCTTCTTCAATGGAGGATACTCAAGACACTTTACTAGATTGATGCTCACTAAAGGAGTATTAATTCATTCATTCAAATGTGAGGAATACAAGAGAGTGAGGTGGGTATATAGGAGAAGAGGGGAGCTTTGAGCGTGAGACATAAAGAGTGTGGGACTTAACTTAATTAGCTTTTAAAGCTAATTAATCAAGGCTAACACTCCCTTAATCCCAAACGTCAACACTAAACCATGTTTAAGCCAAGGATTAGCGTCCAATGAAGAGAACATGTGAGTCCACATGTTGGTCATGCTTTGTAAGTGCAAAGAGGAGTGCAAAAATAAGCCAACGGGTGTGGTAAGAAGTACACGTCCATTAGGTTCTAGCCCACCTACTAACACACACTCCACATACAAACAAGTGGCACTGCTATGCTCTATACAACTAGAAGAAATGGCCTAAATACATAGCCTAAAGGAAAAAAATAAGAGAACCCACCAAATTACTAACACAAAATAAAAATATGTACAAGCAATCAAAATTAGGACTATGGCTTAAGGCTTCAAGGAGCTGCATCCTTGCCATGTTCCATGTTAGGCAGGATTGCATCATCTAGGGTATCTTTGAGTTGGAACCCAAGACTAATCCATCAAGGTATGTAGATACATTAAAGGGGTTAATCTTTTCTAACAAGTTCTTCTCCATAAAAAGGGATCTGGGATCAAACCTCTGACCACATTATTAAGGAACAAGGTTATCTACCAACCATACTACACCATGTATGTAACGTTTCACAATTCTGAATAACAACTACATATCTAAATATTCTCTCTATTTTCTCTGTCTCAAATTCTACTTTGGCATCTAGAGTTTGAAGATCCTTCAATGGCAACAAACCAAATCTCTTTCACTACTGCATTTCATCCTATTTTGGAAAAGTTAGATGATTCTTATTGGGAAAGAAACTCAACTCCCACATCAACCAGTAATATGACCAAACAATAATATGTAAGTGAGGTGCAAACCTCACCTTACAAGCCGGTGCTGTAAGGTTGAGTTAGGGCCAATTTCTCTATTTATAATATGGTATCAGAGTCTATCCTAAATTCATTAAAAAGGGTCACCTACCATATTATCCACACACCAATCCCTACAGTGTTGGCTGTGAAGGGGTTTATTGAGAAAGAAACTCATGTCCCACATCGACTTGTGATACGACCAAACAATAGTATATAAGTGATGTGCAAATTTCACCTTACAAGTCAGTTTTATGAAGTTGAATTAGGCTCAATTTCACCATTTTTAATAATTCTAATTTACTTTTATAGGGACAAGTTGAACTAGTGACTAAAAAAGAACATGAAGCAAGAAGTGAAAATCATACTTTTCAGCCAAGGAACAACAAGATCAAATTCTCCTCTCGTGGCTTCAATCCACACACTTTCTTCTTTGATTCTATCCAAAATAATTGGATGTACACACTCTTATCAGGTTTGGGAGCAAATTCATGAGTACTTTCACAAATACACGCAAGATAGAGCACGATAATGGCGTATTGAACTTCGCGCAACAACACTTGAATAGAAGACGATGATGCACAAATTCCTTTTGTGCATTCAGTGTATTGTTGATGCACTTAATTCATGCGGTAATCCAATTCTTCCACAGAAGCATCTAGATACGATTCTTGAAGGACTATCAAAAGATTATGCTCCAAAGATCTTTGTCATTGAAAGCAATCTTGATCCTCTTCCAATTGGAGAAGTCGAAGTCTTACTTCTTTCTCATGAGTCGTGTATGTAGACGTTTCGAAAGAAACTTGTTGAATCTCCTTCAATTAATGTTGCTCAAGGAGGATTCAATTACAACTTATTTTCTTCACAGAGGTCAAATGGATACAATTCGTAGTATTGAAATAATAATTCCATTTTTTTTTAGAAATCGTGGGGATTTTAATCGCAATGGATACTACAACTGCAATGGTAGTTATTTTAACTGTGGCATAGGATGTTGTGGTGGTGGCAGAGGTTGTGATCGCTACACTAATTTTCAATGCCAAGTTTGCTTTAAGGTTAGGTCACACAACGGTTGTTTGTCATTTTCGCTTTGATTCAAAGTACTAACCAAATCCCTCTCTCACCTTACATGAACATATGTTCTTCAACAATTCAGCAAATACATCTAACTCAGGGCACAATGCTGCAAAATCCAAAGTCTCAGCCTAGTGCTATGCTCATCAATTCTAAAAATCAAAACCTAACACTACTTGGTTTTGGATTCAGTTGTTTCATTTCATGTGAAAGGTCCCAAAACATACAACAGCTAGGACCATTTGGAGGTCCTGACAAATCTATATTGGTAATGGTCAAGGCCTAACTATTAAGTCTTCAAGTTCTACTAGTTTTGTCTCTCTTATTAATCCTAAAGTTTTTCTACCTTTAAAACAATTACCTTGTGTTCGTGCTAATTGCTATTGCTAAAAATTTAATTAGCTGTACACAAATTTTCAAGAGACAATGGTGTATTATTTGAATTAAATTATAATCATTGTGCTATGAAGTCACAGGGAACCAATGAAGTCTTGCTTCAAGGCTCACTTCGTCCTGATGGGCTCTATGAGTTTCCACATCTTACACTCAAAGACTTAGCTTCCTCTTCAGCAGCTTGTCCAGTTTCAAATTCTACTCCTAGCAACTATTTCTAATAATTTTGATGTACTTATTTCCTCTTCCACTATAAATTATGCTCCTGATGTAAGCATTCAAACTTTATGGAATTGTAGGTTAGGCCATCCTAATGTCAATGTTCTCAAACTTGTTCTAAATCAGTGTAATATACCCATGATAAATAAAAATTTGGTTGAATTTTGTACAGCTTGTTGTGTTGGTGAGTCACATAGATTACCTTCTTCTCTATCTCAGAGTATACACTACTCCTCTAGAACTAATATACAGTGATTTGTGGAGACTTTCTCATGTTTCATCTACTAATAGATTCTCCTACTATGTCAGTTTTGTGGATGCATTCTCTAGGTTCACTTGGATCTATTTTCTTAAAAATAAATCAGAAACATTCACTATTTTTCAGCATTTTAAAGTCATGGTTAAACTCCAATTTAATACCAATATCAAGAGTGTCCAAACAAAATGGGAGGTGAGTTTAGACCTTTGTCATCCTTCTTTCAAACTCATGGAATTATTCACAGACTCATGCCCTCACACACACCATCAAAATGGAGTAGTTGAAAGAAAACACAGGCACATAGTTGAGTTAGGTCTCACTCTACTGAAACAAGCCTCACTGCCTCTAAAATTTTGGGATTTTGATTTTCAAACAGCTGTCTATTTGATAAATAGACTCGCTATTGCCTCTCTTAAATTTCAAGTTCCTGACACTATTTTGTTTAACAAACCACTTGACTACACCTTTTTGAGGAACTTTTGGATGCTCATGTTTTCCTTTCCTCAGGCCCTATAACAAACATAAACTTGAATTCAGATCTCATGAGTGTTTATTTTTAGGTTATTCTATTTCTGAATTTTGGCAAAGTTTGCAAATGTCTTTCACCTAATGGAAGATTGTACATTTCAAAGGACGCAGTGTTTAACGAGTCAAAATATCCTTACACTGAGTTGTTTTCATCACTATCCAAATTAGTCACAACTTCAAATGCCCCTCTGCCTTTATTCGTATCATTACTCCTTTGCCTTCTGCAGAAATCTCTCCTTCCCAAAATGCCCAAGAAAATGTTGACAACAATATCAATGATGTTTTTGAATCAAATATTAATCCAAATGAACAACATATTGTTGTTAGTATCTCACAAGATATGTCTTCTCATGATACCATTGTCCCTAGTCTCCTCCTCCCCAAATAAACAATCCTCCTATGCAACCAGGTTTAAACTCTAAATATGGTATTCATCAACCTAGAATTCATCATTCTCTTCTTTTGGCTCACTATGAACCTAAAGGCTCTTGTTGACCCTATGCTACGTTGCAATGCAACAAGAATATGAAATTCTCATCAATAACAAAACATGGGATCTTGTTTATCTACCTACAATTAAACAGGAAATAAGATGCAAATGGGTTTTCAAAATTAAAGATAATGTTGACAGGTCTATCAATAAGTTCAAGGCAAGGCTAGTAGCAAAAGGATATTAATCAAGTTGTAGGTTGTGACTTTAATGAGACTTTTTCTTCTGTAAAAAAAATAAATAAATGAAAACTTGTAATTATCAGGCTAATAATTAAATAAATGGAATCTATTTCAATTGGATGTCAACAATGTCTTCTTGAATGGTTATTTTGAAGAAACTATCTACATGAAATAGCCACAAGGGTTTGAAAGACCCAAAGACAAAGGTTTGACAGATTTAAAAGCTTCACTTTAATTTCTCTCTTAAACAGCCAGGAACACTAGATTACTTTCTTGGTATAGAAATTAAATCTGTGAAGAATGGTTCTATTCTCTTAACTCAAAGCAAGTATATAAGAAATTTGCTTCAAAAGACTAAAATGCTAGAGGCTCAACCTATCGCTTCATCCATGGCAACAATCTCCAAACTCACTAAAAATGGTTCTGATCCTTTCAAAATCCTCTCTGTATAGGACTATTGTTGGTACTTGGTACTCTACAATATGTCATGATTACTAGACCGAAATTAAGCTATGCAATGAACAAAGTTTGTCATTTCGTGGCCAATCCTATGGACTCTCATTGGATAGTTGTCAAACGCATTCTAAGGGTATCTAAAAGGGTCTATTCATCATGGTTCTTTAAACAAAGTTTGTAACATTTTTTTATGCATTTGTGGGAAATTTTGTAGCTCTCTACAATATATGAAATAACAAGATAGCTCTATAGAAGGGGATTGAATAGAGCTATTAGAAAGTTTTTGCAATCATTTTCGAAAACATTTTTTTAAGAATTTTTATGCAATTTCTTAAGTGAGTAAATGATCTAACAGATTATCTATATTTTTAAACATAGTTCACAAAACTCTGTTATAAAAACGTTTGATAATAAAATCAGTTGGTAAATGTAAATTTTGTAATAAACAATGCACGTGAATATTTCTATACTGAGTTAAGTCTAGTTTTCTTCCAAGCACCTCTTGAAAGGATTATGTAACGACTGATAAACAATACAACTATTCTCTACGTCATTCCTAGCTTACAACGAGTATACCAACCACTCATGGTTTTACACTTAAACTCCTCTAAGTTCAAGACCAGGTACACAAAGTCATTCTTAAATATACCAAGTATTCTTTCTTCAACAAGTCACTCTTGGCTCAACCCAAGTATTCTTTCTTCAAGCCATTCCCAGATCTAATGAATACCTTTTAGACAGCAAGTCACTCCTAGTGCTATAGCCCAAAGGTAAGATAGTCGAGTTTGGTGTTGGTTTACCCTCACAGAGAGGATATGCAATTTGCTCAAAATGAATTATTTCACTAGTTGAAGGATATAGACTCGCTCTATAGTAGGTTGATGAGAAACTGCTATCCACTTAAGTTGAGTGTATCTTACTTCGTTCTTTCAGAGCTTAAGAAGCTTATCTGTATACAACGTGGTTCGTCGTATCATGGTATATTTCCACTAATTGATTAGTCCACAGAAAAGCATCATCTCTTTTCGTGTTGAAGTCCTCTTTATATAGGTAATGGAGCTTTGTAGTCGTTGAAATGTTTAGTTGAGTTGTCGCTTCTACATAGGAGGTTTTTCCATGAAATTCGTTGAGTGCTCAAATTGAAACATTGTTCAAGCAACTTTGTCATCTTTGACATTCTTTCTGTTCTGACCATCTCTAGCACCTATGCTAGCTTTTAGGTGTGTACAACAAGGATATTAATGTTCGACTTATACGTCATTGTCTTGTTTGTTGAAACATCTTCGAACAACAAGCTATTGGTCATCCATACCATAGGATGCTTCTTCATTTATGATGAAGCTTCTATCTGGTACATGACACATTATGTCTAACATAACATGCTATTTGGCTTTACGTTAGTATACGCTCCCAGTTATCTATAGTTAGATGGTCTGTTAGTCTTGATAACTTTTGATGTCTTCATAATAGATCAACATGTGTTGATGAATACTAATGTAGTGGTGCATTTGCTTTGTGCATTGAGACAGTCTTATAGACAGCATGTAATGATGATTGATCTATATATTTTTATGATGCTTTCTGATGATTACTTGCTCATTTGATGGTGTATTCTAATCATCTTGTCTTCTGACACATGTCGATCTTCTTATTGACTAATCCCTCTTATCTTCTGACGCAGTTTAACCTTCTTGTCTTTTGATATGTTTTAACTTGCTCATTGTCTGATACGTTGAATATAATTGAGTAAATGTGAATGTTCATCTCTTATTACATTTGCATGTTCACCTAATCTGTTATATATCTTTCTTGGTAAACGTTAGAAGATCAAGCTTAATAGTATTTGTTATCATCAAAATCACTTAAAGTATTTGTAGAAGCTTCTAGTCTTTGCAAATCTTTTAAACTCTTCTATCTAATTAGCAATATATTCTTTGTAGACTCTTTTTTGGGTTAACATAGTGGCCAAATATTACGGAATGTTCACCAGCTGCTTCATCTCATTTAGTTCAGATTTTATTATTGATTCAGCTTTTCATGTAGCTAACAATTAAAATCCTGAATTTGATCAGCATTAGTTCACTCATTTAGTATTTGTGATGACTGCAATCAAGTTAGTAGAATTTTTGTTGGGATGTATCAGATTCCATTAGTCAGTGAATGTTGTAAATTCAAAGCATACATTTTATCATTGTAGTGTCTTTAACTACTCACATTATCACCCTAAAATGAATTTCAACTTCATAATTCATTGTATTACAACTTAGATAGTTAGATAATTATACATCATAATTCTCTTGCAAACACTATCCCAACATTGCAATTACATGCAATAAGGCAAGTCCTGTCAATATGAAAAAGATAATGAATTTACCTTTAATTTAAGGAGAAATTACCTTCACCTCCATTGAGGGTTTTTTTAACGACACTTAACCCCTCTAGTTTTTAATAAAGTGACACATAAACCTCTTATTTCAGCAATCTAAGGAGGTGTTTTTCAAACACTAGAGGGAGAGGGGAGGTAAGTACAGTTTCCCCTTAATTTAACAATAACTCTATGAGAATAAGCACAAAGATTTTAAGGCAGTAGTCTATGGTTAAAGGATGGCTCCACTAACTCTAATGTCCCCCCGTACAGCTTTAACAAACCATTGTTTGTCAACTCTCACCAACACTACTTACATGGAGTTTCAGACTTTCAGTGCTACTTCATGTAAAACTTTGGAAGTAATATATCTTCAATATTCCATCATAAAATCAATCTACAATTAGTTTTGGAATCCAATATAATTTTCCAAAAGAATGCAACATAGATATTTATTCTAAAGAAGTTTACAGTCAAGAAGCAGAATAGAAAACCTCAAATGGTCAAAGTCACTCAGATCAGAGCCTCCATTAATAGAATATTCACTTCAACCTCCCAACTAGTTCTTTTAAACCATGATAATCTGGTAGAGAGATTTTCCATTCCTCTCCACCTATCCATAAGTTTTTATTTTGTAACATGTTTTGCATCTTAGATCACATGCACCAATCTTAGATCACATGCACCAATCTCAACTAGTCTATCAATTGTCTCCAAAGTATTATTGTATAATTATAAATTTTAAATAGGATGGTTGAGTTTCCAGAAATTGACCATAAAAGTTGCAGAAAAATCGAGTGCAGAAGCACGGGTAAGTTTTTATTTACCTCATAAACAGTGAATGCGACTTCAACTGGCCCATTTTTGTAAACTTCAGCCATGATATCATGGGGATCAGAGTTGACCCTATATGCATTGACACTATAGTGTTTGGACTTCTTCCAAAGCTGGTTCCCATTTACGCATTTTTTAACACACTTGGGCGTCCCATAAGCTGGCTCACAACCAGGATGAGAACAGCCAATTTGATCAAAATATGGGTCACACTGCAACATAAAAGTTTTTGCGGAGCATAAGGAAGTGGTAGGGGAAAAAACAAACATAGGGATAAGTTGTGAAATACAAGTCTTCAGCAAAAAAATTAGCATCAATTGAAGGGAAGACTGGGAGAAAAGGAGTCTAGGATTTTTGTCTCTAAGCAATAACCAATTTTATGATTACCGAGTGGAAACTACCTAGGCAAAATGGAAAAGCATTACCTCTTCAGTGACAACACCATGGTGGGCTAAGTATCGCCATGCATATATTGGATATCCCCCATCACAACCAGATCCACACAGAAAGCCACAGCAAGCAAGAAGATCATTTACAGAGAGAGAGATATTCTGCAATTAAAATGTTAGGTTATAAATTCCTCTTTCAAGCAGCTACTCTGGTAGGTGTTTTTTTGAGAGAGAAAGGGAGGGGGAAAGACTAAATATTTATCGTGAATATTCACAATCACACACAATAAGCAAGATGAGTTCAACATTGCTTCCATAAGAAATTTCACTTACAACATCAAAATGAATGCAAAAGCGATCAGACAATGATTCAACAGCACCAAATGCCCAACAAGAACCACAATGACCCTGAATCATCAGCATCACAGGGATCAGCTAAAAGCCTTTAAACCTTTAATGTCTTAAAAGTTGTTATTATGTAAAAATAAGAGGATTACCTGATCTTTAATGGGGAAATTGGTTTAGCAGTCGATGTCAAAGTCAAGAATAAAAACAAGAGTCAGCACCTCCTTCCATATGAGGCACCTAATGAGAAAAATAAACAAAGGAGAAGGAAGAAGTAGGCAGTAACCTAGAATTCTTCCAATAGTGCTACACTGCGACCAAGCTGTCCTTGCATCAAAATTCTTTGGCAATTTCAATGATTTTGGGTGAGACATAACGGGTGTACTTCTGAGTTCCTTCTTAGGCGTTGGTTTGACTCCAAGAAGGCGCTTAAATTGTTCAACCTGTGAATGAAAGCATATTAAGTAACTAAGCGTGTGCAAGTGACACTGAGAGAGAGTTTAAAGGTGTATAAGACAGATTGAAGTGTAACTGTATAATTGGAGAAACGAGGATTTATAGCAGCCTCCCATCCTGCCTCAGGATTTTCATTGATCTCTTTAGCAATAGACTCCTGCATCATAATTAATGTTAAAAAGATTCATGAACCACATGACATGGATCATGGATGATATGTTCAAATATTCAACGCCCAACCAATAACTAAGTAAAACAACCAAAGCCATTAATTAGCACTTAGCACTAGAAAGAGAAAGATGATTTATGGGTTTTCCCCAAGATGATAACGACCTGAAGAATATGAGAATGAAGCTTGAGAGCAGTGAGGGGTTGTGGTTCCGCCCCAGCAATCTGTGAAGAACAAAGTGAGTTGAGAAGTAAACATAAAGAAGGTAGGAAGCAAGAGGGTGAAAAAAGAACCTGGAGATAAGAAACGGAGAGGAGTAAAAACAAGGTTGCTAGAGTAGGAGCCATGTTCCTCGTTCCTTGTTCCTTGTTCCTTGTTCCTTGAAGGATGGAATGGAAAAGACCAGATTTTTATAGACTAATTTGTCTTGGCACACGCAACGCAGCGCAACGCAACGCAGCGCAACGCAACGGGTGGGGCATAGAAAGAGACTCTCAGCTCTCAAGAGCTTTATTTTTCCTATCCAACTATTAATTAATAATATAATATTGGGATTGGATTGCTGAATACTGTCATCACACCACAAAGTTTCCATTTTCCAACAATGCAGATTTTTCTGCTTTTTTATTTACTCAAATATCTATACTTCATGCTCATTCCTGCTGCTGCTGCTCCATCCCCACGTTTTCTTACAACTGGATAATAAGTCCCACACTTTCCATTTGTTTCTTCTTTGATTTTTTATTTTTTAATTAGTTCTCTAATTCTATAATGCTATCATTCAATGAACCTTTCATCATTAATCCTAGTGCTCAGATGATCAGATTCCATGAATAACAAAAATGTTATCAATCAAAATGAGTTCTTATATTTCCTTTTCTATTCATGATTTCTTTTTTTTATATTTCTATCTTTTATGTTTTTGTATTTTTATATTATTTTCTGTTTTTTCATTATTTCTGTTTATTGTTTTATTCTTTTTATATTTTCATATTTCTATCTTTTATTTATTTTTATTTTCATGTTTATAATATTTATTATTTAGTGACCTAAAAATATTGATTAAGTATAATAAAATAGAAAAAAGGTTATATTCTATTTCTTTTTCAAAGAGTGAAACCAAAGTTTACCTGTTTCTCTTTGGTTTTACTTTGAAATATGCAGTTTAGACTTTAGAGTGTATTGAGCTGGCAAACTAATTATTGTTGTAAAAAAAAATGAACATATTTTGAATGATTGAATAGAGACAAATATGTTACTTTCCCAAACTTTGGAAATTGAGTATTACTACCCACATTAAATGATAGGCAAAGACATCGACCATGCATGAATACAAGACAAATGATTAGTTTTTAAAATTTAGAAAACCATCACGTAAACGTAGAGAATTTCTCCTTGCAAGTTGATAGTTTCTCCTTATAACTCTATATATGTAAAAAAATAAATAAATATTTTAGTAAAAAAATAAGTTTAATTTTATATAAAAAGGGTTGCAAATTTTTTTTTACAAGTTTGGACTAAGGTATCCGAACTTGTAAAAATTTGTAAAAACTTTTTTACAAATCCGAACAAAAATGTCAGGACTTATAAAAAATGTTGTAAAAAATTTGATTTCATGATGTACCTAGAAAAGATAAATGTAAACACAAAGGGAAGGAACACAAATGTACAAAAAATAAGAGAAAGTCAATAATTCAATGAAAAAAAAAATAAAGTCGTGCGAGATAAGCAAACAAGAGAGGTAAGGACATTTTTGTCATTTTAAAAATTTATAGAAATGTAAAAAGAACTTAAGGCGATGCAAGAATTGTTGTGGTTTTTAGTTTTAAGATGTGTTTTAAAAATACGATCTTTGTAACGTGTGCCCAAAGGTACACATTAACAATTATTGGAATCTATTTTTCACTTTAACGTATTTACCAGGTGAAAGAGTGAATATAATTAAAGAGCATTAAATTTATTCTTTAATATTAATTTATCTCCAATTTTAATATTGTTTTTTCACTTTAATAGTTCAATCATCCTTTCATTTTTACTTTTATATTTTTTATATTATTATTTTTGCATTTTTTCATATAATTTAAAAAAAAATAAACTCAACATAATGCATACCTATTATATTAACAACATTGTCTTTCTTATTTTATTTTTTATATTGTTATGTATTTCTTTATAATATTGTGGTTAGCCAACAAATAAAAAGGGAAATATAACGGTGTCTCCACTATTTTATCTCTTTTGCACTATTATATTTCACATTTAATTTATCATTGGAGTTAATTGCAATATTATAAAGAAACAAATAATAATATAAAAAGAAATGAGGAAGACATCGTTGTTAATATAATAGGTATATGTTACGCTGAGTTTATTCTTTTTTTAAAAAAATAATATGAAAAAATGCAGAAATAATAATTTAAAAAATGAATAAGTAAAAATTAGAGGCGAAACGAACTATTGAAGTGAAAGATAATGTTAAAATTGAAAGTAAATTAGTATTAGAAAATAAATATAATGCTATTTAACTATATTCATTTTCTCACTTAATAAATACATTAAAAGTTACATTAGAAATTACATTTGAATCATTATTAACGTAGCACACATTAGAAAAACTAGAGCTGTAAAAATGGGATAACTCACGAGCCTATAAAATGAATAGACTAAACTCTAAAAAATGAGACGTAAATAAAAACGAATATTTTTTGTCCATACCATTTGACCCAACAATATAATAGGGCATTTTCTTTTAACACCCCTCGTTTGCTATTTGCACCCCCAAAGTTTATATTTTTTTACATATTCCTAATATACCCTATCTTTATTTGATTTTAAATTTTTGAATTTATTTTTTTATTGCCTTGTCTTGTTGTGCTATATTTTGCTACTCTTGTGTACCAAATATCAATTGTCACATTTTGCCTTATTGTAAATTCCTAATCATTCTTATAAGTCTTTAGGGTATTATTTGTTGATTTAAACATTATTTGAAAAGGAAAACATAATTTTATTCAGGTGTGATTTTCTTGATTTAAAGTTTACACTTTAGGATTTTTTTGCATTTTTATTCATATTAACGTTGATTCACGAGTGTTACAGTCCGCAACTCACAATAATTACCCCCAGACCACCTAGTCCAGAATACGTATTTGATCCACTTCTAGATTAGTTGATCCGGAATGTACACAATGCATTCTAGATCAGTTGATCTGAAATGCATTATGTATGTTCCGGATCATGTTATCTAGAACATACTTGTTGAATCTCATTTGTCTTCCGGATCATGTGGTCTGGAACATACTAGCCGAATCTCATTTGTCTTCCAAATGATGTTTTCCGAAACATACTTGTTGAATCTCATTTACCTTTCAGATCATGTTGTCCGGAACATACTTGTTGAATCCTATTTGTCTTCCAAATCATGTTGCCCGAAACATACTTTGTAAGAGGTGCTCGAAGTGGTAACTGAAGAGGTAGTCAAAGCGACAATTGAAAAGGTGTGGTGGTGGCGCGCGCAACTGTTTTGATGGGCTCCATCAACCAAGTAGGGTAAGAAAAATGAGGATATTTTTTGGATTTTGAAAAAAAAAAAAGTAAAAACTAAGGAGGTGCGAATAAAAGATAAGGCATAGTAAAAGTAATTATTATATAATAGATTTAGTACGATCCAAATAAAAATACAAATATATAAAATTTAAAAATATGTATTAAAAATAAGAATATATTAATAATATTATACATTGTTAATTCAAATATATCATGTATACTCAATTACACTATCAATTTTCCCATACATTTTATTAAGCTAATTAATAAAATGAACTTAAACTACAGTCCACAGCTAATAATAAATTGTTTACTTTAATTTGCATATTTAAATATAGTAATAATGAATATTCAACAGAAAAACTGCGTGGAACAGTGAATCCAAATTTGATAGTTGGGGACTAATCCGTAAGTTTTGTAACCACAAGATACATGTTTGGAATTCCGCTTGGAATTTCCACGTGCGTTGTCGGTGCATGCATAAAAATAAGCGGTCCATAAAAATAAGCTATATAATATTATATAAATAAGCTATAATTTTATAATTACTAGCGAAAATAAAGACACGTTTGTATATTTGTATTTCTTTAATTTTTATGTTATAATAATTATAGGATTTTAATTTAATATCTTTTGTAAATTTTTATATTTTAAAAATATATTTTATTAATTTTATATTTTTTGTTTATGATAACCTAATAAAAACATGTCAGATCATCAATGGATATGTTAAATGTGCAATAAATATGAAAAAATAGACAGAGAAGAGTTTTAATAAAACTCAAAATATTATCGCACCTGTATATTTGCATGTTTATTAAAAATATTTGTCATAAAATGTATGCATATATATACTATTAATAAAGGGAATACTTCATTTTTATGTCTATTTTTCAGAATACCTATTTTACTCTTACACATATTTTAAAATTAAAAAAAAACTAATTTGTCATAAGAGGGAGTTGAACGCATAACCTTTTATTTTCCAAATATATATTTTTCTCCTAAACCAACCTTATAACTTTAAGCAAAAATTACTTTAAAATATTGATATCCAACATACATAATTGTCCAATTATATATATAATGTATAATATATGATATTATATTATATACTATATCTATACTTCAATATTATTAATAATAGGAATACCCCTTTTGACATCCTATTTCAAAATATTTATTTTATCCTTACACTTATTTTAAAATTAAAAAATAAATTAATTTGGCATAAGAGGAACTTGAACCCACAACCACTCAAACCCAAAATTAGTATTTTAAAGTATGTTGGATATCAATATTTTAAAGTAATTTTTTGCTTAAAGTTATGAGGTTGGTCTATTGGTAAAGTATATGTTTGGGAAAAAAGAGGATATGCGTTCAAGTCCCTCTCATGACAAATTAGTTTTTTTTATTTTAAAATAAGTGTAAAAGTAGAATAGATATTTTGAAAAGTAGACATCAAAAGAGGTAAATATAGATATAGATATAGATATAGATATAGATATAGATATAGATATAGATATAGATATAGATATAGATATAGATATAGATATAGATATAGATATAGATATAGATATAGATATAGTATATAATATAATATCATATATTATACATTATAGATATAATTGGACAATTATGTATGTTAAATATCAATATTTTAAAGTAATTTTTTGTTTAAAGTTATAAGGTTGGTCTATTGATAAAATATATGTTTGGGAAATAAGAGGTTATGGGTTCAAGTTCCTCTTATGATAAATTAGTTTATTTTTTCAATTTTAAGATAGATGTAAGGGTAGAATAGGTATTTTAAAAAGTAGACATCAAAATGGGGTATTCCATTTATTAATAGTATAAATAACATGTATCAACTATTTATTTTATTTTTTTTAGAATTAGTGAGTACATTTTACATGTTTTATGATTTTCACAAGTTATCTAATTATCTTACACAATTTAATTTATTGTGTATAAATTAAAGTCAGGAATAATGTTTAGTTAATCCAAGATTACGCTTATTGTTGATGGTTTCACTAGTTATTCTCCTGATTTTTTTTTAAGACTCATTTTGGCTTGACGACCTGTTATAGGGCTAGTTGGGCTTAGAAAATTATAGTCCAAATAAAATATAGGTTGTGTCAGCTCAACCCGTTTTATTGTATGAATTGGATCATATTAACTCACCCATTTAGACATCTCTAAAAAAAACGTTAAAAATAAATGATGTGGTTGGTAAAAATGGTGTATTTTTAAAATAGTTTTTACCAAATTTTAAAAATAATATATTTTTTTTAATTTTTATTCAAACTCGTTAGTTCATAATATTTGTTACTACATTTAACCAACAATCACTTGTTCCGCCATTTCCAACATCTGGCGTTGTCAGTCATGCATTGTCATCTTCAATCATCAATATCACATTTGAACACTAATCAAGTACGACCTCCTCGTCTAGTCATTAACTATTTTTAAACAATCATATTTAAAATTTAAAAATAAAAATCATATTATGTTTAAAATTTTTTAAAAAAATTATAAATTTCAAAACCAAAAATCATCCCATATATGCTTACCAAAAAATCCATGCCGACACCTAAATTTAGTCCTCTTACATATATTGAAGCATCTCCTTATTTATTATTTCTCCATTGAAGTGTATTACAATTCTTGCTATCAAGGTTTTAATTGGAATCCAGACACGCTTGCTTAAAAAAAAAATATAGAAATACTTTTTATCATTAATTAATACAGACTTACTCTAACGCCAAATTTGTTTCAGGTATAATTTTATAGTATTCTTTGTTTTTCTTTTCTTTTACTTTTTAACCAAAACATTTTATATTTCTAGAAACCACATTCCTAGACATATAATGTTTGTTTGATTAGAATTTTATAAAATAATTTAGTATGTTACTATTTCAAAAATTTATTTTCTTAGTGTTTTTTTTAAAATGATTTTGGAAAAAAAATAGTTTTTATAAAAGGGGAACAGGCGGAAATAATTTTATTTTTCATTTTTATACTTTTTTTAAAAATTCAGAGAATAAATTATTTTTTCTCTTCAACATTTGTATAAATATAGACAATTTTTTTATTTTCATGTTTATAAAATAAGTTTTAAATAATACTTATTAAACAATTTTTTCCTCTTTTTCTAAAAAACAATTCTTATAAACTATTTTCCAAAACTATTTTAAAAAAATTAAAAAAAAATCAATCAATCAAGCACATATATTAGTGTGTAATTATTTAAAAATTTTTATAAACTATTTTTCAAAACTCTTTTAAAAAAATAAAAAAAAAATCAATCAATCAAGCACATATATTAGTATGTAATTATTTAAAAGTTACAAGAAAAATAGATGTGAAATAGAAACCAAAAAATGAGATGAGATGTGATTATCTTATAAAATAATAACTTTCATTTACATGACAATATAAAATATTTATCTTAATTTTATACTCATGAATAATTCTCATGATTTTTCAAAATTTCTACTCCCTCATCCTTTTTACTGGTCCGTTTTCATAAAATTGTTTATCCGTTTTATAACCATTTTCTAATTATCAATTGTATTGATTATTTTTCTGAAATATCTTAATTGATTAATAATTTGGAAAAAAAACTTATACACTGTTAACATAAAAAAAATTTATAATAATATTTCATCACAATATTTTATTTGTGATAAATTTTTTGATTTTATCACTTAATAAATTAAAAATTATTTAAGTAAAAATTTATAATTAAATATCAATATATAACTCTTTTACACTTAAAAGTATATAAGTGTTAAAATCTAATCATTTTTAAGTGTGTTGAAAATTAATCTCGTAAACAATTTATTTCTCTCGTTAGAATCGGAAAATATGGGTAGCATTAGCAATTGGGTTTTTTATACATATCTTTAAAAAAAAGGTTTTTTATGCATAAGAAAGTAGCAAGTAGGTGGAAACCATTAAATAGAAAGAGTAAAATAATAATTCAAAAAAATTAAAAGTAATTTTGAAAATAGTTTAATTAGTGTGTATTTTCAGTGTAAAATTTTTTACATTAATATTCAATCACAATCCTTAATTTATAATAAGTTTGTTAATTTTACTAATTAATATTTTAAAAGTTATATAAATAAAAACATGTTATTAAATATTACTGTAATATTTTTATACTGTAAATACTTATTAATTAAACCTTTTTAAAAAAATTTCTATATTATTGACAAATTTATTGTAAATTAACCAATTTTATTAAAATTTAATTGTATACAATAAGTAACAAAATTTTAACAGTAACATTCAATTTGTTATTGAATGTCATGGGAAAGCTTCCATACTAACAAAACTCATTTATTAAAGGATGTTAATTTGTTGAAATAGTTTTATAAAAAAAAACGGAATGAGTATTAAACACGATAATGGTCATGATGTATTTCCTTTACCAAAACATGATCTACCATCTAAATACTATATATTATCTCCATATCAAGCAACAAATCAAATTTGTAATTCAAGTATCTATAATAGTAAAATGGGTTCAATTATCTTAAAACCCACAAAACTAGTTTATCAAAGGTGAAGTGCTCCAAAGGTTTTTAATAGAAAAAAAATTATTGTTAGAGAGTTCTTTAAATTATTAAAGTTTAGTTTATATCTCATTATTTTTAATGTTTTGTTGTTGTTGTTGGATTAATTGGATGAGTTGAACTTTTTAAAATTGTTTCATTTTTATTTTTTTTAAGCAAGTTGTGACATATTGTTAGTCAAAATATTAATCAATATCCTCCTATTAATGAAAAATAAATATATGATTATACTGAGGTATTCTTTTTCATATAAACAAAACTATACCTATGCCTAAAATACCAAAGGCAAGCTCAAATTTTCACAAGAATGATAACTAATGCATTTGTAAACAAATAAAAATAGTAGTTTGCAAAACTATTTAAAACATCCAGACTCATCAAACGAAACCATAATATTTTACTAATATTATTGTGTCTGCACAAAGCTGAAGATATTAAGATTCTCTAAGTTTTAAACATTTTTCACTATTTCTTTGAAAAACTAAAGTGATTTTTCAAGGTCCAAGAGCGGAGTATATATAAAAGTCATCTTGACACACATATTAGAAATGTGTAAAATGTAAATATATTGATTTAGAAAAAAAAATCATAATTGTGAGACATATGTATTAAAATATGCAACAACATTTTTAATATTGAATATATAATCATTTTGACGCATCTCATGATATTTCTTGTCATATTCATGAGTAAAACACTTACACACACAACAAAAGCTACAAGTATACATATCAGATTTATACATAATTAAAGGTAATTCAACCATACTTTTATAGTATCATTTTTTTTATTGACAATATTAATTGTTAGTGTTTACTAAAATGTTAATTGAAAGGATTTGGTAAATTCTTTCTCCTCTTTTTCCTTCAACTCTTCGACTTCATCTCTAGTCAACCATATAACTCTATATAAAATATAATACCTTCATCCTTCAAATTCTTTGATATACTTAAATATATGAAAAAAGATTAAAGTAGTTATTATAATATAGAAAGAAATACTTTTGTAAAATATTGTGAAAAAAAAAACATATACATCTTCGCTTACTTGTTGCCCTGCTTTTATCTCACTTATAATGTCATCAAATTTTATATAAGAGAATAACATCTATTGTGTTTAAAATCACACCCACAATACTAAATTTATCTTTATATTTCTCAAAATCATCTTTTGATAGTGTCTTTCATAGCATTATATTCATCACTCAATCATTAATTAAATTGCATTATAATTTTCAAAGTCACATTAATACAAGTTGTGAGTTTATCTCAGCTGATGAACAAAGTGCATAAGGTATTGTAAACTATAATGATCCTACTTATTTTACTTATATATTACGTATGAGATATTTGATTCATAATTTTTTTAAATAATAGACATATATAAATCCAAAACATAGACTATATATACATCCAATTTGCTACTAAAACAAATTCTTATAACTAATCCTCAATTATACATATTTATGACCAAAAAACATGGAAATTGTATTCCATTATCCAACGGTTGTAATCTTCTCTCATGTTCATCTATAAAACCTATAGTAGTATTGTTATTTGCTCTCATATACCAAAGTACGATCATCATAGTCATACACACGCAAACAAGTAAGGGTAAGTATTAAGCTCGGGAGAACAAAAGATCAAATAAGGATAAATATAGTACAATTAAAGCATTGACATAACCCCATAACAATTATAAAACAAGTGAAACACACTTATGTTATCCTTGAACATAAACATCACTATAACATTTAATATGGCACTATGCTTTTCGGAACACACATTGAGTTCGGATATTGAGGTAACCTATCTAAATTCTTTCAACTGTTGTTAAGCATGTATATGATCCTTTGAAGATACAACTAAAGTATAGACATACTCATTTGATACACCCAATTGGTGTTTATCATCTACGTGACTGACACTCAACTGCTATCTAAGTATATCCTTCAGGTATCCCTTCGATCTATTACTAGGATCATAAAGACCTCAATTGTATTCCTAACTCAATACACATTATACATTTTAAATAAGGCTAAGTTATCCACTAGAACAACCCACATTCTAAAATGAAAAATCATAGAACATTAATCACAACAAAGTAAAAATAATGACAGTGGTTCATCAAATTCTCAATTTCTTCATCAAAGAAGATACACGACTATTACTCAAAGTTCTTTTGTGTTATCAATGGAAAATGCCACAAAGATCAAGGGATTGAAGACACTTCATCGTCACTGTAGTAAAAAAGTCATTCCAACTCAAAGAGACCTTTGTACTCTTGCTATTTACTAGAGGTAAATCAACATCCATTTTTCTTGTAGTTGTTTAAAAATTTTCAGTTATGTCCAACAATGACAATAAACAAGAATAAGATATCCTTATAAATCATGATCTTACTTAGGGTAAAACACTATAAGTTACAACACAACTTAGTTTATGTGTTTACTTCTTCTCTCACTTTTCTGAATAGTTATGTCCATTTAGTTTGATTTACAAAACACTATTAAAATAAAAATTCATGTAAACTATTATGACTTACAAGTTTTAAATATTTTATATGCATGTGAAATTAAATTTTTTATGTTATTAAATTACATTTTAGAATTAACATTTAAACATATAAGCATTTTAAATTTATATCTATAATTTAGTTTCTAATAAAAAAATAACCTAGTCTAAAATTGATACAAATTCTAAATCATCTTCGATTAACATAAAATTGGTATTTAAGGTTTAAAATTTATTAAATTTCATTAAAAATAATTACACAAAATTTGAAATTGAAATCCTGAAGTACAAATAAAAAGAAGAAACAAGATTAATGACAAAATAAAAATAAAAAAAGACGCTACAAGATCACAAAATTAAAAATGCAAGAAGAATGAAGAAGTAACTAGTAATGTTTCTAAGCATGATTAGTAAAAGTTAAGGTTTGAACAAAATGTTTTGGTAATAAATACAGATACGTGTGATTATAAAAAAAAAGAAGAAGTAGATGATGCTTGAAAAATGAGATAAAAAATATAGAAAATTTGGTGCAATCCTCATAAGTTGCAGATCTCTTGATCATCTTCAAAAAGTTCCAATTGAGAAATGGAAAGTGGAAGACTAGAAATGCGGTGATGAGTGGCGCCATTCTCAAGAGATAAACTAAAGGAGAAGGATGTTTGCCACGAAGGAAGGAGTCTTTGATGAAAGCTAAGGTGACTCTCACAAGAGGAGAAAAATGACACTCAAAAGAATCTCACAAAGTGAGAATGATTTATCATTCAAGTGTTTGAATGATACATGAGGTGGAAGGTTATATTATATGTGAAGAATGAATTAAAAGGTTGATTTGGACGTCCACTCCCTAAGCAAGACCCAAGCATCCATTAATCATGTGTTAATTGAGATTAACTCAATTCACATTTGATTAGCTACTTGAAGATCCAAACACTCCCCTAACAATGTGGATCATGGTCTCCTCAAATTTGAATTTGAATTTTGGGAGTATCATGTAGACTCCCTCCAAAATTTAAATTCAAACTACTTTGCACATGATAGGGCCAATAAGATAAGTCTTTAACATATGTAAACAAAGCAGTAGAAAGAAATCCCCATGTCTTGCAAGAATCTATGATGAGCAATAAATAAAAATATAATACTAATCAATCATCACTCTTTCTAAAATAAGATACCAAAATTTTAACGTGGAAAACCCCTCAAAGTAAGGGTAAAAAACACGCGTCATTTAGATAAAATAAATAGCTTCATTATTATCAATCAAAAGTATAAAAGAGTCTTAATCAAGTGTCAACAACAATATCAATGTCAACACCAATTTCAAACAATAAACAATAAACTTACAAATAGAGAACAAGACGAAAATCCCCAAAAATATTGTTGCCCTACGAACTAAATATCTCTCAACCCAGATGTTTTCTCAATAATCTGAATGGTCAGAATGAAGAAACATACATTCTGAACATGCTGTCCAAAATTCAGCCCGATCCAACGATAGACGAATTTACAATGGTGAATTTACGATTATAGCTCTCTGTAAAAACGGGAATAACTTTGTCTTTTTTTTCTCTCAAAACAATGTGTGTTTCAAGAACGTCGTTTCTCTGTCTATTCTCTTGTGTCAAAACACCTTCTCCACTTAACTAAAATAAGATATCAAGTGGACTTCTCGATTTGGGTTTTTTCTCCACATAGGAAAGGAACTCAATACCCAACACCATATAGGATGCCACATGGATAGAGAGAGAAAGAGTTGGGGCCTTTCAGGGGGAACCAAGGGGCCTACATGCATCTTGGTTGTTGTGTGCTGGTTAGAGGAGGTGCTACGAGAAGCTTAGGGGTGTGGTTAACAAACCACACGTCCAAAACTCTCATGAAAAACCCATTTATACAATATACCCCAACTAAGAGACTAATCTCACTTCCTAATTATTTTAAGGTATAAAACAAGACCAAAAATACAATCAAGAGTAAGGTAAGTAAACCTTCAAAAATTATTTACAAAGTTAGAACAAACTAGACTAAATCTAGAGGACTATGACATAATCTTCACGTCCAAAAGAAGGTGATGTCTTCCCTGCTCTCTTCTTGTCATATCTTCTTCAATCCTCCCAGTCATGACCCTTGTGAGAGGAGCCTTATAAGGAGGATTGCACAAAAAATAAATGAATTTTAAGTTATTTTTATAGTTGTTATCATAATATCGGTATGAAGTATTTGTTATAATTTATTGATGAATGATTTTGATGAAAAAACATAATTTAAAAAATTAAGTATACTTTAGTCGAATTTGTTTTATGTTGATACTTTTAATTTGATTGATAATGTAAAAAAAAATGTATATAAACTAACATAAATGCCTTAAAAAAATAATATAAAGGATATATGTCTGTTTCATAAAAAAGACAATATATAGGAAAAAATATTTAATTTTGATTCTTAACATTATCTCGTTAACTTTAAATCTATGTCATTAAGTCACCTTGCACTTAATTGTATATGTCAACGTCTTTGTTACTGGTAACACATAGTAACAAAAGGACTTAAGTGAGAACCGTTTCAAGGACTGTAGTGATGATTTACTAAAAAAAACAAACGACTAACTTAATTAATAAATTGTAATAATTAAGTATAATGCAAGTTGCAAATTTATAGCGTGTGGTTATAATGAAAGCTTGTATAAAGATTGAGTATTAAAACTTTATCTAATTAATATATTTTTGTATGTTTTATAAGTTGCTAATTAATTATCTATATTTAGTGGTAATTGTATTTTTTTTTTGTAAATTTTTTATTAAACTCATTATTGTATAAAAAATTTTGTTCAAACTGAATCAATAGGATTAAGTTATTAGTTCGATAGGCAAAGTAATTGGTTTTTTATTGGTTTAACCACTTAGGTCATACCAAATTTATTACATAACTCATTTGATGAATAAATTAGATTGTTCAACCCATTTGTTATTGATCCAACTGCATTTTACAACTACAATTTGAAATCATTTCTATTAAATTAACCTTCTGTATGCTATTATCGAGAGGGTCTAACTCAATTAATTGAAAAAGATACGTAAATTATTGTAAATCGTTTGACATTTTCTTCAAATTCTATCAAAAGAATCAACAAAAAAGTCCTTCTATATGTTATTCTAACTAAGATAGTAACAACCATGTGAATATTTTTGTTTGTAAAATAAATTTGTAGTACATAACTTTCAACAATTTCTTCTTTTGTAGTTAACGATATTTTACTCATTTTTTCAATCTTTGTACAAAGGTTGTGTTGGCGTAAATTGTTGATATATTATTTATTTTTCATTTTACTAATCTTCATAAAAAAAATTTACTTTGTTAATATTTTAAAGTAATCTTACAAAAATTAACACAAACATCGGGACATTGAATTGATGGTTCAATGGTTGAACCAGTAATCATTAGCTGAACCATTTAATCAATATATACTAAAAATTATAGAAAATGATATTATTAATGTAATTCTATCAATCCATCTTAAATTTAAAATAGTTATCACTAATGGACTTTAGAATCAACCTATTACATTTTAAATCTAATTGCATAAAGTACTAATTTAAAGAAATTATTATAAATTACAATTGCAATAACTAACTACGAAATTAACTAATAAATCCTAATAATTCAATATGAATGCAACACAACATTTTCAATTTTTATAGTGGTCGTTACAATGAAAATTTATATAAAATATTGGGTATTAAAATTTTATCTAATCAAAATATATTTGTTATGTTTTTATAAATGACTAATTTAATCTTGATTTAGTAGTAAGTTAATTTAATCGGTGGTTTCATGCTTTGGGTTTGATTCTTACATTTGTGATATTTGTTGTAATTTTATTAAAATTAGTATTTTTTTATATGTCGGTAAAATTGAGTCAATTGAAATAAATCATTTGGCGAGCTCATTTATTTGATCCGCTTAAGTCAAATCATGTTGTTACATAATAAAATTAATAAATAAATAAGAAAAACATTTACTTAGTGTAAAAAAGTTTTACACTGTCAGTTAATCACAATATTTTATATATGCTAAGTTTGTTGACTGTAATAATTAATACTTTAAAAGTCATTTAAACGAAGGTTTATAATTAATCGTCGGTATAAAACTCTTTTATACAATATAGTCTTAAACTCTAAATAAATTGTATGGTTAAATCACTAATTTTCAATCCAAACTCTTCTTAGCAACTATGATTTTAAATCACGTTATTGGTTAAGTTTACCTTTAATGTGCCATTCCAGCGACGTAGTAAAAATCACATGGATATTTTTGTTAGTAAAATAGATTTTTAATACATTAACTTTCTATGATTTTTTATTTTGTACATTAGCAAATATTTTAGTAAATTTATATATCTCATTCAGAAGTTTACTAAAATTTTGTTTTAAATAACTTTTATCAATTTCTCCCTTAAAAGAGAATGTTCACCTTAACTTTATTATTACTAGTATATACACATATTTGTCGCATATGTGTATTCACATTTTTATTTTGATATGTTATAATAAATTTAGAGTTTTAATTTAATATGTTTTGTAATAACATGATAAAATATAAATAATTCACAATGTCATGTAATGTATAATAATTTTAGTTTAATATATTTTCAAATATATTTTGTTAATTTTGATATATTTTTTTATGATAACATGATAGAAAACACGTTAGATCATCGACGAATATGTTAAATTTGCAATAAATTTAAAAAAATGGAAAAGTCAAGAGTTTTAATAAAATTCAAAATATTTTCACACTTATGTATTTGTGGTAAGGTAAAACTTGTGAAGATGTACATATATTAACATGAGAGAAGTTATATTTGTGAAAGTGAGAAAAACCATAAAATATTTAGAAGTGTAAAATACCATAAAACATGAACACCAAATGATCTTATTCTCGTTATAATATATATATATATATATATATATATATATATATATATATATATATATATATAGTATCTATAATCTAATGAACAATGAATAATCTATAATAGCATATTATATAATTGTTGAGTCAAAACTGAGGGGGTTAAGAGGAGATGTACAACAATGGGTTAGAAGTCCATATATAAGAGAATATGACACCACCTTCAACCCAAAACCTTAAGGCATTAGGTTATGGGTCTTTCTCACTTATATATCACTCAACTTACCAATTTCTAACCAATGTGGGACTTCAACTCACACTTGCACTCCAACAATATTATAGATATAGAAGGACAACTATGTATGTTAGATATCAATATTTAAAAGTATTTTTTTTAAGTTATAAAGTTGATTTGGTGGCAAAATCCATTTATGAGAGATAGATTGTGAGTTTGAATATATCATTTACAAAAATAGTCTATTCTTTTTGTTTTTTAAAATGGTAGAACAAATATTTTGAAGAGTGAACATAAAAACAGAAGAATTTCAGTTATTTATAATATATAATATCATACTATATATTATAGATATAGTAGAACAATTATGTATTCGATATAAATATTTTAAAGTAGTTTTTTTTCTTAAAGTTATAAGATTGATCTAATAACAAAGTCCATATATTAGAGATGAATATGTTATGGGTTTGAATTTTTTTTTAACAATTTTTTTTTTGTTTTTTGAAAAAGAGAGAATAAATATTTTGAAAAGTAAAAATTAAAAAAGAAATTTTCTTTATTAATAATATAAATACTATATAATTTAAGTAGGTGGTGATACCTGACTTGCATGTTAAAAAGTCAAGTAGGTTACCATTGAATAGAAAAAAAAAAGGAATGAATAACAAGATAGGTAATATTTTTTATAACACACTAAAAAATAAAATTACTAAAAATTGATTTATTTGAAAATCTCTTGAAAAAAAGATCATCATATTGTAAAAGTTTTACATAACTACCCAATTACAAATTTACAATCATTTTAGATAATTTTAAAACTTTGGTAATGTTTGTTTTTTTCTATTTTATTTTTTGTTTTTATTTTTTAAAAATAAACTTTATTTTTAAGTTTTTAACATTAAAAATATGTTTATTTTTACATCATATTTTTTATTTTTAAAAAAATAAAAATTTTATTTTAATTAATTTTAGTAAAAATATTATAAAAAAATTATATATACAAGTGAAAACACACTGGCATGCCTATATGTTTACATTTCTATTTTGATATATTATAACAATTTTAGGATTTTAATTTAATATGCTTTGTAATAATACGATAGAATATAGAATAATTCACTAACTCATTTTGCGTATAATAATTTTAGTTTAGTATATTTTTAAATATATTTTATTGATTTTTATATTTCTTTATATAGGATAACATGGTAGAAACATGTGATATCATTTATAAATATGACATATTTGTCATGACTTTGAGAAAAATGAGAGAGGAAATAGTTTGAATAAAATTCAAAATGTTATTTTGCTTGTATTTGTATTTTTATTAAGAATATTAATGATCAAATGTATAAATATATTAACAATGAAGATGTTCATTTATTAATTTTGTAAAACTTATATTTGTGAGAGTAGGAGAAGTTATAAAATATTTAAAAGGGTAAAATAGTCATAAATTTTACACACCAAAATGCCTCATTCCCATTTGTTAATTTCATCCCCTTAAAAATTAATACCTTATAAGTATGGATAATATAAAATATAATATTATAAATTATTGATTATACATAGAAATTATAGATAGTAGGACAATTATGTATGATGGATATAAATGATTTAAAATAATTTTTTTAAGGTTATAAGTTGATCTAGTGACCGTTTACATTTATAGAGGGAAAGGTTGCGGTTCAAATTCCTCCTTTAATAAAGTATTTTACTTTTTAATTTTAATTATCAAATATGTATAAGGATATAATATATACTTTGAAGAATGGACATCAAAAGGTGAATTTCCTTTATTAATAGTATAGAAGTAAATATAATATAAAATATAAGAGTTTAATTACTATGCACAATTTTACACTCAACAAGAGACTTTTAAAGTGGTCATTGCTAAAATCAATAAATTTATTATAAATAAAGGGTTGTGATTGAATGTGTAACATTTTTATACTGACAGTGCATCTAATTAAACTCAAATTATAATATTATAGATTATCGATTATACATATAGATTATAGATAGTACAACTATTATGTATGTTGGATATAATTGATTTAAATTAATGTTTTTTAAAAGTTATAATTGAAAAAATTTACATTTAGGGAGAGAAAGGTTTTGGATTCAAATCACTCTTTAGTAGTTTGTTTTTTAATTTTCGAAGAATAAGTATAAGGGTAGAAGATGTAGTTTGAATAGTGAACATCAAAGTGAAATTCTTTATTAATAGTATAGATAATATAAAATATAATATTATATATTATAGATAGTAGGATAATTATGTATGTTGTATATAAATGATTTAAAGTAATTTTTTCTGAAAGTTATAAGATTGGTTTAGTGACAAAGTTTACATTTGGAGAGATAGAAGTTGTGAGTTTGAAGTTCTTATTTAGCAAAGTAGTTTATTTTTTAATTTTCAAATACGTATAATGATAAAATAAGTATTTTAAAAAAGAGACATTAAAAAGACAATTTTTTTTTATCATGAAAAAGACAATTTTTTTTATCAATAGTATAGATAATGTAAAACATAATATTATAAATTATTGATTATAAATAGTAGGATAATTATATATGTTAGATATAAATTATTTAAAATAATTTTTTATTATAAATTTATATATAATTTTTATTATAAATATAATATTAACGATTTTTTTTACAAAATTTTAGTTTTTGAAAAAAATAAAACAAATCTTTCCTATTTCCTATAAACTTTTGAAAATTTTTTGTTAAAAAATGTTTTTTAAATTATAATTAAAACATATTTTCACTACTACTATATATTTTTTGTAAAAATGTAAAAACAAACATAAGACCCAAAAAGAAAATGAAAGATAAACAAAAATTAAAAAATAGAAAGGAAAAAATAAAAAAATACCAAATAAGTAAAAGAGCATGAAAAGTTTTGAAGGCTTAACACAGCAAGGACGAGAGGAGAGATCTTCGTTTCGCTTCTTTATACAAGCGAAGTTGCTCGAAGATTGTTTGATTGAGTTCAAGTTTGAGCTTCCAACGCCAAACACGAAAAATATAACTTCATATAGGGCTGTTTGGTGTTACTCGACGAAAGGGGCACAGTTGAAGTTGTTGACGCCGGAAGAAACTTTTAACTCCGTGCCGTTAACGTCCGTTTAATGAACGCGCATTTCTGAAATCTACATGGAATTCAAATTCCGGACAGATTTGAACGGAATCTGAAAAGCGATTCCGATCTCAAACTCTTCCGAAACCCATTTTCTTCGTCTTCGCTAATTTCTTCACTCTAATTAGCATCCGAATCAGAAGAAGATGCTGCGCCTGAAGGCGTTTCGGCCTACGAGTGACAAAATTGTTAAGATCCAATTGCATCCGACGCATCCATGGATGGTAACAGCCGATGATTCAGATCGAGTCTCAGTTTGGAATTGGGAACACCGTCAGGTACAGAGCACTTGTTTAATTTGCTGCCTTTCGAGTTCGGTTTGATGTCTTCGCTTTCGGTTGTTGCGTTTTAACGGAAACCTCATTCAGGTGGTGTATGAGTTGAAAGCTGGCGGAGTGGATGAGCGACGTTTGGTCGGCGCCAAGTTGGAGAAGCTCGCCGAGGGAGAAACAGGTTCAATGCTTTTCAAATTTATAACGATGAATATGAATATATACAGTTGTTCTATTGCACTGACCTGGTGCATTTGCTTTTGTTGGAGGTTAACTCTCATGATATGATCATGTTAATGTGCTACTGGTATTTAGTAACAATTGTTTACAGGAATTTGTTGATTTTGGCATTGCTATTGCAATTATTATTTGTCACTTTTTATTTTGAGGAATGAACGAGCTATCCTTGGCAGCCAAGTTTTGTTCTCAGTAGTGAAAAACTTCTACCAGATAAATTTGCTTTGAGTCTGACAGCTATGATAGCTTATAATCTTCAGACATGCACCTGTTTTTCTTTGGCTAAATTTTCCTAGAATGCAAGTTTTATTGCAGTTTTATGTTCCCATAGCAAGACTTGCTTGAATTTCTGTTGACTTTATTGACTGGTTATTTTTTGTGACATATTTTTGTGGTTGAGTTTATAGCTTGTTATCATTATTAGACTCTAGGAGATCTAACAACTAACAACTGAATTTCATTTTATGCCAAATGAAAAAGACATGATAGACTGTTTCTCCAACATTATTCGTAGTCTTCCACATTTCTGTGCTGATCTGGTAACATAATTTTTATGATGTGTTTTGTGTTTGGTAGAGTCTAAAGGGAAGCCTACAGAAGCCATACGGGGGGGAAGGTAATACGCTTTTGCGTGTGATTTTATGACTTTTTCTGGCTTTATTTTATGGTTCATTTACTTACCATGACTCTTTACCGGCCTTAAAGTGTTAAGCAGGTGAATTTTTATGATGATGATGTACGCTTTTGGCAACTTTGGCATAATCGCTCTGCGGCTGCTGAGGCTCCAGCAGCTGTCCATACTTCATCTCTTAGCTCTCCTGCCCCATCAACAAAGGGGAGACATTTTCTTGTCATATGTTGTTTAAACAAAGCTATATTTTTGGACTTGGTGACAATGCGTGGCCGCGATGTACCAAAGCAAGAGCTTGATAACAAGTCCCTTCTATGGTAAAATTTTATTACGTTATTCATTCTTCAGCTTCTTCTGTCATTGATGCTAAAATTGCAACACATTTATATATTAAGGCAAAGATTTGTTGCCTAACTAATAGATGGTTGTACTTTGTGTTAATGCTTATCCAGATCATTCTTTTTCTAGTTCCTTTTATGATAGTGAACTGTTCATTAATATAATTTGATGCTCTTCAACTTAAGCAGTGTTCTTATGTTGCATCAAACTGTGCAAATATTTATTTGTAGCAGCATTTTTTCCTGACTCATTAGGAGTCATGTCAACCTTATGCATTGCTTAATAAAACAGTAATACTGTACAATTCCTGAAATTTAATAATTTCTAAAGCTATGGTAATGTTTTTTTCCAATAAAACATTTTACTTCTTAATTAAAATTTATTGTTCCGTAACTGGTCTCTACTCTCTTATGTGTGAGCCTTGTTTCCGTCCTGACTTCCAAATGTCTCTTTTTTACAGAAACAATAATTGAGACATGCTTATAAGTACAGGGATGCCTTGGTGGGCATTTGGATGAATAAATTGCTAAATTCCAAATGGAGATCTGTCTATCTAGGCAACCATTTGTTTGCCACCTTTTTTTCTCATATTCCAATTCTATTTATTTGTACAAATTAAAGTTCTTGGTCTTGGCGGAAAAATCTTCACCTTTTCATTTAAATGTATCAAACTGCTGCTTTATCCTTTCTCTCAATTCTTGGTGGAAATTCAGCATCACATGTTGTATGACATAATTTGATATCCTAGTCATAAATTAATTAATTGCAATGATACATATTTTTGTTTACATATTATGCTTTTCTTTGCAATATTTATGCTTACTGTATAAGTTGTTTCAATTTTCAAATTTTACATGCTGTTGCAGCATGGAGTTCCTTTATAGAACTGGTGTTGGTGATGGTCCTCTTGTTGCTTTTGGTGCATCTGATGGTGTCATTAGAGTTCTCTCAATGATGACATGGAAGGTGGACCCCTGAAATATTAGTGTAAATATAAATGTAAAATCTAGTTACAATTATTAGCATATCATGTGATACTTTGTTCCTTGCAGCTTGTGCGGAGGTACACTGGAGGTCATAAAGGATCTATCTCTTGCTTGATGTCCTTCATGGCTGCTTCTGGCGAGGTAAGTAATTATTTTCCATTGTAGAACTTATTCTACTGTATTGTATTTTATTTGCATTAATTTTGTACGAAGCCTGTTAGAATTCTCTTGCACCCCTTCTGTAGGCTTTAACAGAGAGGATTGTTGATCTTTCACGCCTTTTCCTATATTTTACCTAGGTAGCCATTGGATATGACTTAAGTCAGTAGGTGTTAAAGTCACATCTGTGCACATTTCTAATGGCTAACCTGCCAAGTATTTTGTAGATCAACTGTACTTTCCAGCAAAATCAGGTTTTGTGAATTTGAGTGGACTCATTGTCATTGTTTATTTTGTCAAAAATTTCAAACACAACAATTGTCACACTCTTGAGCATTACTTCAAAAGGAGATAATTTTATATGAAGGGGACATTTCTAAATTCCATTGCTTTTCTTTTATTTAATTTCTGATTAAAGGACTTTTCATTGGGGCAGAAAGATAGAGTATTATTAGGCTGCCTTCTAAAACAGGGAAGAAAATGACACAAAGGAAAACAGAGAAGAAGAATTCCCACTGAAAAGAGCTATTCAGTCAACTACTCAACTTAGAATATCTCACAGGAATCTCCCTTTAAAATTGGCTTAAAACCACAAATGCTAGAACAACTAGCTGCTTTTCATTGAAGATGAGGAATGAGAGACCTCTGGCTCAAGATTCTTCCATTAGTTTAATCATGTGTACACCACACTCTTGACTCTTACCAAACAAGAGCCTTCATCTTAGAAGGAGCATTAATGCTAAACACAGAATCATATTGACTATCAATGTCCAAACTAGAGCCTTCATCTTGGAGGGAGCATTAGAGCAATGGGATCTATTTCTGATAAAAGGACTTTTCACTGGGCTCTATTTTATTTACTGGTCTTTAAATTTCACATAAGTTTGAGGACTTAACAAATTTTGACTCCAATAATAATGCAACCCTTAAGAACATAAAATAGATCCCACATTTACCCCAATCTTTACATTTTTATCTCAATTTAAAATATTAATTCATTTGTATTTTAATTTTCACATTTAATTTATATTTGTTATTTAATTTATTTCAATTTAAAATATTAACTTATTTTTAATTGCAATTTGTAAATAACTAAATATAAACCATTTATCTATCAAATTCTCGAGACCCTTACCCCCCACACCTTCAAATCCTCTTATCTCATGATGCCCCCCTATTTCCTACACCGGCTGTCCTCTTCCCCTCCTCCTTCCATGCTCATCTGCTTTATCCATGAACCCAACCAACCTCACCTCCAGTTCTCCACTGTCCCTGTCTCAGTTCCTTTCCGTTTATCCACCTCTCCCCTCTCGGTTCCTTTCCTATTCCAGCTGTGGAGGGTGGACCACTATTTTGTGGCAGTGATTGAGATCCGTGCAGCTCCCATGCATATGGGACAGTGAAAGGCGATTGTCTCTTGGTTGAGATAGAGGAGGAAGTTTGAGAAATTATTTCTTAATTCTGGCTGTATTTTCCCCCTCTTTGTGCATCATTCTAGTATTGTTACTGTTCATAAATTATTTTGTACTCCTTCTAGTTCTATTTGTAAGACCCAAATTAAAAATAGTGCTTAGTCCTTTTTATAAGACCAAATCTATAATACTCCTTGCATTGATTATTTTTAGACTAAGATATCTCTAATTAAAAGAGAAGCTGTAATGAAAAATGATAGAAGAGAGAGAAATGAGAGTATTAATAACAATGATAGTTTTGGAAAAAATATAAATTTAAGACATTTGTTATTATCAATTAAAAAACCACTTTTTCTTGATCTTGATGATGTAGGTAATTGGGTTTATAAATAGAACCAGGGAAAATATTGTTTAAGAACAGGTTCTTATGTAAGAACCATTCTTCCAGCTGTCACCCACTCATTTTTCTTCAACAAAGAATCCTACTATTACAGGCTCTTTTCTTTAAGAACCCACTAGGCGTGTTGTGTTGGAGATGTTCTTAGCATTCCAAAAGATGGTCAAAGGAGAATGTTGAGAATAGTTTAAATAGAAACTGTATTTAGAAACTATTATTAAAGGATTATGGAGGGTCTAAAGATTCTGATGTTCTCGTAAAGTATCGGCAGACACTGAGGCCATTGCATCATTAACAATTAATTATTTATACATATTTCTATTTGATTGTACACTCAAGGCTTTGAAGGGCTTCTTTTTTGGGGATAGTTATGGATTATATGATGTTACTACTGCCTAGCTACGAAAAACTCTTTTTATCCATTTTATTCTAATTTCTTTTGGTTATATTTATTTATGTTGTATATTTGTACTTGCTTACTAGTTCCAATACTACTATTTACAGAAATTACATTTTGCAGCTGGACTGTGTCCATCAAGATAATTTGTTGAGAAATTAAAATTGCTAGTTAATATGTTAAATGCTTGTGCATGACTGATTATCTCTATATCTTGCTTTTATTATTGGAAGTTGCTTTTGTACTTCGGTATGAAATTTCACTTTGGGGGGGTATGTTGGCTTTCAGGCTCTTCTGGTTTCGGGTGCTAGTGATGGATTGCTCATAATTTGGAGTGCTGATCATGGACAGGATTCACGTGAACTTGTACCCAAGCTGAGTTTAAAAGTACCATTCTTTTCCTCATTCTAACTCCTCTTTGTCAGTTCAATAATTGGTTAAAAAATGAATCGAATTATTGCTTATTTCCTCGTCGTCATTCAAGCAATTGCATTCTTCATTGGAAGGTGAGAATGCAATTGAAGGGAATGATATGAATAACATATTATTATAATAGAAAGGAACATTTAAATTCTGGGCACCAGGTGAAATGCAATTTTACATTGAGGCAAAATAAAGTATTGTTTTCTTAATTTATGCGAAGCTTTTTTTTTTCTCTCTCTCTTTTTCTACCTTGTTACTCTTTTTTGCATGACTCATGCTGATTCCCTGCATGGACATTTCATTGGTTAATGTTTAATAATATCACTAAATGTATCTCTAGGCACATGATGGAGGGGTTGTGGCAGTTGAGTTGTCAAGGGTGATGGGAGGTGCTCCTCAGCTAATCACAATTGGTGCAGATAAGACATTAGCCATATGGGACACTGTCTCCTTTAAGGTGTGTTAGTGGTGCTAATGCCTGAATATTTTAAATTTTGTGAAAATTCTCCTGGTAACTTAGAAAGACTTAGCATGAAAAAGCTTTTCATTCTCAGGAGCTGCGGCGTATAAAGCCAGTTCCAAAATTGGCTTGCCACAGTGTCGCTTCTTGGTGCCATCCTCGAGCTCCAAATCTCGATATTCTAACCTGCGTAAAAGATTCTCACATATGGTATGTAGTTATCTTTCTTCCTTTGTTGCTTTAAGTTTCTTTTCTTTTATTATTTGATAATGCAGTGATGCACTATATTCTTTGTTATATACAAGAAGAATTTGAATTTAAACTTTTTTCAGGGCAATTGAACATCCTACTTATTCTGCTCTCACGAGGCCATTGTGTGAATTGACCTCGGTTATTCCTCCACATGCCCTTGCTCCTAATAAGAAATTGAGGGTAAGTGGTTTGGTTAATTGGTTATCATTTATCATCCTTTTTTTACTTCCTAATTTCTGAATTTGCTTAGTATTTTTGGTTACATGTATAGCTTTTTCTTGAAGCTAATAAGCTATCCAATTTAGAATAATATGAATATATTTTGAAGCATTAAAATACTTTGGGAACAAACATTTTGAATGGAGGCACGGTTAGATTAACATTTGGGTGTAACAAAATTTGTGGAAAGCTTTACTTCAATCCTGGGCAACAAGTCCTTTTGTAAAATGAAGAAACTGAATCTTAAAGCCTTATTACTCCCTGCTCAATTCCCTTCTTTTTGTTGACTCTACCTGGTAATGAGTTTGGTCAAACTTAATTTTGGCTCTGATTTTTTTGGCAGGTGTATTGTATGGTTGCACATACTTTGCAGCCACATCTTGTTGCTACCGGAACCAATATTGGTGTTATTATCTGCGAGTTTGATGCTAGATCTCTTCCACCTGTAGCTCCTCTACCATCTCCATCAGACAGTAGAGAGCATTCTGCCATATTTGTAGTTGAAAGGGAATTAAAGCTATTAAATTTTCAGTTAAACAGCTCTGCTAATCCATCTCTTGGAAATAAAAGCTCCTTGTCAGAAACAGGAAGACCCAAGGGAGATTTTTTTGAACCATTACCTGTCAAACAGGGGAAGAAGCACATTAGTACACCTGTTCCACATGATTCGTATTCTGTTCTTTCTGTCAGCAGTTCAGGAAAGTAAGTTGCCTCTAACTTTTGCTACAGCTTTATTGATTATTTTTTCTTGTAAAAATTTTGTAATTAAAAAGTAACTAATATTTTGTTGTTCAATATAATTTAGTGGCTTTGGTTTTTCTCTAGAATATAAGATACATAAAATTATAAATTTTGGTATTTCATATATAGCATGAATAACTCAAAATAAATATTATCTTTACTGTGTGGTTTGTATGCCCAGGTTTTACTATGGTTATCCTTCCTCCTTTTCTGGCATTTAGTTTGTTAAATTGGAGTGTGTTTCTGTTGCTTTCTTACTGCATCATATGTTTTCAGGTATCTAGCAATTGTTTGGCCAGATATTCCTTATTTCTCTGTGTACAAGGTTAGTGATTGGTCAATTGTAGACTCTGGAAGTGCAAGGCTTCTTGCTTGGGATACTTGTCGTGACAGATTTGCTATATTGGAATCGGCATTACCTCCTAGAATTCCTATAATTCCTAAGGGTAGTTCATCAAAAAGAGCAAGAGAAGCTGCTGCTGCACAAGCGGCGGCGGCAGCTGCAGCTGCTGCTTCCACAGCTTCTATTCAAGTCCGCATCTTGTTAGATGACGGAACATCAAATATACTGATGAGGTCTGTTGGTGCACGCAGTGAACCAGTAAGATTCTTTGTCCGTCCTAAACTTTCATTATAAAAATGAAAGTCATGATAATCTAGGCTTGGATGTTGTCTGTTCTTTTGATTAAAACTTCTGTAAATTTTTGAAATAAATGAATGACAATAATTAAGATATTATTTATCTCAGTTCGAATTTGTTTTAATTGATAACTACTACAGACAACTATCTATTATGTTCTTAGATGTATATATGAAAAGGGGGGAGGGGGGCAAGAGCAAGTAGATAGATTGTATATCAACTTAGCAGATGATTGAAGTTATAAGTTTGGTCTAGTGTAAAAGTTTATATAAAGGAAAAGGTTGTGGGTTTAAATTTCTCCCCCTGACAAAACTAACATACTTACAACTAACATTTGCCAATAAAAAAAGAAAAGAAAAGAAAGACTTAATAGATGATTCACTGGTGACAGGATTTTGTGTTTACTGTTTCATGTAAAATGTTATATTCAAGGTTCACCTACTTGGTATGAAATTGGCTGCATAATGTTTCCCCTGATGTATTAAATAAATGATAAATCTAAGATTTTAAAAGTCTTTTTGGTAAATCCATTTCTGGTCTATTGTCAATGATGAAAAGTATGTTAGGCTCTCCATATAAAGAAGGTAGGACCTTTTATGCTTTTTATCCTTCAAAGAAAGTGTCATGGAAACAGAGACAATAATTTGCATGTTAAGGTGCCTTTTTTAACTTATGTATCTCTTTTAGGTTATTGGTTTGCATGGAGGGGCACTGCTTGGCGTTGCCTATCGAATGTCTAGGAGAGTTAGTCCTATTGCTGCTACAGCTATTTCAACAATCCAGTCTATGCCCTTATCAGGTTATGGAAGTGGTCTTTCTTCTTTTACTACCTATGATGATGGACTTTCTTCACATAGACCTCCAACTGAAGCAGCACCTCAAAACTTCCAGCTATACAGGTGAAACTTATAATTGTTGTACAATAAAGAAATAACTATTGTTATTTGAAATAACATGACTATGCTATATGGTGGTGAATGTTGGATTTTAAGGGGTAATAGAGAAAGGTGACAGTAGTAGAAATGAATATTCTAAGCATTGAGAGGTTTGTTCTGTAAAATGCTGTAAATAATTTTGTCTCAGATTCAAGGAAAGATTCTAGCAGAGAAAAACATAAAAAAGATAGTTCTTTTACACATAACTATTGTATTGTTTGTCTACTTACTTACTGGGTCGAAGTAGATTGGATAAGGATAAATAAGTTAGATGGTGAATTTGATTTTTAGTTAGAGAAGGGGCTGAAGAAAATCCCTGTATATAGACTGATGTAAAGTCAATGAGCAATTCCACATTTAATAAAAAATTGGCCACACAAGAAAGGTTAAGATACGAAACGATTGTATATGGGAAGAGGAAAAATTGGTGTAGCACCGATCAATGAAAAGATGATAGAAAATTGGTTAAGGTGGTTTGGACAAGTAAAAAAAAAAAAAGGCCATTGGAACCATAGTTGAGGAAAGTAGACTGCATGGTTTTTAATCTATGAAAAAAGGAGGGAGAGATCAAGAACAACATTGGAATAGGTTGTTAAGAGGGATCTCATGATAAAACCTATTTGGTTGCTCATAATCTTGATATTCTTGGGAATATTTATATTTTTTTTTGGGAACTTAGTTACCATGTTAAATAATATTTTTTGGTGAATACCACATTGAATTAATTAATTTAATAAGAGTGATGTGGTATTTGTAAGTGTTGTTAAATAACTGTCATGGCTGCAAATAGCGCCATGACATGGTGGTTTTTTGCCAACCGCTATACACAATTTGTAAAGGAATGTCCGCCATGATGGTGCTATAAGGCACAATGACATGTTTTTATAGCAAAATTTTGGCCTTTCACTATGTTCCGTCATCCACCATTGATAACAAATAGGAAACTTTAATTATTTACTACATCAAATGATCTTAAAAAGAGTGTTGCAATATTTTTATTATAATAATTTTTTAACTTGTGTTATTAAGTAGCGGCCATGGCAGAACAATTTTTTGATAAAACGCCATGCAATGGGGATGACTACTAACTTTATCAATTCTGGTGACCAGTTGACAGATATGCTCACAAGATCTCTCAAGAGGGCCTGCATTGACTATATTTGTAACAAACTTGGAACATATATGACATATATGATTCAGCTTGAGGAGGAATTCTTAAAGATATAATTTGATTATATGTAAATGGGGAAATAGAGAACAAATATGTAGGAAGTTTATTTTATTTTGTTTTTCATCTTGAACCTATGATTATAAATACATTAGTGTGTGTGTGACTTAATAGTTAATACACACAATTCCTATAGCAGCTACTGTAGCTCTTTGAGTCACTTTGTTCAACACTCTAGGATGCTTGTTTCATGCCTCATCCTCATACCAATTGAGAATTTTGCCATTGCTGAAGCTGAAAATTATGTTATATTTGTTGCAATTTTGTTAAGCCTTTGAACTTGTGATTGTATTTCATTCATATAAAGTTGAATGCCAGTATTACTTTAAGCTATATTAGTTTTTATGAGAGAACAACTACAAGTTCACAAGTTTTCTTTAGATTTGACATTGCTTTTATAATTTTGTTTGTGATTCAGTTGGGAGACATTTCAGCCTGTGGGGGGTCTACTTCCTCAGCCAGAATGGACTGCTTGGGACCAAACCGTTGAGTATTGTGCATTTGCATACCAGCAATACATAGTCATATCTTCTTTGCGCCCTCAATATAGATACTTGGGAGATGTTGCAATCCCATATGCTACTAGTGCTGTTTGGCACAGGAGGCAACTGTTTGTGGCTACCCCAACTACTATAGAGTAAGCCCATGGGCATTGCCAACAATTTTTTTGGTCCTTTGTAATTTGTTTGTTTATTGCTCTATTACTTGTATAAGTTTGCTTTAGTTGTGTAGAAAGTGGAGATGACAAACTATGTTTTTCACTGTCAATTTGTCTATCTGCTAATGATAAAAAATATCATGTACTCATTGCAACCAAATAAAGGAGAGGGAGAATTATGATTTAGGAAATCTTCATGAACATATACACTGTTTTGGAAGTAATCAATAACGGTTAAATCCATTTCAAAATAGTGGTTCATGCCGTAGAGTGTGTTTTTGTTTTTTTTCCAATTCCCACTCTCCAAAATACCTACGCCAGCCCTTCTCCTCTAGTTAATTGGCTTTTAATATGGCCCAACAGGATTCCAAAATATAAACTAGATTAAACATTAATCTCAACAGTGGTAAACTTTTCCCTAGGATTTTTTGTTTGGATTTCCTAAGTGAAGTTTGATGGTTGGTTTAGTTGTGTTTCTAAAAAAGGTTCCTTTGTTTTATAAGCACTATCAGACATACCATGAGGTACTTCTCAAGTTCCACCTCCTGTTTGGATATTATATGGTGCATGACACCGGTGTCATCTTCACTGAATCTCTGAAACTCAATTTTGGGTACTTCTTCATGCTCAGTTCTTACTATCTGATCATCTTCACTCTTTTGTCGCTTCAACATAGATTCCATATGTACTAGATTTTATATAATCAATTGGCATTCATTCGTCTTCCAAAGCATTTCTCCATAATTAGCATTTACCAAGAAAAAATATATCATTAGTAAAAAGCATGTATTAATATCCTTCATCTTAACTGTATTTAATCTAATCATTTTTCCATTATGAATGCAAAATAAGTTATTGAATTAAGGTCTGACTGGAGCAAATCTATTTTTACTGGAACTCTTCACTGATACACTTGATGCCAATCACTTGTCATCTCCACATCCATATCCTTAACCCCCTCCTCCAAGCAATAATAATAATAATAATAATAATAGGAGTTATAAGGTTAGTCTAGTGGTAAAGTGGAGAGATGGAGGACGAAGAGGTCATGAGTTTGAATCCTTCCACTAACAAAACTAAATCACTAACAACTAATATTTGCTTATAATAATAATAATAAGACACACCTTATTTGTTTTTATGACAATCAGTCTGTGTTTGTCTTGCTATATGTTATGAAGGTAGGACACTTTTATCCATTTGCTAATCTTTAATATGATATTTAAAGTTTAAGCAATGACTAATGGGGTAAACATATTAAAGGAACTAATTAATTAAACTATCCCAAGCTAATAAATTACTAGGTGAAGATTTAAAATGTATTTTGATTAATATCTGCATCATCCATAATTTTTATTCATCTTACCTTTACTACTTATATGTTTTTTATTTTCAGAATTGTTTTTGTGGATGCTGGGGTTGCTCAAATTGACATTGAAACTAAGAAGATGAAAGAGGAGCAGAAAATGAAAGAAGCACAGGCAAGAGCCGTCGCAGAGCATGGAGAGTTAGCACTAATTACTGTAGAAGGTTCGCAGTCTGCTATGGAAGAAAGAATAACATTGAGGTCACCCATGTTGCAGGTTACTTTTTATCATCTATGAAAATGATTGCAGATTCAGGGCCTTCTTTGTCTTTCCTCAGATTTAATATTTTATTTCTGGGTATGATTGATATTGGTTGCTGGAAGGTTTTGATACTGATAGTTATATGGGTGTTTAATGAGAATATTTTTAATCTTTCAAACCTTCTATTAAGAATTCCAGTATATTCTACATCTTGGATTAGCTATAATGTCTTCAGTTCTGAAGGTTGAATGAATATGTGAGTTTTGCTTTATTTTATTTCTTACATTGATGAAGACACCTACATGAAATTCAAATGTGTGATCCTGGTTTTATGTTGAACTATGCTCCAAATTATTCAAAATAATGCCTTGCAAAAAATTTGAAAGCAGAGGCAAGTTGCTTTCTTAGTTTCTTATTGTGATTATTTATCTTTCTTTTTGAGACTTATCTTAGGAGACACATGGGACCCTGACTGATGTATATCAACGCAAGTGGACCCATTTAAGGAGGCAGGGAGCAATGCTTTCGAAGCACCTCTTCTCTCCATTTATAAAACATGAAACTAACATTGTTTAGGAGGAACCTAGTTCCTGGCCACTTGAACCAATAGACATTGGTCCGTTGGTTTTATATCTGGTGTTTGCCTTTTCATTGTTCCCTGAAAATTAAAATTTGTTTTTAAATTCTGTACATGCTGCACTTTTTTCTTGCTAATGCATCCTGGTTGCTATCTTATATGTTAAAAGTAAACATTTTTGGTTTCTCTTTGGAATTTATTTATCTCAAAAAAATGTAAAGGTACTTCTTTCTTGTTGCTACTCTAGGTGGTACGGTTAGCTTCATTTCAGCATGCTCCATCAGTGCCACCTTTCTTAACATTACCAAAACAATCTAGAGTTGATAGTGATGATTCTTGGATGGCAGCAGAAGAGAGAAAGGCAGGTGAGGTGGCAGTTGGTGGTGGGGGTGTATCTGTAGCAGTTACTCGTTTTCCGATGGAGCAGAAACGTCCAGTTGGGCCACTTGTGGTTGTAGGTGTTAGGGATGGAGTTCTTTGGCTAATTGACAGGTAATTAGGACTTTGCAGTTTCACTTGCATGTTTAAACATGACAATGAGATAAGAAAATAACGAATTGATCAAGTGATTTGCACTCAACAGGCTGTATTTATAATCATAAAAAAATAAATTCACACACGACAATATACAGAAATTTAACTATTCCATTTGGTTCTAAATTTCCAATATTTCATTAACTCCTGCAGTTTATCATTTCCAACAGCTTCTATTTAATGATTCCAACACATTTAATACAACTCTAGATACTATAACTTTCCAGCCAATCAGCCCTAACACTTCTACATCTCCACAATCAATATGAAACCTTTGCAATATTTAATTTATTCAAAAACCTTTACATATGTGCATTGTGATATTTTTTTCTCATCAAGTTTCCTGTTCTGTCTTTCCTCATTAATGCAGGACTTTCACACTAGGGTAAAATATGCTTCTTTATCACCTTCGAGGTTTTGATGAAATTATGCCGAATCCACCCTTTTAAATTTTTAATAGAACATATGTCCTTTATATGCCTACATCCCTTCCGTTCAGATAAAAATAAACTGAAGAGGAGTAAATAATGACCACAACTCGGGAGGGTCTTAATGTTCTTAGATCAAACCTTGAGAGTTCAACATATTGTTGTAATGTTAAGTACTTTACTTGGTAGTGAATGCCGCTATGAATGGAAATACACAAGGTTGATAGAATTGATATTCTAATGCAACTCGGATAGGGGTTCACAAAATCGTAAATATAGAATCGTAACTCGAAACGTAGATTCTATAAGAATTATAAAATATTAAAAATCATATATATAAATGCATTCAAATACTAAATTAAAGTTAAATTTATAGTAAAAAGTCAATAACATAACATAAGTACAATATAAGTTAAATAGCCAATAGTTAAAATTCATACTAAACTCAAATAGTCAAAATGGAAAACAAAACAATTTCAATTCTTCAAATTTTGTACTTCTAATTTTCAACAGCAAAAGATCTTAAATGTTAAAACATCTAATTAGTATTTCTAGAACTCTATCTCTAAGGCTAAAATAAATCATCTAAGTTAAAATCATAATCATCTAAGATGTCATTATTTCTTCCATCTTCTTGATCTTCTCCTTCATTAAACATAGTAGCAAGATGACTTTCATCTAAAGGTGGCATTTGAAGAACATCATCATCATCTTCATTTGGATTTGAAATATCCAATTCTTTAGTGAGTTCATTGATTTCATTCACGTCAACTCCATCACTTTCAAAAATCCATTCGTTATCGGATTCAATATCATCAAGAGTGGTAGTTCTCCATTACTTCTTCTAGCTTGCTTTGGCTTTGCCAAATTTGAATTAGCCATAATAAAAACAACACTATTCATGGTGTTTTGCTTCAAACGGTTTCTTCTTTTTGTATGTACCTAAGCAAATTCGAATGCAAAATAGGCTAAGCTAAGTAACTAAATTATGAAAATGTATCACATTACATAATTCAAGTTTTACTCACCCTCTCAAATGCACTCCAATTCCGCTCACATCCAGAAGAGTTGTAGGTCAAACTTAATATACGAATGGTGAACTTTTGTAGCTCTGGATGTTCATCTCCATAATTTTCCCACCATGCTGTTGGAGGCTTCTTACCAACTGCTCTAACTGTCATGGGTTTACCAAATAACCCTTTTTTATTTTTGAAGTCTTCTATTTGAACATCAATTAAAGTTTGTTCATCCTCATCCAGCACCATCCTTTCTATACATGCAATTAGACCCTTTTTAACCTCTAAATCAACTCTAAAATTAGGTCCATAATGCATTTCAGGGTTAAGATAATAGGCAACATCATGTTGAGACTTGTGAAGTTGGTTATCCCATCTTTCATCAATGATATCCCATAGAGGCTCATAACTAAAACAAAATAAATTAACTGACAATTTGATTTTGACTTAAAAATAAAACTTCAAACAAACAATTATAATTGTAAACATTATCATTTAATCAATACTTTTTTTTCGTTCAACTGTTTTTGGATATTCTCTTTAGCTTGGTCCATTGCCTCATAAAGAAATCCGATGGCTGGTTTCTCATCTGAATCAACCATTCGAAGAACTTTAATCAAAGGACATGCACCTCTAAGACAAATTACAATATTCTTCCAAAATTCTTTGTCCAAAATAATATCCTCAAGTAAACTCCCCTCTTTTGTTGTTGCAAATCTACTATCCTTCCATTTGTTGCTTGTAAACATTCTAATTAGAGCACTTTTTCTCTCATGAATACAACCTAAAGCAAGGTAAGAAGTGGCAAAAGAAGTTAAACCTGGCCTTACCAAGTCTTTTCCTTTTGTGAAGTGGTGTAGTAAACAAATGAGGACACTCCATGAATATATACATGTTGTTATTTTTCTTGCTTTTGGAATTGTTTCTTGATGAATCGGGATCTTCTTTTCAAAGTCTTCTAGCATCAAGTCGATACAATGTGCTGCACATGGTGTCCAATACAACTTTGTCCTCTTTTTCATCAACAATTTCCCAGCAACTTTGTACTAAGCAGCATTGTCTGTAACAACTTGGATGACATTCTCTTCCCCAACGTCTTCAACAACCTCATCTATCATCTCAAATATTTTATCTTCTGTTTTTGTTATGGAAGAAACATCAATAGACTTCAAAAACACTGTTCCCTTAGGACTATTCACTAGAAAATTTGTTATAATCCTCCTTCTCTTGTTTGTCCAACCATCAGTTATTACAGAGCACCCTGTTTTTTTCCATGCAACCCTATGTTCTTCCAAAGATTTACTTATGTCCTCAACCTCTTCTTTTAAATGCTTAACTTTGATGTCATCATATGAAGGAGATTTAAATCTTAGACGATGTTTTGCAACTGCTTCAATCATATTCAGAAATGATTCACTCTTGCCACGTTGAAAGATATGGCATTAAGGTAGAAAAATCTTACAATTTCTCTACATGCACCCTCTCTGAGATCCTTCTTGAACATGCTATTCATGGTGGCTTGTGTGCTCATTCCCCCCTTTTTAAATATATTTTTGTCATTGTCACTCTTAGTACTTTTTCTTTTTTCACCAACTTGTCCTTCTTCCTCATCCTCTTCATCCCCTACAAAGGTTGATTTCTTCATCAAAATTTTTTTGTAAATTAAAAACAACATTCCACATCTCTTTCTTCACTTCATCGCTTACACTTTTAGAAGCACCAACATCCTTCTGTGTTCTAGCCAAGTAATGTTTCAATCTATAAACACCCCCTGTCAATACTTTTTGACAATATTTACACTGAATTTTCCTTTGATCTCCATCAACACAAATGCCATGTTTCCAAGCCACATCTGTCTTGCTTCCAAGTGTATTCTTTGCCATTGTTTTTTCCACGCACTGTTGGAGGTTGTGAAGGGGCACAAACATTTGCTCTTGCATCTGTCATCTCTAGAAGAAAATGAAGTGACAGAGAAGAGAATAAAAGTTAAAACTTAAAACTTGAAAGAAAAAGAAAAAGTGTGTCTGACTCTAAAAAAAGAACTTGCGAAGAAGGCGACTCGAGAAGAAGACACACCTTAACCAATGATGAAGATGATTCTGATTCTGTGAAGAGGTTCAAAAAATGAGAAAACGTGAGAGAATGAGAAACAAAGTGTTGGCAAGAAAAGAACGTCAGAAGAGGTTCGATTGTGACTCGTGAGAGAATGCAAAGTGTGTTTCATACTTTTGGTGTGGGTGTGTTGATGAGAAGAGGTTCTTGATTCGTTGGGAGTTGAAATGTTGTTACGTAATACATAACTTACCTTAAGTTACATGCGAAGAGAAGACAAAGAGACAAATGTAACTTACATTATGTGCCAACTGCCAAGAGAAGAGAAAGAGTCATGACCCGTGACCCCTGACTCGAAGAAGCACGGTGCGGCAAGGCTACAGTCGGCAATGCATGGCATGGCAAGGTGAGAGTCGGTGACGACAACGACGCTCGGTGACGCATGAGGTTCTGATCTTGAGGCACGGCCAAGCACGATGCTTGTGACGGCGTGAGGCACTGCTAGGTGTGACGCTCATGACGGCGTGAGGCACGGCCAAGCGCGATGCTCATGCGCCTTTTGCGATTCCGCTCTGCCATTCTGCCGATCCTGACCTGGAACGCGTCTACCTCTGCACGAACTCGGAGAGGGTGAGTAACATCGTAGAATTGTGCAATTATGCGAGCTAGCTCGTGATTCTGTCTACAGTAGAAATACATACAAGAAATGATGTGATCTGGAGTAAAATGTTTTCAGGAGAAAGTTGAAGTTGTACTTTGTAAACGTGTGTTAGTGTGTGTTGGATGATCATAGTATCACACAATGCCTTTATTTATAACGAGCTAATATAATCAAATAGGATTAGTATTGATTACAATAATGAGTAAAGATCAATTTAATAATAGATAATAAGGAAATCATAAATAAGGAATAATATCTAATCTTTAACACTCCCCATAAATTGGAACATATGTGTGATATGAACCAAGCTTGTTACAGATATGGTAAATCTAATAAAAATAAAAATGAAAGATGGTTCAAATCACGTGGTTTGGCGAAGCCAACAAAGTTTGCAATGACAACTAGTATTGTTTACCTGTAAATAAAGCACGTCTTAATGAGGAAGGAAAAGCACACCATGAGGCTGAAAATAAGAGAAAAACACCAGAAATCACTGAGAACAGTCTCTAGGAAGGATCTCCGAGAAAAGTATTCAAGAAGGATCTTTAGGAATGGTATTGGGAAAGTCTTCGAGAATGGTCACCGGGAAAATTTTCCAGAGATGTCCACATCACCAGGACTGTGTACAGTGATGTTGAGTTGGTTGCTCACATGGATGACATGGTGATATCTAGGAATGGTCTTTGAGACATGGTCTCTCGGAAGAGTCTCCAAAAAGGAAGGTGGTGATATAGTAGTGTGGGTCACCAAACAGCAGGTCTACTGTGAGAAAGGCAGTGATATGACAGGGGGTCACTAGACGGTGGGTCCACCAAAGGCCAAGGCCATCGGCGGACAATTTAGGCACTTAAGAGTCAGGACATTTAGGCTCTTGGAATCTGGTTTAGGTTTTGATACCATGTAAATGTGTGTCAATGTTTGTTGGATGATCACACAATGCCTTTATTTATAATGAGTAAATATGATTAAATAAAATTAATATTGATTACATAAGATCTCTCTAATAATGAGTAAAGATCAATCTAATAATAGATAATAATGAGTAAATCTCTAATTACTATCTAACCATAAATAAGGAATAATATCTAATATTTAACATACTTATTAGAGAAATGTGTTTGTGCACTTATTGAATGTGGTTGGTGGATGACTAGAAGTATGTTTTATGCTATTATGTTGCCAGCTGATTATTGAGGGTTGACTTTTTCTTTGTCTCAGCTCTGACCTGTGTAACTTGCAAGTGACATAGTTAACAATTAACATCAGCTTGTCTTATTTATATATGGATGTCAAATTTAAGGTTATTCATTTGTATTGGATACTGGTTTCCAGAATGATGTTATTGATACCTAGGTTGTGATAGGTACATGTGTGCTCATGCCTTATCCTTGAGTCATCCTGGTATTCGTTGCCGATGTCTTGCTGCTTATGGTGATGCAGTTAGTGCAGTAAAATGGTATTTTGATTTCTTTCTCTCCTTCTTTCCATAATGATTTCTTATTACTTTAGATATATTTGTATCTCACATTTTACTTTTTGAAACAGGGCAAGTAGGCTTGGAAGAGAACACCATGATGATTTAGCACAATTTATGCTAGGAATGGGCTATGCTACTGAAGCACTTCATTTGCCTGGAATATCTAAGAGGTATGCGGTATGCTTAGAGACAACAGCCTGCAATTTTAATTTGATATCCTTATGATTTTTGTTTACCCTTATGGCGAGGTATGGTTATACCAAAGACATATTTCTGTTTGCGTTCTGCAGGTTGGAGTTTGATTTGGCAATGAAGAGCAATGATTTGAAAAGAGCTCTTCATTGTCTTCTTACCATGAGTAATAGCAGGGATATAGGACATGATGGTACTCCTGGGCTTGGTTTGAATGACATTCTTAATTTATCAGATAAAATACCAGATAAATTATCAGATAAAAAACAAGATATAGTTGAAGGTGTTCAGGGTATAGTGAAATTTGCAAAAGAGTTCTTGGATCTTATTGATGCAGCAGATGCTACAGCACAGAGTGAAATTGCCCGTGAGGCTCTAAAAAGGTTAGCTGCAGCAGGCTCGGTGAAAGGTGCTTTAGAAGGTCATGAATTGAGAGGATTGGCATTACGCCTTGCAAATCATGGAGAGTTGACTCGGCTAAGTGTAGGCAGTCTTTCTTAATATTGCGCTTCCATTCCTATGATTCTTGGCTGTTTGATGTATGTTTTCTTGTTAATTCATATGGTGTTCTCTTTCTGTAAGTAAATCTCCTACCATTCATCGATGCCTCTTTTTATAAATAAATGTGAAGATTAATTTTGTGTTTCCTTGCTGATTAAGTTTAATGATGCTAAGATAACTATTAGATGTTGTGGACATAATATTTATACTGGTTCTTCTACAAACATACTACAGATGGTAAGAAGTGACACTTTATGTCAACTTGTAACTCCAAAGTGATTTGAATATAGAGGCATTAGTTGCTTTTGGGGAAAACATGGCCAACTCAGTCAATTGTTTATTCTTATAGAAGTTCGTACATGTTCACATGTGTCTGTGTGAGGATAGAGAGGTTTATGATTTCTATAAAAAGAAATTTAAATGGAGAACTGGTGTTTAATAGGAAAAACAAACACTGATGGCAGAAAGCATGACAATAGGAAACAAAGGGGGTTAGGATTAATAAGTATGTAGAAGGAACAACTGTGTTTTTTTTTTCACTAGAGTAAATATTATACGAAGGAGTAGTCTCTCTGTCAACAATATTGATTAATGATTACTCTTTGAAAGGTAACACTAGATCCATTTTCAAATCAGATGATTTAAAAAAAAAAAAGGTTTTATTCTTAGGAATATATAGTTTGGCTATCTGATTGATAAGATTTACATTAAAATACATATAGTTAATTATTCATTTTAACCATTTTTTGCATCACTTATAGGTATATATAGTGTTCAAATACAATAAAGTTGGACTTTGATTATATGATTTACCACAAAAAAAAGGAGAAATGATGCGTACAAAAATGGAGTTTGTCAGGGTTGGATATGTTAATTTAGCTATTACTTTATTCCTGTTTTTTGACCATCATCACCAGTAGTGCTGGTTTGAAAGTAGTACATAGATGAAAAAGAAAGGACTGATATTTGTTTCTATACATATGTTAAAATGACCATTTGAGATGGCATACATGTGTCTTTCTTTGGGATAACTAGTCTTCTATTGCTCTTTAGTTTAATATTGTTTTTGTTTTTAACCATAAACAAAGGAATATGTTCTTGCCCTGCAGGGTTTGGTTAACAACTTAGTCACACTTGGCTTGGGACGAGAAGCTGCATTTGCTGGTGCTGTTTTGGGCGACAATGCTTTGATGGAGAAAGCATGGCAGGATACTGGAATGCTGGCAGAGGCTGTGCTTCATGCTCATGTACGATTTGTTACTTACAGCTAGTTGATCCCTCAATTTAGTACTTGTAATCTGACCTTGTTATTTACAGGCTCATGGACGTCCAACTTTGAAGAACTTAGTTCAGGCTTGGAACCAAGCCCTACAAAGAGAGATTGAACCTACTCCCTCACAGAAGACAGATGCTGCAGCTGCATTTTTAGCTTCTCTTGAAGAGCCTAAGCTTACAAGTTTGGCAGATGCAGGGAAGAAACCACCTATTGAAATCCTGCCTCCGGGGATGATGTCTCTTAATGCTCCTATTTCCATCCAGAAAAAACCAGCTTCTGCTGCACAGAACTCCCAACAACCTCCAGGCAAGCCATTGGCACTGGAAGCACCTCCTACAACCACAGCTGCACCAGATAGTGCAACACAGCAGCCTGAATCCGCACCTGCATCAGTTAATGATCCACCTCCGTCGGAGTCCACCTCAGACTCCACAACAGCTCCTGGGACTGCTCCACCTCAACCGGAATCGGGTGACTCCACCGTTGATAATGGAGTCCCTGCAGGCAATCCAGTACCAGCAAGTGATGGAGATCCAAATGTCAATGGTGAAACTGTTGAAGCAGCATCAACGGGCAATCCAGTCCCAGCACCACCTGACGTCCCTACATCACCAGTTGCGGAGGTTTCAGAGACTACTGTTCCAACTCCAATTTCAACTTCAGTTTCAACTCCAACTACAGTTCCTACAAGTGATGCCCTTATATGATTTGATTACCCATCACATTATTGACATAAGCACTTGGAAAATGAATTCATTTATAATTCTTGTTTTATTTACAGTTGTAAAGAAATCATTTTAGAGATGAAGGAAATCTAGTATATTAGTTTGTAACAAGTCTAAACTCCAAAGGTACCCTTTTTCACCTTAATTTTTGTAGAAAGTTGTACCGACTACCGAGTGCTGCGGTGTTGTTTCATATTGTTGTGATTGTGACATATCCCAACCCACGAGAGTTTTCTTTTCTTCCTGTTTTGAATTTTTTTGTCGACTGAATTTAAAGTTATCCTGTTTTATAGTTTACAAGTTGAATGCCAGTCTCTCCAATTCAATGTAATTATTTTTATTTTTTTTTACTCTCGTCATTTGCTGTGCTGTGGTCATTCCTGACTGGGTGTCTGTGAGTTGTTCTCTTTATTTAGGAATTAAAGTTATATTTTGACTGCCCCTCTTTTCTTCGTCGCATTCAAAAGATTGATTATTCTTTTTCACTGGGTTGGATGTGTTATCTGTTCATACCCCGTGAAGAGAAGAAACGAGAAAAAACAAGATCTTACTACTCGAATAAGAAGTGTCAAGAATGACATATATTTGTAAACATTAATAGAAGTTTCTTTTAATTATTTCTTTTTTTCTCCATGAATACTAGGAATTTTTCACTCTGACTTAATTATTATATTAATCTGTTTTTTTTCTTTTAATTTTGTTAATGATATTCTTGCTCAGGAAATGTTTCGTCGCACAGGCCGTGTGCTAATTGCAGCCTATACAAGTTGCAGTGCTTTATTGATTGTTGAGGCGTTAAAGCCTACATGTTGCAGCATTAAACTATAAATACAAATTTTAACCTTGATAAATAGATTATAAATGTATACATACTCTCCGTAGCAGATAACTTACAATAATTATACTCATTTACCATGATAAAAAAAATTATACTCCTTTGATAAATTGCATTGAGAGTTGACAATCTTATTTTTTTAATTAAGCTACTTAATTATTTGCTTAAGGAAAATTTTCTATTATTAATTAAATTAAACAGATAATTTGAGCTGGTGTTTCTAGCATTTTAACCTCAACGGTTGCTTCCTATCATTTACTTCATAAGACTTAAATAAGATGCTCATCTAAAAATTATTCAAAAACTAAGAACAAGTTGTAACTTAATGATCTGTGTTCAACTTAATTTTATCAGTTTTCTAGAACTCTTTGAAAATAAAGCAACTATTTCTTTAACAATGAGTAAATTCCAAACAAGCAATACCACTACAAGATTTTAAGACATTGTATATTATTATTATTATTATTATTATTATTATTATTATTATTAAACATTTACTTCAACATAATTTAATATAGGATTCGGAGCATACCATTAGTTAGGCACGGGTTGCCCTAAACTTGCTTAAGACTTAAAACAAAAATAAAAGAGTGCTTTTGTGACAGCCAACAATCACCATTCGGCAATGAATTAAGCCGGTACAGGTTGATAAACTAAAATCCCCTACAACAGGGAGCACCATCATCCATTCACTGCCTACTAAGCACGTTAATGAAATTTCTATTCTTGACCCGACGCAAGATCATGCCAAACATCCACATTAAGTTGTTGCGTCTCTTGATCTGATCAATACAGCAAAGCAAACGGTGTTAGAATAGTAGTTAGGATAACTAGAAACAATCTTTCTGTTGAAAACTCATAATCATCTCACTATTATTTATAATTACAAATATCTCAACGCATTCACAATCATAATTTTAGCACACCAATTGATTTTGAATTAAAGTGATTGTTGTTTGGATAATTTTATTCTTTTTCTTTTAAGGAAAGGTTCACAATAATTTTTTTCCAACACAAAAAATTAGTAGTTACTTCAACTCTTAAAGGATCACTTTAATGCAAAACTAAAAATGTGAAGATTGACCTAAATTGATGATAACCAATAGTTCAACATAATTTTAGAGAATGCAACATCAATCCAAAAGCGTTGAATTGAAATGTTGTTAGAAACGAAGATGAAGATGAAGATGGAAGAAGTGAATGAAGAGAAGAGACATACTTGAGTCCTCAGTATCATCTGTTCTAACAACCAGTGTTGGGGGGAGTGGAAGATCTGTTATAACACCACACATATAAATAAATAATGCTGAAAAAGACCCATTTGAGAGGAAAACAAAAAAATACCATCATCAGGGAGAGTGTCTCTCATCCACTCCTCATCAACGATATCAATTAGAATTCCCAAACTCAGTTCTGCCATTTTTATTAACTCACCGCGTTCCTATTCAGTGTCAATCAACATAATAACCATTCATAAACCAATAACAGTGAATGCTTTGTAAGAGTCCCCGCCGGTGGGAGACACCAGGAAAGCTTATCGCCGGCGGCGAAGAAGAATAAAGAATTTGAAGTATCGAAAAATGGGAGATTGAAAGCGAACGAACCTGAAACTGAAGCCGAGTCTGCCACTCGCCACTCGCCACTCGCCACTGTCTCACACTTCACAAAGTAAAGGCGTCAAATGTAATGTTCTTATTTTAGGACCGCGTTAGCCATGCACAATCAATTTCAAATTAATAGTATGTTTCCAAAACTATAATTTATATTATTATGTATTTTTTATATTATAAGCTATTTGAAAAAATGAGTTCGATATTTAGAAACTTAAATTATTATAATATTTTATTTTTAATTGTTTTTCATTTTTTTATTATAAAAGTTTTACAACAATAATTTATTTTCAAATTAACAAAATAATTAATTACGATCAATTATACTTATAATTTATTACTAAAATATTTTTTTTTTCAATCTTCTAAAAAATACGCACGAAGTAATTAACGAGTGTTTCTACTTGATTTTTATGTTATTATAACTATTTAATTACTTTTAAATTGTTTTTAATTTAATAAAATAAAATTGAGTAGATATATATAAATTAAAAATTATTAAATTATTAAATTTAAATAAAATATCATTTAAAAAAATTAATTTTATGCATTATCAATATAAAAAAATTTATATTATCAATAACAAAATATTATTTGAAAATATAAATAATTAACACACTTATCATGTGTGGCTTAAGAAAACACTTATCATGTATTACAATAATAGACTGGATGAGAATAAATTAGTACATTAATTTCCTTTGTTATCTAATAGTAACAAGTAATAAATGTGAGTAGATATATATAAATTAAAAATTATAAAATTATTTAATTTAAATAACATATCATTAAAAAAATTAAGTTGATGCATTATCAATATAAACAAATTTATACTATCAATAATAAAATATTATTTGAAAATATAAATAATTAACACACTTATCATGTGTGGCTTAAGAAAACACTTATCATGTGTTACAATAATAGATTGGATGAGAATAAATTAGTACTTTGTTATCTAATAGTAACAAATAATCATATGTTAATTTTAATTTAATTATATTAAACTTATACTAATTGTGATTTGTAATTATAATTGTGTAATAATGTAAAATTGTTTTACAATATTAGCATACCATCATTAAAATATATCTTAATTAATTTTTTTAAAAATATTATTTTTATTTACACATGACTTAATTTATAAGCCTAATCAATAATAAAAATTAAATTACATTCTTAAATTGTTATCAATAATCATCTACTCAACTTAGATTTTTTTTTTTAAAATGAATCAAACAGCATTTATACTTAATTTTTTTTAAGAAGTTTATTTTACAATATAAATTTTTATTTTATAGATATGTTTATCATCCAACAATAAAAAAGAAAAATTTATCAACAACTTTTATAATTATATTTTAAACTAAAAAATAAAATTTGACAAACAATTTATACTTATTTTTTAAGTTCTAATTTTTTACTTTATTTAAAATTAATTTTTAAGATAAAAATAAACTAAATGAAATATTACCTTAGGCTATAGATATGTCACGTAAAAGATCATTGAGGCTTCATATGAAAAATTGCATTCTGTAGTATTAATTTTTCTTTTAAAACAAATTTTTTATATCATTAAGGAAAGAAATAATTAACATTAATTCAAAAATTGTGAATACTTGATTTTTGTAGATTACTTACAACAAAGTTAACAAGAAATAAAATGATACGATGATGCTTAATCCTCCTATTCGATTCTTATAAAATAACGTTTTTTTTTTTTTTTTTTCTTTTGAAAGGAACGTAAGGATTCTTTATACTATTATATTTGCACCTTCAAATTATTAGTTATATTGATTTTTCACAGCATGTTTAAAACACTTTAGTATAACAATAGATTTTTTTTTTTTTGTCCTACATCAAAATTAATCCCTTAAATTAAATGAGACTAATGCTAAATTTTGAACAAATATATAATAACCATAATTTTGGCTTGATTTTTTAAGAATTTTTAAAAAATCATTGGTGTTCATTTTACATTATTAAGTTTGGAGTACTATTTATGTTACTTTTTATCTTAATTACATTTTGAATCGTATAATTTTATTTAGAACAGTGGTTTCATTTAAAATAAAAAGAGTTAAATACAAAAAAAAAAAAACTTTTTCATCTTTCTTCATTTCTTAATATTCGAGATTTTCCCCCTTTTCTATTCTTATCTTCTCTTTTCTTAACTTTTGCAATCTCACTCTCATCTTTTCCATTTTGTTTCTCTCCATTGATCAAAACTCCAACAAATTTTTATATCTTTAGGACTCTAATCACCGGGAAAGTGATTTGAGGTGGAGAAAAACATTCCCATATCTTTTATAGTTCTCTATTTTATCTCTTTGAGATAATTATGGACTATAAATTAGATGTAAGAAATTCAATTATTGAGATTGTGGTGCTTCTCTCACAAACCCTAGAAATTTCAATTTGGAGATCTAACTCATTAATGTCTTGCCTTTAATATTTAGATTCCTTGGAGTTGGAAGTTGGAAGGCTTTACTAAGTTCTCTTTCCAATAAATAGCTATTTTACCTGTGATATCTTTCAATTTTTTATTTTTTTTTAGAAACAAATAATTACTAAATAAGTTATTTTGATGATTTGGTTTCTAGTAATAACTAACAAAGATGAGTGATATTTAAATTTATGTAATTTGATTAGTATTTTTTACTTTTGGTGATTTGATGAATATTTTAATAGTTTTATTAATTATATATAATTTTTTCCGTTTACCACAACGAAGAGATAATGTGGTATAATCTCGTTCACCCTAAACAAAGAGATAATGTGGTATATTTAATTCACCACATAAAAGAAATAATGTGATATAATTTTGTTCACCACAATGAAAAGATAATGTGGTATAAATTTTTCATTACAATGAAGAAATAATGTAACATGGCTAATTATTTGAAATTTAAAATTATTTCTATATTTATTATATTTTTAGATTTCAAAAGAGTAAGTTTTAGTTTTTGTAAAGTGAGATGTGTTATCTATTTTTTTTATTATTATTATCATTGCAATCCTTTTTGAATGAAAAATATTCACGCTATATGTATTTCTCCTTCTTGTCCACTTTGTATGTTATACTCTCACTAAGTCCTTATGACTTACCTCTCCTTTCTCTCTTTCCCTTAGATAGAGAAGTTTCTAAGTAGTACCTCTTGGGATTTGCCATCTTATCCAGGAATTTGTACATCCTTTTGGTAGGCCTCCATTGCCATAATGGAGAGTGACATGGTGTATTTTGGTAACTCTAGTTATGAAGCTACAGCGGTATTATATGTAGAGTGAAAACTAGTGATAGAGATAGAGATAGATGATGAAATCTCTATATTTTATATAGATAGTGAATATTAGTTTATAGTTTGTACATGTTGTAAATTTTTATAGTTTGAGAATTTATGAATGATATTTATGTTATGATGGGAGATCCTATCATCTTGCTGTTGAATTCAATCTATAATTAAATGAAATGTTTTCTTTTACATGTTACCTAAATTGTAATATGTCTCATTTTTAGAGGAGACTCTGTCATTTTTTTTAAATTCAAAGTTTGGTCTAATGATGTATTTAGGAAGGTATAAATCTCAAGCTAGCCAGACTATAGAGAAGTACTTTGTGCACCGGTCACGACTTAGGGTAAGTCATTTATCAAGATTGACATAATGATTATTTCATCAGACAAACTATCTTTAAGTACTATACAATGTGAGACCAGAAATCTGAACCAACATCTTCATTTGAGTCTAAGTTTGATTCCTAGAATTTAAATAAAAAGATTGCTTTATTAATTGGAACCCCAACAGTTTAAGTACATGACTGTCCTTAATGACTCATCTGACTGTTTTGTCTTTTCATTTTTTAGTGACATATTCACGAACAACAGCAAAAATATAACAAAAATGAATTTTTTTAAAGATTCACAAGCACTAAGGATTGGTAGAAAGAAGAAGACCTGTAATTAGTTTCGTACAGGGGAAGAGACAATGACAGCAACTGGAAAGTACTCGTGAAAGCACAACGATGACCGATGAGTACGCATGGCAACGAAGAAGAAGCTTACTATTAAGGGTTTTTAGAAAAAGAAAAGAAGTGAGGGTAGTGCAAAGTGAATAGTGACATGGTGCGTGAAAGTGAAAACTCTCGGTTAGGCTTTGATTGGGACTATACATTAAAATGATAAATAATAAACTATAAAAGATATTTTTTAATTTAAAATAATAAATAATAATAATAAAATATTATTTTCAGGTTAGGTTAGTTTGGATCCGGAGTTCAACTCCTGAACTTGTCACCCAACTTGCAGGTGATTGAGTTTGATCAGGTTGGGTTGAGTTTCATCCAATCTAAAAAAAAAATCAACCTATACTTTGGGTCGGATTGAGTCATCAAGTTACCCAACCCAATGAACACCTATATACACAATGACACAAACATGTGAAATTAAAATGTAATAAAATGCATGAACTACTAAAATTAAAAAGTGAATACCTAAAGTGATATTTGTTTTGATCGTTTTCTATTTTCATTTTAAAAAAAAAAAACAGTAGTAAAATCATTTTAAGATACAATTTAGAAAAAATTTTTGTTAAAAACATTTTCAAAAAACAACTGAAAACAGGAAAAAGTTGTTTTCAAAAATTAATATTAAGTGAAAATTTAATAACAATATTATAATTATATAAAAAACAATATATAAATATATTTTAAATTATATAAATAATTATAATATTTTTGCTAAAATTAATTATATTCAATAATATTATTTTTTAAAAATAGAAAAAATCAAACAAGAACAAACATCTTTTCTAAATATTAAAAACTTTAAAATAAAAACAGTTTTTAAAAAATAAAAATAAAAAATGAAATCATTTTCTAAAACAAAGCGACACCTAATATTTCTTATTTTTTATCCTATATTTTTGTGTTGCACAGTATACTGTTTTATAGATTTAATGTTTTTTTATTTTATTTTATATTTCTCAAAATTAAGCCAAGGTATTAAGGCATCATGGAATTGGGAAAAAAAAAGTTATAATTAATTTTAAAAGGTTGAAAACATGATATGAGTCGTTAAAGATAAAAATTTAGTTATTATATCATTTTTGTGATTTTTTAATACTTAAATATAACTTAGAAAAAGTGAATGATAACGCATCTTGTGCATAAGCCTTTGGGATTTTAATCTTTCATTCATTTTGCCTGTCTGCTCCTAAGCCAGGAAGGTTCAAAAAGATGTTAAATAACATTATAAGTAGAATACAGGACCATAGAATCCCCCAACTCACCCCAAAAATAAGATACAGAACCATACTGTTAACACTATTTTTATCCAATACTACTGCCCAAAACAAATACTAAATTTCATGGAGACTCAGGACGAAAAACAGAAGTCCCTATGGAGATCACCCCAACACGTGAGAGCAAATTAATATTGATTCTGTAACTCTTTTGGAAAGAGCATCTGTCAATTTTCCAGAACCCATTAGGCCAACAACAGTGACAGCAGCTCACGTCCAGGACAAAGTGGTGCCCAAAACTAAATATGTGGGAACTTAGAAAAAGCCTCGCCTGTTTGAAGTGTTTGGACAATCTGATGCACGATGCCCAGATTCCCCGCAATTAAAACAAGCCCCTCCAAAGCCACCTCTGCAATGTACATTCATATCTCATATTAGTTACAAAGACTTGATATGATGGAATTGGGGCTCATCATAATTCACATAGGATGAAGAATACGAAATAAAATTTAAAGAATTATTTTAGCATTGTACTGTATTATAACCTGTCTGATGATGAAGGCCTGCTTGATCGTCTACCTCCAATTAACCAATCATCCCCGCTACTTTTACCTGCTGCTCGAGACCAGCTATTGCCAGTTTTAAAATTTCTACCACCTCTCCTAGATCGATCGCCAAAGTCGTCATCATCAGAGTCTTCGCCATCCCATCCTCGCGAGGATTTAAAACCTCTCCGGTCCCTAGAAGAACCTCCCCTCGAACTAAAACCTCCCCTAGAACTAGAACCTCTTCGGTTACTTCGGTCTCTGTCTGAGAACCTTCCATAGAAATCACTTGGAGGCCCATCATCTTGCAAAGGAGGTAGCTGCCAATACAAAGTAACGTGAAATTTTATAATAAGTTATACAGGCAGAGAAATAAAGAAATATAGAACAAAATATTAGCCAAATATTGTAATTTACCTTGGTGATCTTGGAAATGGTGTTTCCAGGTGGTATATCCCTATTAAGTAACTCTTTAGCAATCTCCTCAGGAAGATCAAAAACAGCTCCTTGAACCTGATGTAAAAAAGTATTGGCTATGTCAAACGCTTTGAACTGTGTCGGTGCATTCCAATAGGATTGAGGTTCCAACTAAAACAAGTATATAAAATAAATTAGAGAAAATAACTCAGGTACAAACCCTTTCATCTGCAATTAAATGGATTTTTCCAACTTCATCTGCAGCTGCAGAATAAACATCAGAAAGAAACCCAGTGACTGATCTTGCTGAAAAATATTTTCTATTATCTGAATCTCGTGTTAATTGCAATGTAATCCATCCCTGAAATACAAACAATTTAAATGAGTGAATGAGATAACACAAGGGTTCAAAAACATGCATGTGAAAAATCATGCATCATGTTCTACTTGTTTACTCTAAAAGCCATGCAGGTAACAATTGAACACATAAATGATATGGCATCATTAAATATATACAGGCCAAGCTTTAAAGCCTCCATGAACTAGGGAATGATACTGACTATTAAATGCTGAAAGATATAGATCACACTGGTTTGAGTCATGCGTTAATATCATTATCATTTGATAAGTCATTCTGAGCAATTTGTTAAAAAAAATAAAACCCTGATTCAATAGCAAGTATTGCTTATTTAAATTTTAAAACCAATGTGACATTTAGAAAATTGTTAGACTGGATAACATGATTGGAAATATAAGATTCAATATACCTGTTCGTGGGTGATAAGAGACCGGGATGATGGAGGTCGGGAAAATCCACTCAGTTGAGCAAGTGCAGCAGCAAGGGCACTTGTTCCTTGTTCGTCAATCAGTTTTTGTGCTGTTGGGGTAAAAAACTGAACAGACTCGGGATGAACTCCATTAAGTGTAGCAACAACCTGCTCAGCAGACGACTCCAAAACCTCTCCCATAGCTGGTGGACTAGTAAATTCAAACTTGCAGCCTACATCACGTTCAAGTGATCTAACTGTTCTCCTCTGGCTACTGGTGTACAACAGAATGGCAGTACCTTGTTTTCCAGCACGCCCAGTACGACCAGAGCGATGTACAAAAGTCTCAGGATCGTTGGGAAGCTCATAATGAATTATCTGAATGAAAAAAGACCAATAAGGTTTTCAATATGTTGACAACAGATAGCATTTCATTACAAGACCATGAGATTAAAAAGAACCTTCTAATTCAAATATAGATTTAAAACTTCTCTCAACAGATTCAAGATTGTGAAGAAATAATTAAACAATGAAATTAAAATAAACACCTTTAATTCCACAGTTTACACATTATATTTATATCAAATATAAAATTCTAACTCCAAATCAGATGAGACAATGGAGCGTGAAAAAGATTGAAGAAATGATCAAATGTAGTGGCAAAACATCTTAAGAAAATGGAAAACCTAAATTTTTCTAGGGCAAGCGCTCAAAACTTAAGACTAGACAAATCATATTCCAGAATAGGCAATTGAGTTCTAGGCCAATCAAGGGATAAAACATTCCAAAACCTAAACTACTAAACCCTAAATTCGCCAAAAAAATAATAGCTAGATCCTGAATCTACTATTAAAAACCCCAGTCACCAACAAAAAATTACTCAAGTGTTACTTTTGCTTGTTACTTCACTGGCTCAGTTGGCATTAAATAAAAACTAATAAATAATACAGCTGGAATCCAAGCAGATTCATACAGAACCAACATCAGAGATCAGATTATTAAATGTATACTGCAAAGCATCCTTTGAACTCACCAAATCAACATTGGGTATATCAAGTCCACGAGCTGCAACATCAGTGGCAACAAGCACTGTGAATTTTCCTTGCCGGAAACCATTCAATGTTCTCTCTCTCTGATGCTGAGATATATCACCGTGCAGTGCTTCAGACATTATACTATTTGTTAATGCCAATGATACTTCATCAGCGTCTCTTTTTGTCTGTGTAAAAACTATAGTCTTCCCACCCTTTGCATACACCTAAAGGGCAAAGGAAAAGAAAGTGAAATTATAGATCCCTTCCCCAAAAATTCTTCATGGAGTATCTTAAAGGAAATGGTACAAAGAAACCATGACAGGAAATAATAGCTTGTAACACATCAGAAATAGAAAATTAACTGATTTCATATACTTCAAAATTTAAATTTGTGTTGAGTGCATAAAACTCAGAAGTTAGATAAATAGGAAGTAATGCATTTGATAATTTTCAAAACAACAGATAATGAAAATTATGGATTTGTTAATTAGATTAACAAAAAAAATACCAGATCAACTTCTTAAATGCAATATTGTACTCAACATTCAACTATAACATTTGATCTTACTGGATATATCTTTTGGTTAACTAAACTAGTAACTAGAAATACTACTCAATATAATGACTATACAGAACCCTCAGAATGCATAGAAGAGATTAAGAACATCAAGCAAAGATAGGAAAATTTAACTGACAACTTACAGTTACAAGATCAGAAAGAATTGTCCTCTTTGAAGTGGCAGTAGCTGCTATAGCATAAAGTTTTATACCTTCAGCAAGCTTTTCTTCTTCATCACCAACCTTTTTAAAGAAAAAGAGAAAGCATTATCATCAGGCTACATGATTTTCAGATTAAAATACTTCATAATCAAGATTCAATTGTTATTTTACAATGACTTAATAGTATGTGCAATTATGCTTGAATTATTTGATGATAGGGTCAGGAAATCTAAAAGTAATTAAGGCTAATCCAAAATAGAAAGGATTTGAAGACCAAAGTGCAGATGCATCTATATTATGATGATATAGCCCACACACATAAATGTTTCCTTTCTTTTCTGTCCAAATCCATTGTACCAAACAGAGCATAGGATGTGCCAAAACAGATGACAGGTTTATGGGCAGAAATTTCGCCACACCACTGCTAACTTCAAATTATTCAGAACAGAGGTGTATGCTAGAAAAATGTATGTTTATTTCACCAAAGATGAATATGTTATCCACCTAATTTGTTGCATTTAGTTATATGAACATCCAAGCTGTGCTCTAGAAAGATCAAAGTCAACTCAGAAACGGCATTAGATAATGCCTTTCATAACTAATTCTTAAGTCTTAACCAGGTTGCATAGAAGAACACAAACAGCATATATATATATATATATATATATATATTGCTCAGACGATGAATACTGCACTATTTGTTTGCACTGCAGTCTATAAACAAACAAAACAAGTTATCAATTGATAATGTATAATAAGAGGAGAAAAGGAAAAAGTAATAAAAAATCACCAAATCAATTGTGAGAGGGTTGTCCAAGTATTTTCTTGCCAACTTCTTAACCCAACCAGGCATGGTTGCAGAGAAAAGCATGCTCTGCCTCTGAGAGGGGAGATTCTCCAAAATAACTTCCACATCCTCCTCAAACCCAACAGCAAGCATCTGGTCCGCTTCATCAAGGACGAGATACTGAACCTCACTCAGCTTAAGGCTGTTGCCATTGATCAAGTCGATTATTCTCCCAGGTGTGCCAACCACGACATCAACACCGCGCGAAAGCGCACTCTGCTGAGTAACATAAGAAACACCCCCATAAACACAAACAGTGTTCAGATAAGGCGCAGATTCCTTGATCTCTTTCTCCACTTGCTTCGCTAACTCCCTCGTAGGCGCAAGCACCAAAACTCTCGGAAGCCTACCAGACCTCCTGCAACAATCCATCACCTTTTAATAATGAATTGAACATAAAGTAGGGAAAGTGAGGAACGAAATTAGTACCGGTGAGAAGGTGCGTGTTCGTCTTCAGTGAGGCCTTTGATAAGTGGAATTCCGAAGGCTAATGTCTTTCCAGTACCGGTCTTGGCTCGAGCAATGATATCTCTACCTTGTAGAGCAGGGACCAAGACGGCTCTCTAATGAGGAAGCAAAATGTAATGGATGAAAAGTGGGGGAATGTAACCCTAACAAGTAAGGAAGAAAAGAAAAGGAACCTGAATGGGGAAAAGGTGAGTAATCCCACGGCTGTGAAGAGTTTCAACGAGCCGAGAAGGCAAGTCGAGCTTCGAAATATCCAGTTCGTCGGGGTCCACGTGGCTAAAGTCGTTGTCGTCGTGGGTTTGGTCCAAGTCGCGAGCGAGTCCCTGGAAGGCTTCTTCGCTGAGGAGTGAGGAATTAGGCGTCGCCACGGCGGAGGGAACGAAAGTGTGTGTGGGCTTCAGGCCCGGCCCAGTGGTGTTGCGGTGGGCTCGGAGGAGGCTGTTGAAGTGGGACTGGGACTGGGACTTGGCGTCCAAACATTGGAACCTAACGGAGGGGGCAGAGGCAGTGTTTGGCCTCTGGTATAGTTCGAGTGTGGGGGCTTGGTAAATGGAGGAAACCCCTATGATAGAAGCCATTCTTGGAGAAGAGTGAGAGGGAGATGATAAGGGGCAGTGCAGAGAGGCCACTTTGTTTCGGAACGTATGGCCCTTCCAACCTCCACCTCGCTCTGTTTAGGCAACATATATACAATCACTATGTGGATATTTTTATTTTTCAAATTTTGCCTTATCCTCCCATCTTATTTTTCCTATTTTCATATTTCTGTCACCAACTGTTAGCGGGACAAATGCCAATCACTTGGATTTCTTTTCAAAATAACAATATCTTTCAAAAAAAACACTCCCATCTAGTTTTTTAAATTACTTTTTACAACAAATTTTACTTAATTTTTAAAAATGATAAAATTTAGTATTTGTTTGGTAGTATTTTAGTATTTAAAAACTAAAAAACTCGTTTCGGTAGAGTTTTCTGAAGACAGTTTTCAAAAACAGTTCTTGTTTTTTAGTTTTTAAAAACTAAAAAATAGAAATAACTAAAAATATTTTTGCTTTTCTATTTTCTATTTTTATTTTGAAAACTCAAAATATAGTCAAAATATATTATTTTTTGCTTTTCATTAATGAAATTTTAATAAATATGAACAAATTTTTCATTTTTATATTTTCAAAACAGTTTTCAAATAACAATTCCCAAACAAGATTTTTTTCCTTTTCTTCCCGAAAACAGTTTTTGAAAACTATTCTTGAAAACTCTTTTCAAAAACTAAAAAACAAAACCAAACCAATCAAGCCTTAGGTTTTAAAAACTAAAAAATTGGAATAGCTGTAAGTGGTTTTACTTTTTAGTTTTCAGTTTTTGTTTTGAAAACTCAAAATACAATCAGAATTTGTTGGTTTTTGCTTTTTATTAATGAAATTTTAATAAACATTGACAAGTCTTTCCATTTTTACATCTTCAAAATAGTTTTCAAATATCACTTGCCAAACAAGTTTTTTTTTCTTTCCGAAAATAGTTTTTGAAAATTCTTTTCAAAAACTAAAAACAAAACCAAACCATTTACATCTTCAAAATAGTTTTCAAATATCACTTGCCAAACAAGTTTTTTTTTTCTTTCCGAAAATAGTTTTTGAAATTTTTTTTCAAAAACTAAAAACAAAACCAAACCAATCAAGGCATGAACGTGTCAATCGAGGCGTCGGCGATGTTCACAGTGATGGAGTCGGAGACCCTTTATCGCATATTCGCCGAGGAGCTAGGCCCCGACCGCTACTTCTACATCTACAGCCAGCACTACCAATAAAAAGTAATCAAGAATGGGTTAACCTTTATGAAATAATATTATGGATAATGTATTTGGAATATGCGGAATATGCCTAAGGACAAGTGTACTCTGTATAGTAGTAACAACGGACAAAAGTTCATATATCAAACCCAAAGGACTTATTATAGTTCCATATTAAATCGAACTTGCATGAGTCTATTTAAATTTAATTAATTAAATAAATTATCATATAAACTAAATTACACAATTTATTAAAATTCATTATAATAACATAGTGGTGACCAATCACTCATTTTCTCTTCATATATAAACCTCTCTGTACTAGTTTATCCTTATTCATTAATGAAAATACTCATTAAGTCTCTTAAACAACAATTTCAATTTCATAAAATTCTCTCAACTATAGTTTTCTAATACTTCCTTTCCTCTGTGAAAAATATAAATGATGAATTCAAACTTTACAAGTTGGCTTAAAAAATGACAAGTATGCAAAAGTGGGCAAGATTTAAGAAAGTACTTTTCCTTTTGGTAAAAAAATACTCTAAAAATTAAGAGAAAAAAATAAATATTTTTTAGTGGTTTATCATGCTAGAAGGAATTAAAGATGGGGAGTTATTCCTCTTATTAGACAAGTTTTTTGTTTGTCATTATCTATAGCTGTAATAGAATTTTGAAATGATGGTTCTAACTTGTAATTAATGGCTTTGTAAACCTAACCAAAGAAATGAAAAAAGTATTAAGAGCAAGCATATAAAGGATTCTTTCTTCTACATCCTTAACAAAATTTAATTTAGCTATGAACTACTTCAGCAAGCAAAAACGAGTTGTTACTTGTAGTTGATATAAAGCATGTTGATCATAATTATGGATTTTGGCTCTTCATGCCATATGCTAAAGCCTAAAAATAAGGTGGCAAACTCATGCTAGCAAGAATGTATGCCTTTCTTATTTTCCAATCATCAATTTCCTTCTCTTTTTCCTATTGATGTCAATTAAAAAAATAAGGTATTGAAGAATATTTTAAAAGCAGAAAACACAAAGTTAAAAGAGGAAGAGTTTGGAAAAAATTTACTGGAGTTATTTCAATTTCTTGGCTGAAGTTGCTTATCTGATCCATATGCATAAGACTTCTTGAACTTATTTTGATACATGCACATTAAAGAAGGACTTCTCTTGTTTTAAGGGTTTCCAGAGAAGTCAAAACTACCTTGTACTGACATGATTGTCTCAACAGCAGCTACAAGGGACTCAATCTAGAAAGAAAATGGAATGGACCATGCCATTCTTGTTCATTTAATTTTCTGTTAATGTCAAATTCTTATTTGGATGGTCTACTTTGCTATTAATTAGTGTCTCTTGTCATTTATCAGCCTTTATGTTAAATTTGTGAAACTAACAGTTATAAGCTTGTGCTGTCTCTTGTCATTTATCAGCCTTCATGTTAGAATTTCTGAAACTAGTAATTATAAGCATGTGGTGTTTTGTGTTGGCATTTGGCACGACTTTGATGGTTTTGTTATTGGAAAAATTGCGGATTAAGGGAATAATAAGTTTCAAAAATTAAGAAGATTTGGTGATGGGAATGTTCACTTTGGCAAAGTATTGTTTAGTTAAAGAAAATTTTATAAAACAAAAAATAGTCCTCTAAATTTTTTACTCAATATCTTGAAGTTCTTTGTAACTATAGTCACTTATCTGACTTCCTTTGCTGAATTTACACACAAAATAGAGTCATTTTATCTGTCATTTGTATTACGTGTGTAGTTTTAGAATGATGAAGAAAATTTTAGTAATTCTAATAATTTTTATGTTAGAGTTATTGTACATGTATTTGATGTAGTTGATAAAGGGATTCTAATAATTTCTGGTACTGAGATTATGTGGTTTATAAGATATCATTAATTCAAATTATTGTGGTCGGTATGTTGAAAATTAAGATATACATATATATATATATATATATATATATATATATATATATATATATATATATATATATATATATATATATATATATATATATACAAACATAGTTGAGATTCTTATTTTTAAAAAAATTACACTTAATATAGTTTAGCTGAATTCTGCTTTTGGAAACAGTTTTAATTGCAAGGCTAGGTTCCTGTATAATTATATACATTTATTAAATTGAGTATATTCACTAAATAAAAGGAACCAATAGTAATTACAATATTTAGTAACTGAGATAAAAATAATTTTTTGCGTACATTTAAAATTTAAAAATAAGTAATAGTAGTTACTCTATTTACTTATTTTCATTGATTCAGATATAATTAAACTTAATACGTAGAACTGTTAAAAAAGTTATCAATCTCATTAATATGTAAAACTAGTGTACAAGAGGCACAATATATATATATATATAGATATATTAATGTTAAATTATAATTTTTTATTTATGTGATTTTTAAAATATTAATTAATAAAGTTAATAAATTTATTATTAATAAAGAATTGTGATTAAACATTGAAATAAAAATTTTTATAATATTAATTAAACTTTTATATATATATATATATATATATATATATATATATGAAAGGATTAATTGTATCGGAGTACATACTAATATAAATTTTGTATTCCAGGTCTTTATTATAAATAAATTATGGTATTAGCTTTTTGTATCGGTATTACAATTATTTAATTAGAATTATTTTCAATGAACTAATTTTTTAATAAAAATAATCATTAAATAATTTTATTTCAATACGTCATCTATTTTTTATTTATTTGATCCTTTTAATTTTAAAATATATTACTTTTATTCTCTCTTAGAGTTTATTAATAATTAGTTAATATTAATTAATTTGTAATAAATTCTTGTTGATTTAAAGTTTTATTCACTTTTATTATTAATTTTTTAAATATTTAAATTTAATTAATTAAATAAATTATCATATAAACTAAATTACACAATTATATTGGATTTTCCTTAATAAGATTATATTAGATTAAAAAACACCACTACTCTTCTTAATCTATAACAATCGATTTAATATGGAACTATAATAAGTCCTTTGAGTTTGATATATGAACTTTTGTCCATTGTTACTACTATATAGGGTACACTTGTTCTTAGGCATATTCTAAACACATTATCCATCATATTAAAAGTTAGTCCACCAAGAATCTAACATTCAAATACGACTTTTTAAAGTTTTAAAACAATAATTATGTAATGGAATGAGATGTAAGAGCATGAACATATGTTTTAGACCAAACTAAAGCATACAAATGCTACCAAATCAAAGCAATAACATGTTTAGATTTATTATAGACAAAACCAAATTAAGCCTTAAATAAATACAATTTGTTTAAGAGTTTAATCAGTATAAACTGTCTGTGTAATACTTTTTACATTGACAATCACGATCCTTAATTTATGATAAATTTGTTAACTTTATCAATTAATATTTTAAAAATCATACAAATGAAAAAATGTGATTTAATGTTAGGATACTATTCTTTCACATTGTTAGTGCATACTACTTAAACTATTTATTTAAAATTTTAAAACTAAATATTGTTTAATATATGTCAATAGTTACTCTTTTTTTTTTTAATTTAAATTAGTCATTTTCGAACCTTGGCTAAGTTTATCAAGTAGTCGGCTAAGAATCCAACATTTATATAAGACTTTTTAAGTCAATTAAACCTTCAAATATATTAAGTCAAGTTTTAATGTAAACTTAAATAGCTTTTCTGTCTCTGTAATATATATATATATATATATACTATATCTTAAACTTTTGCAAAATTTCTTTTCATGTATATATATTCCTCTAAAATTTAATTTTATGTCACTATAATATATGTTTTTTTTTTAAAAATTAACATTATAACAATGGTTTAAAAAAATTACAGAAATTAATTTGAAAATTTTAACATTAAGTTATACCACTGATCCTAAAAAAAAGCCAATTTCCTCATGATAAAATTTGACAGACCCGTCATCATTTTGGTGGGTGGATATTTAGCCCACCAGTATTTTATTTCATTTTTTTAAAAAAAATATTTTATTTATATATCTTATAAAAAAAGGAGAATGGATAAAAATACACACTTAAGTTTATTTTTATTACCAACAAATTGCAACCCTGCTTATAGCAGCTCATTTTAGTTTATAAATGCAGTAAAATTATGTGATTCACTTCTCTCCAACATTTTTATTTAAGAAAATAGGTGATATTTTATATCATCATTTAATTATAATTTATTATGTATGATAAAATTGTTGATTTTTACAATAAATGTCTTAAAAATTATAAACAATGAATTGTAATTAAATAATGTATAACTATTTTTCAGTATGGTACAACACTTTTAAATCCTTTTTATTTTTCAATATTAATATAATAAAGTATTCGATAATAGTTTTTTATAAAAATATAATAATTATTATGTAATTGTATATCACATATAGAAATAGTGAAGTTAAACATTTTATATAATAAGATAACTAGTTACGTACACAATAATTATAATGTAAAATAAAAAAAATTGAGAAATTGGTTTCATGCAAACCAGTTTTTTTGTCAACAAAGATTGTTTTAGCAATAAGAAAGAAACTCATATTTTATCTATGTGAGAATTTTATTGATGATAATTTCTAAGCATATAAACACTGAGTGAACCTTAAATTACTTTAGGAATTGGTAAGCTAGGACAACAAGAGATGGTATGAAATGTTTGGTCATTGCATTAATGAGAACAATGGCTGATGATATACTAGGAGATTAGGCACCGTCGACTTGTTTGGTCATATCTTTTTCGTCATATACCTTTTACAAGTCTGGATACACATTTTCAGTGACAGACCTTTTACAAGTCCGAACACACCTGTCCATACTTGTAAAAATAATTGCAAATTCTTTTACAAGTTTGAAAACTCCCATTCGGACTTACAAAAAAATTTGCAAGTTTTTTTACAAGTCCGAACACCCTTGTCTGGACTTGCAAAAGAATTTACAAATTTTTTTCAAGTCTAGACACCCCTGTCCGAACTTGTAAAAATTTGCAAATTTTTTTTGAAGTTCGGATAGGTTGTTCCGGACTGACAGACTGTTCTAGACTGTGTTATCACCGTCAAGGTTGAGTATACCAACATCCGGATTGCGCATATCACCATCTGGACTCACTGATTAACGATTAGAAAGCGAAAGCAAAACGACCAATACCTTCAGAGCTACACGGAAATGGACCACCACAATGGTGCAAGAGAGGCGTGAGCCACCAGACTGGTGTAGGGAGGAAGAGGAAACAAAGGCAATGGCGAAGGAAGAGGAATAGAGGGTGAAAGGAGGAAGGGGGAAACAGTGGCAATGGTAAAGAAGAAAAGAAAAGAGATTGCAAGGTGTGGAGAGGAAAAAGAGGTGCACGGTGTTGGAAGGAGGAAAAGGAGAAATTAACTTTTTTTTTACCGATGGTATTTTAGACTTTGCAGACACTTATATGGAGGTGTAGGAGAAATTATAGAGGTGCTGGAAGAATGTCCCTTTAAAAAGTGAGTTTAGCCTAACTCATCATGAGTTAGTAGGTTAAATGGTCGACCCACTAATCCATAATTTTTTTTAAAATTAAAAATTATTTTAAAAAACTTTGACTATTTTAAAAAACTTCAAAATTTAAATAATTTATAATAGCATTATTTTTAAATCTCATGAGTTTAAAAATAAAACAAAAATAGTTAAATGATATTTTCTACTAAAATTCTACATTTACAACGATGTTAGTATTAGTTTAAAAATATAAAACATTTATATACAAAGAAACTAAAAAATATATTGTCATAAAATAAAAAGACAAATAAAAAATGATTTAAAAAATAACATTATAGCAATGATTTGTAAAAAAGAATTCTTGTTAATAAAGCTGTTAACAATAAGAAAATTTTAAAAAAATAACAGTATAGCAATGATTTAAAAAAAATTATAGGAATTAATTTGAAAATTTTAACATTTTATAATAAAAGTCATACCATTAACCCTAAAAAAAAACCAATTTCCTCAAGATGGAAAAATAGGACAGACCTGCCATCATTTTGGCGGTGGGTATATTTAGCTCTAGCTCGCTATTATTTTATTTCATTTTTTAAAAAATATTTATTTATATAACTTAATAAAAAAATTATAATAATTAAAATATAACATAAATTATTAAGTAAATCTTAAAAATAATTTTATTAAGAAAATAAAATCATATTTATCATGACTTTATCATTTATTTATTTAAAATTGTGAAATTGTCAAGAAAAAAAATATAAAATATGTATAAGTTTTTCTATTTATTTTTGTAAAATCATGATTTTATTGAAAAAATAAAAATACATTGTTATTAAAATTAAATTTGATATTTTTTTAAAAAATAAAAAAATCTCAAATTTATTTGTCTATGATAAGCGTAGAAATCTCAAATTTACTTGTCTATGATAAGCGTGCCAAATTCTTTCCTATTTTAACTATGGTAGACCAATTATATCCTCAGACTGTTGTAACCCATGTTTAAAGTGTATGTCATTGATGATTGCAAACCAATCTTAATGAAAAAGAAATAATGCATGGAATGTTGTTCTTGTAATTTCTGATTGAGGTTAAAATCTAGACTCTTTTGTTTTTAATTTTTGGATTTAATGGTTTAATATTTTTCAATTTGTAGTTGTTATTCTCTTAGCATGAATCACACTCTAACATCTCGTATTTGTTTTTTTTTCTTTCAAAATGAAAATTATTGTTTTAGATGTTGAAATTGGTTAACGGTGTTTCTAATCAATTAATTTGAAATACAAAATAATTAATTTCCTAGAAATTAGTTAATTTGAAATATGAATATAATATTATATTTTGGGATTAGCCAATTTTTAATGCTAGTTGTGTGCAGTTGCAAATGTACTTTTTGGAATTAAAAAAAGTAAAATGTTGTTAAATTTCTAGATCGGCTTATCAACATATAATTGACCATGTTTTAGTATCGCATTCTAAATTACCTAATTTGTAATTAGGCTTGATAATAGGGTGAGATGAGAATAAATATAACATTCCCATCCCTATTCTTATCTTCACTTCCGAAACTCATCTCCATCCCTATCTCATACTTAGCGGGTATGAGATTTACGTCCCTATTCCTATTGGGTCAGTATACCTATACTTGCAAAAAATAAAATAAAATTATAATAATATTTTAGTAAAAAATAATTTCTTTGAATATAATTATATTAATTAAAAAAATATTTATAATTACAAAGTTTGTAATTTGTTAATTAAATGTCAAACTTTTCTTTTTTGACAAGATAAATAAATATTCTAGTGATTAAAACAAGAGCGGGGTGAGATAAGTATGAGATAAGTCCAAGGTGAATATGTATATCCTCATCCCAACTTAACAAATCGGGTATTCTCTATACTTGTATCAATGCTCGATCAAATAGAGAATTCCTTTTCAATTTCACGAACTATCCACAAGTACAAATTTATTTGCATCCCTATTTGAATAACATATGTATTTTCGATTAACAGGTACAAAATTTACATTTTAAGGTTTCTAAATCAACTAAGTAAGTTAGAACACCTCAAAATGTATATCCTAGATTAATGTACACCATATACGTAGGTTAAAATTAAGTGGAAATATGTCGGCTTATCAGATTATTTGACAGTCTAGGGTAAGAATAGCAAAATAGGTGCTAAAAAAAACTTCGGAAAAAGTGGGGTGAATGTTATCCAATATCCACTTAACACAATTAAAAAAGAAAATAAAAAAGGAAAGCATTACGAAAAGTTGACATAAGTCTCTTGTCAAAAAAAGAAGAAAGAAGTTGACAATTGATTTTCCGCCGTGTAATAAATGAATATACTGATATCACTAGAATTAAAAAAAAAGAGAGGATTGACAATAGCAGTTTAGAATGGATGTTAGTGAGTTTTCTTACAGCGTGTATAAGGAAAAGTTGGTGGAAGAAACAGCGTGTAATGCACGCTTGGCTAAGGCGTGTTGGGCCAGCGGGCTTGCGAATAGTAAAACTGAAAAACCAGCTGTTAATTCTGAGTTATGAAATATCAATTTTGATTTTCCTTTGCAGCAAAGACAGCAGTCGCCATTATTGTGCCAGTGAAGCATTCATCTTCTCCAATTATTCCCTCTTAACTTAACCTGGCCGATCTTCTTCCCAATCATTCTGTTAGGGTTTACGCTTTCTGAAGCGCCGCATCAATGACCCTTCTGGCTCCGCTTTTCTTCTATGTCCTCGCTTTCTTCTGCACCATTGCTGCCGTCGCTTTGGCCCTTCTTCACATTTACAGGCACCTCCTCAATTACACTGAGCCCACTTATCAGCGCTTCATCGTTCGGATTATTTTCATGGTCCCTGTGAGTCGCCTCTTCATTCTTCATTTCACCGCTTGCTTTACCTACTATTCATGTTCCTAGGGTTCTTCCCCCAATTCCTCGTCTTTTTCTAATTGGACCTACTGCTTTTTATTACCTTATAAAATTAATGCACCAATATTCTTCCCGTAGTTCAAATATCAAACACATGCAGGAAAACCTTTCAACTTCTACTCCCCAAACCTGGGAGCGGGAAAATGGGCTAGTAAACTAGGATTCTGGGGTGTCTTAATTTAATGTTGAAAGTGGAAATTAAAAACTGGATTCTTTTTTTCCTAAGCTTTTCTTATTGCCTCATTTAATTGTTTAACTATTTGGTTCGGTGGCAACTCTGTTTATTGTTTTTGGGTGAGATGTGACTGTTTGCGAACTTGGTAATGCATTTGCTTTGATTTTATAAATTTGATTCTGCTTAAAATTTAATTTTAAGCTTGAAGTGAAATGATTTTTGTTTCAAAACTTTTATCTCTAGAGTAAGTTATAGTGAAACAGTATTAAATTCTCACCCCAACTTAAAAGCTACGTTTGTTTTGCTTTTAGTCACACTTGACATTAGGAGTAAACTTGATTCTAAGAAATAACGACCAAACTTGATAATTTTTTGTCCGACCATGTTTGTCACTTCCAAAAGCAAGTTTAGGGAGCATGAACACTCCTCCAATCATGCCGTTGCTGTATTTGAATTGAATTGCATATAGACTCGGTTTTCCGGTTTCATGTTGATTGGAGTTGCCAGCACATGTCTTGTTTGTGTGTTTGCTGATATTTCTTTGGTTTGTTTTATTTTCATATCATTGCTCTCTTGAAATTCCACTGGGAATATCACCAGCTTGAGTTATGTATTTATCTTTTATGATTCATGTTAATCAGTCATAAATTTAATTTTCTTTTACAGGTTTATGCACTAATGTCATTCTTGTCCCTTGTGATGCCTGAGAGTTCAATCTATTTTAATTCTATTCGGGAAGTGTAAGTTCATCTGTCTTTCTCTATTAACTATTTTACTTTGGTTGTTGATAATGTTTAGTCTGAGCTCCTTTTATTTTTGTTGTATATTGGTTGTGATTTGTGCGATTAATGGTTACCAGTGATACTTATATGTAAATTACATATTGTTGTACACACGCTACACCAATCAGGACTTACAACCTCAGAAGTAGTTCTTGTCTTCTCCATTTTGGTATAATTGAACTATTGAGTCTGGTGCCTACTCTAGATAGAGTCCAAATTTCTTGGATAGAAAGATGTGTGTAATTCTTCAAATATATTGATTTTTCGTTAGAGTGAATTTGAAAACATGTCATTGGGGATACTTAAATTTTACCTTCTTAGTCAGTAGCTTCCAAGTGGGATGGCTAAAATGGAGAAAGACACCAGGGTTTATTTGTGATTACCAAGATTAAAGGCAAGCGTTACCATATTGTCTTATGGCTTGGGACCGTTCATGAATGTTGGGCTTTAAAAGGTAACAAAAGAAAATGGGTTAGACTAGCAGAAATGAGAATGTGGCCACGCAAGAAAGGAAATGATACAAAATGAATATGTAAAAGGAGATATTGGTGTAGCACTATTGAAGGTGGTTTGGATGTACAAAGAAGACCACTGGAAGCACAAGTGAGGAGAGTAGATTGGTCTTGTGAAAACAGCGGGAGAGAGGTTGAAAAGGATATTGAGAGTAGTTGTTAAGGGGAACTTATAATAATATCTCTAAAATTTGGTCTTAAAACAAACCAAAACCAAATGACACTGTGTGATTCGTGTAGCCAGCCTCATTTAATGGGATACTAAGGGCCTATTTAGGTGAGCTTCTTTAGAAGCACTTCTAGGAGAAAAATACAAAGGAAAATGTCAAAATAACTTTTCCACAAGTTTTTTTAAAAGATTTTTACAGGTTAATTTTTAAAAAGTCCCACATCTTTTAGAAAATTTATATGAGAGCTTTTATATATTAGCTCATGTAAGCTAATTTTAGCATATGGAAAAGTTTTTTTTTTTTTTTTAATATTTTCTTCTCCTAAAAGTGCTTTTAGAAAAGCTAACCCAAGCAGACCCTAAGACTTTTATTGTTTTAGTATGTAACTTCTTGACAATGTTTAAGAAAAGTAACATTTTTCTATTGTTGACGTGATTGGGGTGGTATAGGTGATTGCCACAGCGCTTACATATGCAGTCACAAGGGTGGGAAGGCAATACCCGCTCCCCCCTTTTCTATTTAGTGTGCTTTTTCTTCTCTTTTACCTTCTTTAGTGTACTTGCCTACTACATTTTACTTTTGGAATTTAAGTTCACCTAGCAAATTTTTGTTGTCTGTTCTAAAATTATAATTAATTTTGCTGATCTATGTTTGTTAGACATAGACATTTAGACTTGTGCAATTTCTTAATTGATTTCTCTTGTCTACTGTTTCAGCTATGAAGCTTGGGTCATTTATAATTTTCTGTCCCTGTGTCTGGCATGGGTTGGTGGTCCTGGAGCAGTTGTAATAAGTTTGAGTGGTCGAGTTCTGAAGCCATCACTGTGTCTGATGACTTGTTGCTTTCCTCCTATACCGCTGGATGGGTGGGTTTTTATCTGATTCTTGTTTTTGGATCAAAAGCGTTTGTGCTTGATTATATATTTGTTAATAACTACCCTTACCCCTTGAATTTTGTATGGATTTTTTTTAATTACGTGGGTTTTGTAACCTGTGAGAGCAAGAATGATGCATTAGCCTCACAATATGGAGATTTATTTTTATGGATTATTGGAAAACGACTTAGGGCTTGATTGGTTTGGTTTTGTTTTTTAGTTTTTGAAAAGAGTTTTCAAAAACTTTTTTCGGGAAGAAAAGAAAAAAAAAACTTGTTTGGCAAGTAATTGAAAACTGTTTTGAAGATGTAAAAATGGAAAAACTTGTTCATGTTTATTAGAATTTCATTCATGAAAAACAAAAAACAACATATCTTGATTGCATTTTGAGTTTTCAAAACAAAAAACAGAAAGCTGAAAAGCAAAACTACTTTCAGTTGTTCCAGTTTTTTAGTTTTTAAAAACTAAAAAACCAGAACTGTTTTTGAAAACTGTTTTCAGAAAACACTACCCAAGCAAGTTTTTTAGTTTTTAAAAACTAAAATACTGAAAACAGTATTATAAAACTGTTGCCAAACAAGCACTTAGACATCCTGGAGATGCAATGAATTTTAGTAGAGAATTCTAACATGGTTGCATGACATTATTATCATAATTTACTTTCATCTCACTTCTAAAACTTCTGTTTCAGGCGTTTCATACGTAAATGCAAGCAAGGATGTCTGCAGTTTGTGATTTTGAAGCCCATTTTAGTTGTTGTTACACTTATACTTTATGCAAAGGGGAAGTACAAGGATGGGAATTTCAGTCCAAAACAGTCATACTTGTATCTTACGATCATTTATACAATCTCATATACAATGGCTCTCTATGTGCTTGCTTTGTTTTATGTGGCATGCAAGGATCTGCTTCAACCATTCAATCCAGTTCCTAAGTTTATTATAATAAAATCTGTTGTATTCTTGACTTATTGGCAGGTAATTTTATTCCCTATTCATTTTTAAAGTCTCTTATTTTCAACTATATCTTGTTGCATGGTAATGTAGGAAGAACAGAAAAACAAGTGATTATTTTGGGTACATGAAGAGTGAAAATTATATTTCTGTTTTCTTGTGACCATTAGAAAGGATGTGAGTGTCATGTAAAATGACGATGCCCTATTTGATCTTGGGATAGCTGAATTTATTTGTAGCAATTTTTTTAGCCTCCATCTCTTTAAAAGAAGGAAAGTAGAATATTGCATCTTAAATCCTGGGATATAAAATAATATTTCCTAATTGAACGGACATTGGATATACCTTATAGTTATAACATCTTTGCTAATATATATATATATATATATATATATATATATATATATATACACACACACACACATACATACTAGAAGTTGGATTTGGTGCGTTTGTTTTCATCTCAGACACCAACATAGTTTAAATTTTATGAATTGATTTGTTTGTGAAAGTCATCAGTTACCTATATTGTTCATCTTCCCCCTGTCTTTGTTTCTCAAGTTTTGCTATTTTCTTATTTTCCTTAATGGTAATATTTGAGGTAATGGCATAGTAATTAGAAATATAAAAGAGAAATGGCACTCATGTATGCATGTGTTATGTCATTCATTTAATATACTACCAAGAAATTTATTAGCTTCATCTTATATTATCTTTGTTGAGTGTACAAGGGTAGTGTGTTATGGCGTATTTAGAGGTTGAAGTTGACTATGCTGTAGTTTGGGCTTGCTTGGTTCTACTGTTTTTTTTTGTTTTTTTGTTTTTTTTTCATTTTTGAGGTTTGAATCAGTGTGACATTTTTTTATTCATTTCTTAGGGCGTGTTATTCTTCCTTGCTGCAAAGTCGGGATTCATTGAGGATGCTGATGAAGCTGCCCTACTTCAAAATTTTATCATTTGTGTTGAGATGCTTGTTGCTGCTGTAGGCCACTTCTATGCATTTCCATACAAGGAATATGCTGGTGCTAATATTGGTGGATCCCGAGGTTTCACAGCTAGCCTTGGGCATGCTTTGAAGTTAAATGATTTTTACCATGATACAGTCCACCAGGTGAGTCGCTTTGTATGTTCTGTCTGTAGTTTATGGACATTGTTGACTTGGCATTTGCAACTGTTATGCTGCAAACATTTCTGGTTCCCTAAGTTGGTGAAATTTCTCACTCCCCTTTGCTTTATATTTTCTCTACTGATAATCTGATACCACTTAAACTTTGGCAGTTTGCACCAACATATCACGAATATGTTCTCTATAATCACAGCGAAGGTGAGGATGGAACTAAGAAGTACAGGTCACGAACTTTTGTTCCAATTGGCCCGGAGATGGATTCTGTGAGAAGAAATAAGAATATGCTTGGAAACAAGTTAGATGACATACAGCTCTCAAGTTTGTCTTCTTCTACCAGTAGTACTCCCTCAAATTCTTGTTCCATGCCCGATGCTTCGAATTCTGCTGCAACCAATTCTTCCTTGCTTGTGGATGTGTCCAATTCTGTTTTGGAATCATACGACATGACCTTAATTGACTTGGATGTATCCAGTTACCCTGAAGAAGTTGCTGCAGCTGATAAAGCAGCTGGTGGTAGGTGATTGCGAGGAATTCAGAGTTAGGTTTGAGGGAAAAATGATATCACTAGAGGAGATTGGAGTGGCATCGAACATATTTTCTGTGCTTGGAAAGAACTATGATTGCGGTTTCTCAAAGCCTGGAAAAGGAATTAAGCAGCAGATCATCTGCGTATTATTGTGTAAACTACCTAAGTGTCTAGTCAGCCTCACTCCAAAAGCAAAATAGTCCTTGATATTGATCTTTTCATACTGTAATTGTCTCCTTTTGGTTTTATGTCCTGTGTGTAAATTGTAGATACAGAACTTGTTGACATGCCTCAAAGTTAAAACCTTAGAATTAATTGATTCTTTTCTCCCATACGCAATGAAGATACTGGTTCTTTTTCAGGTTTTAATGCTTATCGTAACGCCATTGTCATTATTTATGCTTTTATTGTGGAATCTAGTTATATTTATTTTGTTTGATACTACAAATATTGATGATGAGGGGCTTCAAAGTTACAGTTAGCACAATTTCTGGGTGGAAAATTCAGTGCGTTTTATCCCTGTGTGAAGCTTCATCCTAGCCATCCTCGCCTACCCTGCGTCAAGTTATTTGTAATTTTCTAAGCAAATTCGTGTGGCCATTTAAACATTATATTTAGTAACTTTCTGCTCTTGGAAAATGACTTTAAACACTAAACTCTGCTCTTGGAAAATTAAAAAAAAATGCAGAACTTGATTATTTTTTTTGCCTAAACTGAATTATTCCATCTAGATTGGTGGAAATCATGGGTTTTTCTCGGTCCATAATCTCCTAAGGGTGGGATTCACTTACTTTAACTTCCTTCATCAACTTTCTAAAATCAAATTCAATTGGTCCAAGTGGAACAATTCAGAGCAAGCATTTGTACGGCCTGTATTTCACAGATTTTTGTGGTATGTTTTACTATTTGTTTTATTTTTTCTTAAATAACAATTAAACATCTTTCAATAAGAGTAAATATAAAGGAAAATTAATTATTCAATTTATCACTAAAATATTTTTATAAATAAAATTAAAAGTTACAAATATATATTTTTATATTAAAATAAAAAAGTTTTAAATTATTATTTTTTATACGTTAGAATATAACTTTTGTTTACTTTAAATAATGCGCATACATAACGCTAAACTTTATTAGGTTTGAGTTAGTTTTATTTAATATGATCAGTGAAATAGTGAAAAGTTCTTTTTTTAATGTTCGACTTATATAAAAACATGGTTTTAGTGAAAATTTAACATCAAGAGAGATATAAAAATATGTATATTACATTTTATAAAAAATTTTAAAACGTTTTTTATGTTTTCTGAAAACAAAAGGCCCCGTTCGGGTTGATTTTTAGTTTCTAGTTTAAAATTTATAAAAACATAAACTAATTTTTGTTTTGAGTTTTCAAAATTTTAAAAACAACATTGTTTTTGTTTTTAAATTTAAAACATTATTTTCAAATTTTAATCAAAACACTAGTTGAAGGTAACGATCGAGATAGCTGTGGAAGGTGGCGGTCGATGATTAACGATTGAAGGTGGTGGTTGGTGACCAGTGATAGGAGGTAGTAGTTGGTGACCAGTGGTCGAAGGTAGTAGTCGGTAACTGGTGATCAGAGGTGGCGGTCGGTGATCGCTAGTTGAAGGTGGCGGCCACTGACTGTTGGTTGGAGGTGACAACCAGTAATCGCCGATCGGATGTGACGATTGGTGATCGCCAGTCAGAGGTGACAACTAGTGACTGTCGGTTGGAGGTAGCGACTGATGATCGTCGAATGGAGGTGACTATTGGTCGGAGGTGACTATTGGTCGGAGGTGGGGGTTAGTGACTGCCGATAGAAAGTGGCGGCTAATGACCGTTGAACGGAGGTGGCGGTTGGTGACTGCTGGTTAGAGGTGGTGGCCGGTGACTTTCGGTTAGAGGTGGTGACCGATAATCGTTGGTCAGAGGTGATGGTCAATAGTGACAAGTGACGTCAAGTAATGAACTTAAATAAAGAAATATAAATTTGAAAACCAAATTTTATTGTTTTTGAAATTAAGTGAAAACTATTTCGAAAATGAGTAAAAAAACAAAACAAAACCATTTTTGCCGAACACATTTCTGTTTTCAAAATACATTTCAAAACAAAAATCCAGAAACTCAGAACCACAAAAAGCCAGAAACTCAGAACCACCTCGAATGATATTTTTCATTTTTTGTTTCAAGTCATTCGCTCTCAACTCTCAATTAGGGGTTCCATTGCTGCTTCTCCTTCGTTCAGGGGCATTCACCGTGAGTCACCACTGATCCGACGTCGACCACCACACAAGTTCGATTATTCTTCCTTTTTGTTCAATCTCCCCTCTCCAATTTGAGTTTTCCCTATTGCTAATTCAATTTCTTCTTATTCTCTCTTGTTTCTTTTCTTTCTCGATGTTTAATCGCATGGATGTATCCTCTAATGCTGCTTGATTCACTAATATGGCTCAGAAAAATTGATTTGCACTGCTCAGTGTCGCCTCCATGCAGATCTTTCGCAAATCATTGTCGCCTTCGTGCAAATCTTCCGTCGTTCGTCGCCGCCAATGTTAGGCTGTAATTTTATTGCCCTTGCTTTGACCATGAAGGGTACAATGGGGTTTGTCAGTCTAATTTCATAGGTTAAGACATTTTTTGTGCTGACAATTTGTAGTAAATATATAGTAGATTTAATTATTGCTTGCATTAATGCTATTTTGCTGGCTTAATTATAGCTAATTGCCATTGGTTAATTTATAGTAGATTTATTTTATTATGTATTAGGAGGCTTTTGTTACAATGGGGTTTGTTTGTTTAGTTTGAAAATGTGTAAAAAATAACTTTTCCATTTGTTCTAACCAATCAAAATCTGCCTTTTTCTTGTGAGTTTAGGTTCTTGAAAGTTATTAGGTTTGATTTTATTGTGATTTAAGAGTTGGGTAGAAGAAGCCACTAGCTAGACATTTTTTGTGTCACTTGAGCAAACTTGAGAGCCACCTTGAGCATTCAAATTTAAGTCCTTATCTTCAAGAATATCAACTATCCTTGACCTATTAGATGCATCAACTTTAGGATAGTGAAAGTGAAATAATAAGGGTTGAAGTTACTTGTTAACAATGTTTGCTATGGTTTTTATTACTTTGAGCATGATTAATGGTAGCTCAGAGACATATACATTAGTGTTGGATCCAAAGCCTCTAATAGAATTATTGAAATATCCTCACCATGTAAACCAAATTTTAAAGTTCTCTTAGCTACTTATTGTTGCAAATTCTATGATTTTATTTTCTATTTTAGTTAGATGTTAAGAAGCTTCCTCAACAAATTATTATTGCAGAAAATTCTTGTATTTACTTTGTTTTAGTTAGCTATTGTCATAATCATTTTATAGAATCTCATAGTTGAGATTTGTAGTCTATTTCAATTGTGAAATTCTAATTGGTTGTAAGTTGATTGCACCTTGTGGTTGTTGGTATTGATTCAATTTTATTTCCTTTGTAACTACTATTCTCCTTTTGATTTTAAAAACCACCTTTGTTTTAGTTAGCTATTGTCATAATCTTTTCATAATAGATCACAAATGAATTATATACACAATAGATTGAGAAAAAAAAAGAAATTTCTTGTCTATTTTTAGAAGTAGGATAAATGTAAGTATATAAATTTTATGGATTACATTCATTCTACTCATGGCGTTATAGATATAAAAGGATCAAATTTTTAACTTCTTATTATTATCAATTGATGAATTGTTTTTGATAGAGTTTGTCATACAGCCAATACCAAATGACAAATATGTGTATTCAAAATGAATTAAATTACCAAGTACGACCACTTTAATGTGTTCATGTGCATTTGCAATCTTGCATGGTGACCAAATCATATATACACCATGAAAATAAGTCAGCCATCTCCTATATTTAGGTGCTTTTTTCTGCTTTGAATACACATGAATTGTTTGGTAAGATAAAAATAAAATGTTAGCAAAACTTTATCTAAGTCTATTGTATAGAGTTGTAACAATATATAAGTCTATGAATCCCTCCAAGGATAAATCATTTTCATTAAATGGCATTAAGTACACTAACATATTTAATCAACTTCATTGCTAGTTTTGACTTTCAAGACTCACTCAACCACAAATTAATAATGTTGAGGGAAGCCTTTCTGTGTAAAATTTGACAAAAAAGAAAACCAAAGCTGTAAAGATAAAAGTTAACAAACAAGAATGTTGGAAATAGTTAGTAACAGGTTCAAGGTAAAAATGTGGTACTTACGTGAGTTAGAAGAAATTCATAATTCTTTTAATAATAAAATCTATAATGGTTCAAACCTATTTCCCAAACCAATAAAGGAATAAATTCCTTAGGGTGGAGGGAGGACCATGAGGGTGGGGACTGTGGAGACCATGGTAGGGTAAGACAAAAAATACCATTCATAACAAAATATTGAACAAATACTGAAGTAAGATGAACATGAAACTAATTAATAAACATTTACTATTTTTTTTTCTCTAGCTAGCTTCTTGCTTTATCGATCTGGCACACACAAATTGATTTCTTCTCCTTATTATATTACTGTATTAGTTTTATTCATATAATGTAACGGCAAATTTATTATATTCTTTATAGTTTATTTCTAAATATAGTTTATTTCAGCATGGCAAGTGAGAATAAAATGGTTGGAGAGGATGTTGTTGAGATCTTACCAGCAAAAAAAGATATATAGCCACAAAATGTTGAATCATATTTCATAACTTTAATGGAAGATGAAGTTAGGAAGGAATACATCAATCTTGTATCTTTGACCTTCGCAAATCAAACAAAACCAAAACATTGCTACCCTCTTCTATCTTTCTTATTAGGTATCACCACTTCTTGTATATACTATTCAGGAAAATGAGTGAAATAGAAAGTTATGTCCTTTGTTCTCCCACTCCTATTGTGATATACATTTGGGATTTTTTGTTGATTTGTAAATCTTCCTTCCCTTTGTAACTCTGCTTTCCCCTCCTTACCTTTGTCCATCCTCCCTCATCACGAACCTCCGCCTTCTCACTGGCGAACATAACTCCGCACAAACTAATAATACTCCTCCTGTTGGTTCTAATATGTTTGAGAAGTATCAGGCAAGCAAAGTTTCTGAATGGTCACTGCTTCAATTGGGTTCTCTATAGTTGAAAGCTTGATTTCAAACAAATTTGGCCACAATTTTCCAGTCACTCTATTCTCTTGCATACTATATTTGAAAATGTGTCCTGTCGAGGCTAGCGTGAATTTGCATGTTATTGTTGCTAAGTAGCGTGATTTTCCTGGTTTTATCCTACGATCCAACTTCACAAGAGTGCCAATTCTTCCGACTCCTCGAGCAGGTATAGTAATAGGGGGGAAATTTATCAAACAGAAAGAGTTATGATGTGTCCTCTTTGGATTGATGTGCTTAAAAATTTCACCTTTTAATAGCTGGTTGTTTTTTTTTTTTATTACATAATAGCTAGATTGCTAATTTCATCAAAAGGAAACAACTTATATTTTGAATTAAAACAAGACCACGTTACTTAGAATACTACATTCATGATATGTATAAACCTTTGGGAAATTCATAAACTATTTAGGAAATGCACAATTGAACTCCTTCGACTTCATTCCAAAATATTTTACACAAAGAGACATCTCATCCACCTCAAGAAATTTTGAAAGTTTCTCAGTGCTTCTAGCAGTAATCAATATTCGATTTGTACATTTTGGGTCCATTTCTCTACCATTTTATATAGGACATGTTTGGAAACCAGGAACACAAATGAATTTAAAAAAAAAATACTTTCACAACATTTTTATTTTTTGTTCTAAAATGCAGATTTTATCATGTGATTTTTTAAACTGTAAAGCGAACACGCATAAATTTTCAAATTAGGCAGGTGCAAGCAACATAATATGTTGTTAGCTTATGAACATCAAAAGCATCGGTTGCTATTATTAATGCTTAAACCAACAAGAAACATGAGGCATGATAATCAACTAAACTAATCAAGTATGGAAGAAAAGAAAAATGAAGGACAAATGCTGGAAACATTCCAACGATATCTCTCAGTAGCCCCACTCTTATTTGATTCATTTAGTTTCAAAACATCAAAAGGAGCTAGTATTTCAGGGAAGATTCCTATTTCTGCATGTCATTTTCTTAAATTTTTGGGTGATATATCATAGATGTAATGTCCAATTTTTTACACCATCAGAATCTACAGTGATACTAGCAGTAGAAATCAACACTGACCGAGACAGTAATTGCGTAACTTCTGATTCTGCTTATGATTATCATATCTAATTTATATATATAACTATTATATATTGACTACTTATGTTCAGGTTATTTCAACGGTACTAGAATTGTGACCGCACTGTTAAAGATCATGCTGAGGCATGACGTCGTGCTCCTCCACTCATTGAAGCGCACCTGTAAGCCAGTGCTCCACAGTCCGACGCTGCCAACGGTGCCGCCAACTTGAAGATCCCTTTCAACGCAGCGCTAGCTTCTTCATCTCTGTTGGACAAGAGAGAACAAGGTGCACCCACAATTCTATGGCAACCAGAGTTAGGGTTTCGATTTTTGGGTATTTTAAGGGAAATTCAATGGTTATGTGAAACGCTGGTTACTGTTTTGTACAAACTAGTGATTCCAGTGTAACTGTTGTAGAATCGGTAACTGATGCGCAACTGTGCATAGAAATTATAAATGCTGCAAAATCTGTTTAAGCCTCATTCAGTTTATAAACCAAACAATATACTGTTGGCAAATCACTGCTGGTTTTCTGTGTTGGATGTACATTTAATGACTGGGTCGAGTTTTTTAACATTGTAGGTTTGGGGTTCACATTGATAACATCGTTTCTTCTGTATCTAAATTTGTTTATAAATAAAATTTTCTTTCTAGAATATGTCCTCAATTTTATACCTTTCCTGGTGACGCTAGGCCAAGTATTTGGAGACTTGCCCTGAGCTATAATAAGATGATTTTAGATTGGAATCTTAGTATAATATTTTGAAATCCTAATTAGAAGAGTATAAAATAGTCATGATAATTATGTTTTATAATTAAGTATAATTAAAATATGTTATATGAAGATGAACTTAGTATGTTGATTATATTTATATGATGTTTGGTAGACAATTATGCACTTAAGTTTTGTGGTCTGTATGGACTTGTTGGATGATGAGTGTACTTAGTGAGAATTCGTCTCTTTTTTAGAATTGTTTAAATTTGTGTCTAATGAGAGGTTTCACTCAACGCAAATTCTTCTCTGGTAAAACTTGATTTGGATTTGCATCCAGTGATGTGTCTCGCTGAATGAATGAAGTTCCTTCATTGGAACAATCCACTTCAGGGTCTTTTCTGAGCGACGGTAGTCGCTGGGTGAGCTACTCTGTTACTTGCTGAACGACCTATCTCGCTTGCTTGTTATGGTATAATGATAATTAACTCTGATGAGTACTTGAGTAATTACTAGTGGAAAGTAGAAACAAAATTTATCTAAGTTTTTTTATGTAGTATTATTAATTTAGTCTCTTTATTTTTTAAAAAAAGTTTAATTAAGTTCCTTTAATCTCTCCATATTTTAAAAGTTTAAATTAGCTCCTTATTTTTTATTATAGATTCAATTAGTATCGGTTAAAAAACAAAGTAACTAGAAAAAATGGACTAAATAAACCAAATTGAACATATTTTTTTTTGTTTTAATAGAAATTGAAAATAGTGTCAAAGAATTTATAACAACTCATATGTTCTGTTCATCGAGTTGAATAAGATCTCTTTGACCTACATTAAACATACTAAATAAATTGAGGATTTAATAGATATACATTGTTTTTACACTTACATTCAATCATGATTTTTCATTTATATGACTTTTAAAGTACTAATAAGTAAAATCAACAAATTTACCATTAAATATTAATGTAAACATCTTTATGAACTGTATACCAATTAAACTTATAAATTAAATAATAAAAAAAGTAATTTAACTTAATGGATTTTATTAAATATCACAAATTATTGGCTCCTTTCCCCTTTTTGTACTCCTTAAACTCTCAAGGTTTCTTTAGTGGCTTAATTGACGACACATAAAATATGTCCAAACGAATACAATAGTAAAAACAACAAGAAAAGAGTGAAGAATGTGTACTATAATAATTAACTTTTTCATATAAATGTTTGAAAACAATAAAATAATGATATTTTGATGTTTGATATTTAATAATTAATTTTTAAAGTTTAATTAGTATGCATTATAAGTATAAAAAAATTTTATATAATGTTGAATCATAATTCTTCATTTATATGTTTTTATAATATTAATTGGTAAAATCAACAAACTTGCTATAAATGGAGGGTTATGGTTGAATGACTGTGTAGAATTTTTTACATCGACACTGCACAATCATTTTTTTATAATTTTTATAATTTTAGTACCTAAATTTGTTTTTATTTTTTATACTGAAAAAATTGTTTTTAAAGAATGTATACACAATTTTTGGGCATGAACTTAATGAGTTGAAGCTCTCTAAGTCACATGATTATTTATAGAGATTTCCTAACAACAATTAGTAATTTCAAAAATTAAAAATTGCCATACACTAAAATAAAAAAAAAAAAAAAACATAGGTATCAAAATAAAAACAGGCTAGGTTACCGGTACAAAAATTTATTTTAAGTTTTAATTTATTTTGTATCTTGCCTATAGTTTTGTTTTGCCTTTTTTATTGAGAGTATATTTTATTTTGTTTAAGATCTCTTGTGTTTTTATAAATACTAGCAAAACAACATACGTGATAGCGTTGATGTATTTGTATTTCTATTTTGATATATTATAAAAATTTTAGAGTTTTAATTTAATATATTTTATAATAACATAATAGAATATAAATAATTTATTGTATCATTTTGCGTATTACATGATAGAAACATGTTAACTCATTAATGGTTATAACAGATTTGCAATGAATTTAAGAAAATCGGAAGAGGAAAGAGTTTGAATAAAATTTAAAATATTGTTTTGTCTGTGTATTTGTATTTTTATTAAAAATATTAATAATCAAAGGTATATTTCTATCCACAAAAACTTATATTTGTGAGAGTGAGAGAACTCATAAAATATTTAGAAGGGTAAAACAATCATAAAATGTGGACACCAAAAGACCTTATTCCCATGATATAATATAATGTAATATAAAATATAATATTATAGATTATTGATTATACATATAAAGTATAGATAGTAGGATAATTAAGTCTGTTGGATATAAATGTATTAAAATAATTTTACTTTTAAGGTTATAAGGTTGATTTAGTGACAAAATTTATATTTGGTAAAAAAGAAGTTGTGGGTTCAAATTCCTCCTATAACAAAATAGTTTATTTTTTAATTTTCAAATATGTATAAGGGTTTAGGGTTTAATTTTGAAAAGTGGACATAAAAAGGAAAAATTTCCTTTATTAATAGTATATATAACATAATACATATAGAGTATAGATAGTAGGACAATTAAGTATGTTACATATAAATGTTTTAAAGTAATTTTGTTCTTAAGGTTACAAGGTTGATTTAGTGACAAAATTTTCATTTGATGAGGGAAAGATTGTGGGTTTGAATCCCTTCTATGACAAAGTAGTTTATTTTTTAATTTTTAAATAGGTATAAGGGTAAAATAGGTATTTTGAAAAGTAGACATCAAAAGAGGGAATTCTCTTTATTAATAATTTATTAATAATATATATAATATAAAATATAAAATAGAATATTATAAATTATTGATTATACATATAGATTATAGATAGTAGGACAATTATGTATGTTGAATATAAATGATTTAAAGTAATTTTTTTGTTAAGGTTATAAAGTTAATCTAGTGACAAAGTTTACATTTGGTGAGGGAGAGATTGTAGGTTCGAATCTCTCCAATGACAAAGTAGTTTATTTTTAAATTTTCAAATAAATATAAAGGTAAAGTAGATATTTGGAAAGTGGATATCAAAAAGGGGAATTTCTCTTATTAATAGTATAGATAATATAAAATATAATATTATAGATTATTGATTACACATATAAATGATATATAGTAAGACAATGAAGTATGTTGGATATAAATATTTTAAAGTAATTTTGTTATTATAAGGTTGATTTAGCGACGAAGTTTAAATTTGATGAGAGAAAAATTGTAGGTTTGAATCTTCTTATGACAAAATAGTTTAGTTTTTAATTTTTAAATAGGTATAAAGATAAAATAGGTATTTTAAAAAGTGAACATCAAAAGAAAAAATTTCTTTTATTAATAGTATAAATAATTTTCATTTTCTCTTTTTTTTTTAAGCCGCAGCAACATCAATAATAATAAATATTCACATAATATATTGTCGACCATTTTCGATCGTGGTTAGCAGAAATCATGTTCTACTGTTCTAACTAAGGGTGTTTGCAGTATATTTATTCACCTTTTGAATTTGAATTAGTTTGAACCAATATAAAAATATGGAGTATAATTTTTTATGATTTAAATTAATTATAAAATTTAAATCAAACTAAACCAATATTTTGGTATCTGATTTAGTTCGGTTTTGCAATGTAAATTTTTTATTATTAAATATTAAGAATATATTAAAAAATTTATTTTCAAAATTATATAAAAGTTACTTCACTTCTAATAAAATCATATAAAAATAGTAACCACTAAATATAAATAATCAATTTATCTAACATTATATTTTACTTGTTTTCAAATTATATTAAGTAAAATTAAATAAAATAGTTTTGTTAAAATATTTATTTATAAACTAATATATATTAATTAAAAATTCTAATTAAAAATTAAGTCAAAATCATAAAAACTTAAAAAATAATAAATAATTATATATTTCTTAATGCGGATTTGTTAAAATAATTAAGAATAAACAATTTGGTTTAGTTTAATACAATTTCAACCTTTCATATTACGGAACCACAGGTGGTTTGGAAATTAAAAAATTAAACGCCTAATAGTAAATCAATATTTTACAGTTTTTGTTTTTTTTATTGGATTTTAAATTTTGAATTTGAGGTTGAAATAACTTCTGCACTATGAAAGAAATAGGCGTTTGTCTGTTTGCCAACCAAATTTTAGGAAGAGTGATTAATGTATACATCCACTTTTATATTTATACAGTTTTTGTGAACCCAGTCTTCCAGCCAAAAAATCAGAGATTATTCCTTCCAATTACAGATATTTAATTCATTAATGGAATTGACCTGTTTTAACTTTTTATACTCACACAGATTTAAAGATAAAAAACCCTTACTTGCATATTAAAAGTATAATTATATACCAATCATATCTCACCGTATTAATTATTAATTAATTAGACACCTCTATCTCTATATATTACAAGTCTTATTTACATATATGATTTCTCTTTCATGTTAGATCATCACCACTAGTATGTAGATTTACATAAGATAAAACCCTCACATTTTTTTATACATTACCCTTCTCCTTGATGTAATTCTGTCCGAGAAAAAAATATACATATATGATTTATATTTATACTAACTTTATCTTTTTCTATAGATAAAAATAATTATTTTTATTTTCTCTCTCTATATATATATATATATATACAATTTTAAATTTTCTTTACTTCTTAAAAGTAAGTTAATATAGGTATAAGAAATACAAAATATTTAAAATTATATATAAAAATAAAAGGCATAAATAACTTACGAGTTTTCCATATATCAATATATCATTGTATTTTGCTTTGGGGTTCAATAAATGTTTTGAGTCCCTACATTTAGTGTGTGGGCATTAATTACTCATCTGTGAATTATGTTAATACGTTATTAAGTATGTTTGGAAAGCCACGTAATAATATCATATACTTAAAGAAGTTTTGAATTCTCAATATTTTAACGTGATAATTAAAATATTTTATAGATTTAAAATAAAAATTTTAAAGTTTTGATGTTAAATAAGACTTTAAATTAAATTTAAATACTTTAGATTTAATCTTCTACCATTTTCAATTATTATATAAAAGTTAATTAAGTATTATAATTGAAGTGGAGAAAAACGGTTAATTGTCTGGTAGTAACTACCTAGTCATATCATAATAATTACTAGGTTACCGGTCAGTAACTCATCAAGGAAACTATTTATTAATCCTTGTTAAATTAACTACTAATACTGTATAAAACACACAGAGACACTTTTGAATTAAAACATTTTGATGAACACAGCCTGAGATGGTAAATTATTCACGGACGAGCTTCATTCAAATCTGAATCTCTCTCTGTTATTCACTCCATTGCTGCAAAAAACCATCCACCACAAGTTTCTCGTTGTCAAATTCTTCATCCGTGCTTTCGTTATCGTCGAAAATCAACAGATTGAAAAGAAATGTTATGCCAAACTTTACACGCCAACACCATTTTTGACGAATACGTATCTGTGGGCCGATGGCGTTATTTCGTGAGACGATAACGACAACACTTTTGTCCTTTGAAAACACACGGAATTCGCCAAATATTTGCTTCTCCAGTACTGCAACCATAACAATTTATCAAGTTTCCTTCGCCAAATCAACACCTACCAGAAGACCTTAAAAGATCTTTTTAGTGACTTTTTAAATTTAAAAATGTGTATTTATGGAATGGTCAAAAAATAAATAAATGAGTTATCTGAATGGGTTTATTAGTGCTTATTTGTACGGATGAAAAATAAATTCGTACGCGTGGATAATTCCCGAACTCACTTCCAGAGAATTTTCGGTTTGACCGAGCATGAGTATGTGTATGGACAATACCTGATTTGTTAAATCGGGGATAGGACTGAGATGAGGATATGCATACCCACCCTATATTTGTACCCGCTTTACCGCTCTTATTTTAATAAAGGTAACAAATTACGATATATGGTCACAGATAATGGAAATGCATATGGCAGAGAGGGAGAAACTCTCATATATTCGTGGCAAGGAGAAACAACCTGTAGAGCAAGATTCTGGTTATGAAAAATGGTATGCAGAAAATCAAAAGGTGAAGAGGTGGCTGTTGCTGTCCATGAGCCTAGAAATTATGAAGCGTTACTTACGCTTAGCCACAACCCATGAAATTTGGAGTGCATTATCTAATGCATTCTATGATGGAAGTGATGAGTTACAAGTATTTACTTTGAATCAAAATGCCTTTACTGCAAAACAAAATGGTAGGCCTCTCTCGGAGTATTATGGAGAATTGATGGAAATTTTTTAGGAATTGGATCATCGTGATAAGGTGGTCATGAAAGATCCTGAAGATGTCACAGCTTACAAGAAATCAATGGGACGACTAAGGGTGCATATATTCTTGCGGGATTAGATGGTGAGTTTGAACAAATTTGTGGAGAGATTTTACGCAAAGAACCTGTCCCAGAGTTGGAGAATTCTTATGCATTGATTCGTCGAGAGGCAATACGTTAAGCGACTTTGAAAGGTGAATCAGAAAGTTTTGACAGCACAACCATGATAGCTCGAAACAGAAACTGGCAGGGTCAAACAAAAGGAAACCATCCTAAAGCGAACTCAAATATAGATAAGTCTAAGTTTAAATGCACTTACTGCAATCAGAAGGGCCACACTAAGAGTCGTTGTTTTGAACTTAATGGATATCCAGAGTGGTGGGATCACAGTCGGGATCAACGAAGAAAGAATCTAGTTGCAGCAGCTGTTGAGGCAAAAAACGCAGATAAAGCCTCCAAAGAGTCCACTGCTTTGATGACAATTAGAGGTAATGGTGGTGAGTTTTCTGTACCTATTACTAATAGCACATGGATAATTGATTCAGGTGCTACTGATTATATGACTTTTGATTCTAGACAAATTTCATCCATGAAACCATCCTCAAAAGAATTGATTTCCACTGCCAATGGTGACACAACCTCTGTTATTGGAAAAGGATCCTTAACTCTTACTAATAATTTTACTTTGGATCCTGTTTTAGTTGTTCCATCTCTAGAATATAACCTTTTGTCTGTATCACAAATTACTACATCCCTAAATTGTATTGTTATTTTTTGGCCTAATTTTTGTGTGTTTAAGGACATTCAGACCAGACAGACGATTGGTTATGGTGTTAAACAAGGAAGATTATACTATTTGGACTTGGTGTCTAAAGATTCTGGGAAGTTAGAAAGCGCTTTGACCGTGAAGAGTTCTACCAAACAGAAAGAAGAAACTGAAATTTGGCTATGGCATCGTCGCCTGGGACATGCTTCATTTAGTTACTTGAAAAAATTGTTTCCTTTATTATTTGCAAAGATTGACATCTCTATTTTTCGTTGTGATGTATGTGAACAAGCAAAAAGTCATCGTGTTCCTTTTCCAATCAGTTTAAATAAAAGTATTGTTCCTTTTATGCTTATACACTCGGATGTTTGGGGTCCTTCTAAGATTTCTACTTTAAGAGGATCACGTTGGTTTGTTACTTTCATAAATGACTGCACTAGAATGACTTGGTTATGGTTAATGAAGTCTAAAGGAAAAGTGAACTTGATATTTCAAAAGTTTCACAAAATGATTGAAACCCAATACAACGCAAAGGTTCAGGTTCTTCGTAGTGACAATGGTGGTGAATACCAAAGCTTAGACCTCAAGAGGTACTTGGAAGTACATGGGATTGTTCATCAAACTACGTGTCCTAATACACGGCAACAAAACGGTGTTGCCGAGCGGAAAAATCGACACTTACTAGAGGTGGTACGTTCTTTATTATTAGAGGTCCATATGCCTTTCTCTTATTAGGGTTTAGGGTTTAGGGTTTAGGGTTTAGGGTTTAGGGTTTTAGGGTTTAGGGTTTAGGGTTTAGGGTTTAGGGTTTAGGGTTTAGGGTTTAGGGTTTAGGGTCTAGCTCTAATGAGTTTCAAACGCCACTGCAGACTCTCCTGAACAAAGTGGTTGCCCTTGGTAGTACAGATTTGGCTCCTCGTGTTTTTGGTTGTGTAGCATTCGTGCATATTCAAAAGAACCCAAACAAATTGGCACCTCGGGCTTTACGATGTGTGTTTCTTGGATATGCTATACACAAAAAAGGGTATCGGTGTTACCATCCTTCAACTAAAAGGATGTTTATAAGCATGGATGTTGTTTTTCATGAACAAATAATGTATTTCTCTTCAAAATCTGCACTTTAGAGGGAAAACCATAAAGAACTTCAGACTCTAGACTATAATTGCCAAGAATATGTATATATTGAGAAAGACCATTTAGAGGTAAATTGTAGCAACGATAATTCTTGTGCAGATAACTTACAATCAAGTTGTACGGATGAGATGGAAAATGAAATAAATGGGACTTCACATTATGAGAATGGGACTTCACATTATGAGGTAGTGACAGAACTTGGTATGACTCCTCTTGATGACACACCAAACCAATCATCTATTGTCATGGATGCTCTTAATCTTGTGCCAACAAAAAAACAACTACCAAAACGACACACTAGAGGTATTCCTAAACTCACTTATGAGCCCACTCTTTCTAGTAAGATTAGATACCCCATGGATAATTTTATTTCCTACCACTGTTTGTCTGAATCAAATAAGTCATTTGTAAATCAATTATCTACTGTTGCTATTCCTAACAATGTACAGGAAGCCTTGGCTGATCCACGATGGAAAAAAGCAATGAATGAGGAAATGAAAGCCTTGCAACAAAATGAAACATGGGAACTTGTTGACTGTCCACTAGGAAAAAAACCAGTTGGATGTCGATGGATTTATGCTATAAAGTACAAAGCAGATGGCACAATTGAAAGGCTAAAAGCAAGGTTAGTAGCAAAAGGCTACACTCAAACTTATGGGGTAGACTATACAGAGACATTTGCTCCTGTGGCTAAACTCAACACAGTTCGAGTGTTGTTATCTCTAGCAGTAAACTTAGATTGGCCGTTACAACAACTTGACGTAAAGAACGCCTTCCTCCATGGAGAGTTATCTGAAGAAGTTTATATGAAACTGCCACCAGGTTGTATGGTTCCAAAGAAGCATAGTTAAAAGGTGTGTAAATTAAAGAAATCATTGTATGGCTTGAAGCAATCTCCAAGGGCATGGTTTGGAAGATTTTCAGAGGCAATGACTGCTTTTGGCTATCATCAGAGCAATTCCGATCATACTTTGTTTCTAAAGAAACAACACGGTAAGATTACTGCTCTTATCATATATGTAGATGATATGATTGTTACTAGAAATGACCCTGAAGAACAGAAAGCTCTACAAAGCTATTTATTTGGAAAATTTGAAATGAAAGATCTTGGTCCTCTGAAATATTTTCTGGGGATAGAAGTTTCCAGATAAAAAACAGGACTATTTCTCTCCCAAAGAAAATATATCCTAGATCTTTTGCGTGAAACAGGTATGGAAGGGTGTCGTCCTGCTACTACTCCTATTGAAGAAGGATTGAAATTGTGTCTTGAGCCAAATCAAATACCGGTTGACAAAGGAAGATATCAAAGGCTTGTAGGAAGATTAATGTACTTGGCCCATACCAGACCAGATCTTACTTATGCATTAAGTGTTGTTAGTCAGTACATGCATAACCCAGGAGAAAAACATATGAATGCTGTCATGCACATCTTAAGGTATTTGAAATCTGCACTTGGAAGGGGTATTTTGTTCACTAAACACACTGATTATCAAGAAATAAATGTATATACAGATGCAGATTGGGCTGGAGCCATAGATGACAGGAGGTCTACTTCAGGTTATTTCACTTTTGTAGGAGGAAACCTTGTAACTTGGAGGAGCAAAAAACAAAATATGGTGGCCTGCTCAAGTGCAGAAGCTGAATTTAGAGGTATAGCACTTGGTCTATGTGAAGCATTATGGTTAAAGTTATTGTTGGAAGATTTGGGATACCCTCCTAGGAAACTAATCCAGCTGTATTGTGACAACAAAGCTGCATGTGATATTGCCATAATCCAGTACAACATGATCGCACAAAACATGTTGAAGTAGACAGATTTTTTATCAAGGAAAAGTTGGATAAGAAGATTTTAGAGTTGCCTAAGATCAGAACAGAAGATCAATTGACTGATATTCTCACTAAAGTAGTTCTAAAACCAGTGTTCTCCAAGCAAGTTGGGCCTGACTGACATTTATGCACCAACTTGAGGGGGAATGTTGAGATTTCTAATTGATTCACTGTATAGTAAATTACCAAAGAGATTTCTAATTGATTCACTGTATAGTAAATTACCAAATATAGGTTGATTTATTATACAGTGAATCAATTGTTTCCAGAGATATATTCTCTCTAATGCTCTACATATATCATGTATTTCCTGTAATCATAGGAAATATATCTTAGAATGTCATTTCACAATAAAATATTCATTTGTCTTAAAAAAAAGAGAAAAGTTTGACATTAACAAATTATAAACTTTGCATTTATTATATAATTTTTGAATTAATATCATTTTGTTCAAACAAATTATTTTCTACTAAAAAATTATTACATTTTTTTTGCAGGTATGAATAAGTACGAGTATACTCAATACCCAACGGGGATGATGACATAAGTCTCATAATGGGAACGGGGATGGAGATGAGTTTTAGAAGGGGGATAGGGATGTCATACCCGTCCCTGCCCCGTTACCATGGCTACTTGTTTGACAACAGTTTTATAAAATTAATTTAAGTATTTTAGTATTCAAAAACTAAAAAACTCGTTTGTATAGTATTTTCTAAAAATAGTTTTAAAAAATAGTTCTGGTTTTTTAGTTTTTAAAAAATAGAAATAACTGAAAGTAGTTTTGTTTTTCTGTTTTTTATTTTTATTTTGAAAACTTAAAATACAATCAGAATATTATGCTTTTTGCTTTTTATTAATGAAATTTTAATAAATATGAACAAGTTTTTCCATTTTTACTTCTTTAAAACAGTTTTCAAGTAACACTTACCAAACAATTTTTTTTCTTTTCTTCATTAAAATAATTTTTGAAAACTCTTTTCAAAAACTAAAAAATAAAAGCAAATCAATCTCTTAATTTTTTTTATGAAACAAGATAAGTTAATCTTATCTTTTAAAATAACATTTTCTATAAATGCATCGGTTATTACTTATTTCCTTATTAAATTATGTTGAGATAATTGTGAGTTGGGTTAATTTTTATTTAAATATCATCAATACATTCCAAATATTACCTTGAAATAGACATTAAAAAAATATGGTATTAAAGGTATAATTTATAACCTTATATATGATAGGATTTTGTTTAAATAAACTTCTTCAATCGTATGTAAATAAACATTATTCATTTTCTTGATTGAAACCCTTTTATTGTGGAGAGAGATCGAAATCAAGATGAAAAATGAGGTCATGGTTGGGAATAGAAGACAATTGAAGCAAAAGTGCGTCGTTGAAACAAGCCTTGAATTCCTTCCACTAGTATTTCTTCACCACCCATCAAGATTTTGGTTCCCCTGACAAACCGTTTGATGTAGGTGCAGTTATTAAAACTTTTTTTTTTATACAACAATCGCCACCAATTCCAACACTGGTTTCTACACATGATGTCTTGACAGATAATGAAAAAACGATTTAGAAATTAAAAAAAACTGTTACCAATATTTATTAAGAAAAAATATCAGAAAAATCTTTAAAATAAAAAAATAGTCTGCGTACAAGTTCAAGAGTCGAATACATGTAGGGAAGATATTAGCATCCTACGTCCATAGTAAAAATGGTTACCTCTCGCTAAATGCGCAAAATTAAATAACTTTAAAAAATATTTATTTCACCCTTAAAACATAAAAATTATTTTTATTCATTTTTTTATAAAAATAAAAACTCTATTACTAAGGATAATTTAATATTATAAAAAGAATTATTATTTTTTTATCTTTAATTATTTAATTTTTATTTTATGATTAATTGATTAATTAAATTTGTGCATTGGTGTTTTTATTTTTAGTTTATTAAGACTTAGGATTTCTGAATTGTCACAACTCATATGTCCTAAAAATTAAAATTGACAAGAGTGTATACCCGAATTAATTTATTAATATATCCTTATTTTTATATTATTTTTATTTTTTTGGAGTAAAAAGAGGCTTTTATTATTAGTTATTATATACATATATATATATATATATATATATATATATTTTAAAGATAAGATTTTAAAATAAAAGTTGTCACAACTTATATCTCAAAATCTTGAGAATAAAAAGATGTCACGTTTAATTAATTAATCCTTTGATCTCTATAAAAAATATTACAAATAAAAGTAGTAAGAAGAAAGTTTAGATGTCATGTATTTATTATAAATTATTTATAGGAAGAAAGTATTATCAATTATGATGATTAGAACTAGATAAATTTAGGTACATTAAACTCTGTCATATTACATGTCTTCAAATTCTATAAGGTCAAAAGATATCCTATTTACTAAGCCTTATTTTTCTTTTAATACAAAATTATTCAAAGCTCGATACTCTTAATTCAATATATGATTTTAACTCTTAAGAATAAAAAAATATCACATCCAATTAACCTTCTTTCAAATGAAAAACTATTATAAACTAATTATATTTGAGATTTTATTATAATGATGATAAATTTTTATTTAATATATTATTTTTTAGAAATTTAATTTTAATTACAAGTATTAATCAGCGAGAAAATTCTAATTCTAGAAAAATTTAATTTTAATTACATTCTTAAAATTTTAGGATTAAAAATGTCACATCTAAACAATCCATCCTCTAATGTTCATATTTTATTATTGAAGGTTTGCTTCATTATATTAAGAACTAATATTTAAATAATAAAATGTTATAATTATTAAGTGACATAACTTTTACCTATAAATTGGATATTTTAATTTATGTGTTAATTTTACCTTGATTTAACAATGTGTTTAGAGAGAATTAGACCGTTACGATATGTGTAATAAAACTTTAGAACTAAAAAAATGTTACATCTAGTTAATTCTTCTTTAATAAAGATTTAAATTTTTCATATTTATGAATAAAATATTTTAATATTCATTGTATATATTATTATGTAAAGATTCTTATTACATAAATTTTTTCAAATGAGAAATATTATTAATTGTGATTAAACCTAATTAAGGAAGAAATTCCAACATATTAAATTTTTTTAACTTATATTTTTAAATTTTGGAAAGTAAAATAATGTCCTATCTAATTAAATTTTTATTTTTTATAATGATATTATAAACTATTTTTCAATCAATGATCATATTATTTTATTTAAGCCAAATTTCGCTCCTCTTATTACGTGCATAAAGCTTACACATGGACAAATAAAGCTAAGTTTTACCTTTTATACTAACATTTGCTATCATAGAAACTTGATATTTTCATTTGACAATATGTGAAAAATTGGTTCATAAGCAAATGAATCCAAAATCATTTAAAAGAAATGGACTAAGTCCTTGTGACTTCTAGCTGAAAAATTGGATTTTTAAGATTAAGATTAACAAAATAATAAAGTTTTATCACTCCTAAATAGCTTAAGGCTGAGAGAATTGTGAATTAGAGAATAACGGTTAACTATCTTATAGTAACCACTACTTGATGATCTCTCACAATAACTGCTTAATAAGCCATCTCACAATAATTTTCAAGTAATTACTCTTCAAAACCGATCTCACAGTAATTGCTGAGTAACCACATAATCTCTGATAAGGTAACTACTAATATTATATAAAACACACAAAGAGAACCCAAATAGCCACTTTTTCACCAGAACAATAGTATCATGAAATAAATTATTTAAACCAAAATATAATGGTTTCTTGAGCAAATAATTTTTAATGTTGATTGTTAATATACTTCAACTAAAAATAGAGTGTGCATTAACATTTTTTTTTAAAAATGATTTACATTTACTTGAGGTTAAATAACTGTCAAAATCAATTAAAAAATTAATTTGTTCCAAAAATCAAATGCTTGTACTACTGTCTAACCAAGGTGATTTTCAGTTAGATGTGTTTGATATTGTAATATATTTTGTAGGACCATTTGCTAAATTATAAAATAATTATTAAACATTTCCTTCAAAATAAAATTTATAAACAAAAAAGTTTTTAAAATTTTATCGTGTATTATTTAACTGGCTGTAGGATAGTTTATTAGTTTAGATACATCTAATCATATTTAAGCTTGTTAATTACCACTTTTTATTTCTTGAAGTCTAATATTCTTAATTACGAATTTAGGACATAAAATATTTTTATAGTTAATTGTTAATATATTAGTTTTATTAGTGGAAAAATTTAATTCACAACTTTTTTTTTTCATTCTTTTACATGTGAACTTTATCATTAAACCAGTCTTATAATACGAACATAGAATATTATTATTTACAAATTTTTACCATCTTAATAGTGCAAACGTGAATATAATAAGTAAATCAATTAGTGATACTAAAAAAAAATATGAAAACATTAATAAGACATTACCTTATCAAACAGGATATATGATTTTATAAAATTTTTTGGTAACATTTATTTTGGGAAGTATTTCTTAAAGTAATTTTAAGATGTTTAAGACAAACCCTTTGTGATAGTTTGGATAAAATATTCTTAATTGCAGTCAATAAATCCTAACATTGTATATATAACTCTGTTATAAACAAAATCTATCCTTTTGCAAATTTGATGAACCAAAATGAAACTATTAAAAAAACTTAAAATACCAAAAAGCGGGGACCATTTGAAATTGTGCGTGCATGTTTTTTTTTGTTTTTTGTCATAAATCTATGCTGTCTCTTTAACCTTTACGTTGCGTGGTAGAACAGAGTTTGGCCTGGTCTTGGGTCAGTATCAAACTCTTCGTTTTGTATATATGTGTGTTTTATGGTTTGGGGTGAGCAAAGCAGAGAAATGGAGATGGAAGGAAGTGCCATTATAGTTGTGATAGTAGTGTTGATAGTTGGTCTAACATGGGCATGGGGTTTGGTGAAGTGGTTATGGCTAAGGCCAAAGAGGCTAGAGAGACTCCTAAGAGAGCAAGGCCTTGAAGGTAATCCCTACAGGCTTCTCTTTGGGGATTCAAAGGAGATTCTCAATATGCATAAGGAAGCCACTTCAAAACCCATGAACCTCTCCCATCACATACTTCCCCGTGTCTCTTCCTATCTCCAACACACTCTCAACAAACATGGTACCTATTCTATTCTATTATACTATCACACATTTACACCTCCCCTTCTTCTTATTTTCAATTCTCATCATCTATTTGCTTCTTCACTAGTCTTTCTTTTCCCTTACTGAATAACTAACGCACAATTATTAACTGGTCCGTTTTTTCCTTTTAATATTAATATTGATGTCACGTGTGATTAAAGTGTTACTAATTTTTCATCATAAATTAAGAAACTTAAATATACATGTAGTTAAGACCGTGGATATGTGGTTATCTTATATCTAAGAGTAAATAACCTGAAAATAAGGATAAGATAAGGAATCATTGTGTAAAGTAGATTTATTCCAACGAAGATTTCTTATGAGAAACTGGAAATGCTATAAGAGGCTTTGTTTGGAAAGTACATATCTAAAATAAATTGAATTATTAAATTTATGAACCCCCGTTTATCTTTCTTCACTATGTTGGCTTTTACATTTATACAACAGCCTTGTTGCTTAGAAAGTTTATAAAATTAATGACTAGCCCGAGTCCCGAATATGGTGTGCCAGTTATATCCAATTTCATTTGAGCCTCTTTTTCTTGTCAAATTCAAATAGCATATTATGCATACGAAGTTAATTTCCTCTTTTCTTTTATTCTATTCGTGTTTCCACTTTCTTTTCTTATTTATCTTTTTAAATTTAAGCCTTGTTATGAAGTACGTTGCTCTGCTTATGATGTAGGCAAGAATTCTTTTATTTGGTTTGGAAGAAAGCCAAGGGTCATCATCACAGAGCCTGAGTTAATCAAAGATGTACTTAACAAGATGCATGATTTCCCAAAGCCTGACACAAATCCGTTTGTCAAGTTAATAGCTACTGGTCTTGTAAATCATGAGGGAGAAAAATGGAATAAGCACAGAAGAATAATTAGCCCTGCATTTCATTTAGAAAAATTGAAGGTTAGTTTCCCATTTTAAATTTCGATGAGTCTAAAATATTTATGATATGATCTATGTTGAAGATCACACATTTACCTATGATAAGGCTAAAGTATTTATGCAACCTACAATTTGCTGATATCATAGTCTATCCTAGCATATAGTTATTGACCTATCAACTCACCCATTATCGGGCAGCTGTCAATCTATCTGTAGATGTATGATTTTGAGTGTGTTTGAACTACAAAATTTTTTCTCCCCACAAATTGTTCAGTTGAGAAAATTATTTCATACAACAAATTACTCTAGTTTAGCACGCAACATATACTTTTGCTTTTGGTTTATAACTACCATGATGTGAAGTCTGAAAGTTTATGAGCCTAGTTTGACATGGGGAATTTTAAATCCTTGTTTCTTCATTGTCACAACACAGAATATGTTACCTATATTCTTCAAAAGTTGCAATGATCTAATTATCAATTGGGAGGAAATGTTGTCTTCGGATGGATCATGTGAAATGGATGTATGGCCTTCCCTTCAAAATTTAACTAGAGATGTCATTGCTCGAACGTCATTTGGAAGTAGTTATGAAGAAGGAAGAAAAATATTTCAACTTCTAAAAGAGCAGGCAGAGCTTGCAACGAATGTTATGATGAAAGTTTACATCCCCGGATGGAGGTAAGAATGTAAGTTCATAAGTCTATTTGAATGCTTAATGAACTAAAGTTGTCAATCCTATTAACTGTGTTTTAAGTGAACTAACCTTACCATATATTTGCTTTATACGACAACTAATTCAGATAAAATGTGGTGGGAATATGTGGACTCTCTCAATTGCAGTTTAAATAGCAGAAAATAATGGAATAAAACTATTGGCAAGCAACTTTTCTCATTAAATATATATGCATCATATTTATTGCCTATTCATTTATCAATTGTTGTAATAGTAAGATTACATGAGATGCTCATTGCAATTCTCAATAGAGTTTATATATGGGAATATTAGCTACATTCTCTTTCCAATAGTTTTTTATGATTGGCTGAAATTTTTTGAAAACCACCTATTTTGGTGGATCACACTTTCAAATAAGAGTTATTAGATGAATAATGAGACATACCAAACTTGGTGATTTTCAATAAATTTCAACAAAAAAGTATTAGAAAGATAGAGTTTGAGAAAGCATCGCTAGCATTTCTCTTTTATATATAGGTGAAAACCATACTATGTTTTATGCTGACAAAACAAACAATAAAAAGCCAGTGATATTGGAAATAACGGTTCTGATTATGCTTACTTGCAGATTTCTGCCTACTGTTACACATAGGAGGATGAAGGAAATTGATAAAGAAATAACATCTTTACTTACACTCATTATTAACAGCAAAGAGAAAGCGCTAGAAGTGGGTGAAGCTACTGAGGATGACTTGTTAGGTATACTTTTGGGGTCAAATCACAGGGAAATTGAAGAACACGGAAACACTAAGAATGTTGGAATGAGTCTTGAGGATGTCATTGAGGAATGCAAGCTATTCTACTTGGCAGGACAAGAGACCACTTCAGTTCTACTTGTTTGGACAATGGTGTTGCTAAGTAAGTATCCTGATTGGCAAGCACGAGCAAGGGATGAAGTTTTACAAGTATTTGGCAAACAAAAACCAAACTTTGAAGGACTAAGTCACCTTAAGATAGTAAGTGTATAGTCATGAATTTGGCTTGCAATGCACTTTAAACAATAAAGTATACTCAAATCTGTTATATCTTGATGTCAAAGAGTATGACTTTGATACTTACTGTTAGCATAACTACCTCTTATTTATTTTGTAACAGGTCACCATGATTTTGAATGAGGTTCTTAGGCTATATCCACCGATAGTTGGCCTTAATAGAAATGTTCACAGAGATGTGAAACTTGGAAACCTGATCCTACCTGCTGGAGTACAAGTTTCCTTACCAACAGCTATAGTTCACCATGATTGTGAACTCTGGGGTAATGATGCCAATGAGTTCAATCCTGAGAGATTTTCTGAAGGAGTTCTGAAGGCCACAAATGGCAGAGTTTCATTTTTTCCATTTGGATGGGGTCCTAGAATATGCATCGGACAAAATTTTTCCTTGCTGGAGGCAAAGGTGGTTTTGTCAATCATTTTGCAACATTTCTCATTTGAACTTTCTCCAGCTTATGCTCATGCTCCTGTTACAATAATTACTCTTCAGCCACAATATGGTGCACATTTCATCTTACATAAAGTTGAAATATAAAAAATAATGATAAGCCTTGTTTGATGCAGAGTTTATAATATCATGCAATGATAATGTCAGTTTGCTACCAATTCATGAATGTTAAGGCATTCTAGATTATTGATTCATTTTCTGAAGATTTATTACGCTATGAACTTCTCTCAAATCTACAGAAAAGTTTGAGCTTCATATCTATCATATTGAAAAGAGACTATGCCTCCAACTCCAAGTAATGTTCACTTTTTGAATGTCAAAACTACCTCCTTAGGTTAGAATCAAATACATTAATTTAAAAGTAAAATGGTTCAATATTTTTGGCTTATCAGTTCCTTGTGTGCTGTGAAATGCTTTTGTTAGAAGAAGAATAACCAATTTTATACCATTTTCAAATCCTTAAGAAATAACAATCAGAAGAAGATATGACAATTAGAAGAAGACTTAGTCAGAAGGTAAATGAGAAAGCAAGGTTATAGCCAGTGCAGGGACAATAGTCATAAAGTTAAAAATCAGTAGATAGTGAGACATTTAATTACTTGGAGATCTAGCTCTATCTACCAATAAAAAGAGCTACTTTGATAAGAAAGGGGACAGTTTTTTTTCCTCGAACAAGGAGAGAAGAAAAAAGAAGTCAAGAACAACCTGAAATACTGAACTGGCGTTTCTCTTATTCTCGAAAACCATTACTGTAGCCATACGATCTATGACCATTGCACGTCTTACTTCCAGGTTCATTGCAACTGATTTTTTTTTTTTTTAATTTCTTTCTTTTACTATGTAATTGCCAAATTCCAGTGAATTGATTACTCTCATTGTACGGTTTCTCCACCGCTACTATACATGTCTTCTTATTCCTTTTCTTTTCAAAACATGTAGAAAGTTAAAATTATAAGATATAACGATGGGAAATTGACATGATGCCTTCCCTGTGAATATCATGGTCACCCTTTTTGTAATAAGCTTAGTTTAGTTCCGGAGGCATTTTGTCCTTTAGCAGTTAGCAGCATTGTTTGTTTTTCTATTTTATACTATTAATAAAGAAAATACTTCTTTTTATGTTTTAAAATACTTATTATACTCTTATATCTATTTTAAAATTAAAAAAATAAATTAATTTGTAATAAAAGAGATTTGAACCCATAACCTCTTTTTTTTCAAAGATATACTTTACCACTAGATCAATCTTATAACTTAAAAAAAAATTACTTTAAAATATTAATATCTAATATATATAATTGTCCAATTATATATATAATGTATAATATATGATATAATATTATATCTATACTATTAATCTATACTATTAATAAAGAGAATACCACCTTTTGATGTCAATTTTTTAAAATACTTATTCCACGTTTACACATGTTTTAAAATTAAAAAAATAAACTAATTTGTCAAGAGGAACTTGAATTCATAACTTTTTATTTGCCAAAGATATACTTTATTACTAGATTAATCTTATAACTTTAAGACAAAAATTACTTTAAGATATTGATATCCAACATACATAATTGTTCAATTATATATATGATATTATATTATATACTATATCTACACTTACTATTAATAAAGGGAATACCCTCTTTTGATGTCTACTTTTCAAAATACCTATTCTAGCCTTACACCTATTTTAAAATTTAAAAAAAAAACTAATTTATCATAAGAGGGACTTGAATCCATAACCTCTTATTTCCCAAACATATATTTTACCATTAAACCAACCTTATAACTTTAAGCTAAATATTACTTTAAAATATTGATATCCAACATACATAATTGTCTAATTATATCTATACTCTATAATACATGATATTATATTATGAGTTTAATTGGTAGACATCGTCAGTGTAAAAGATTTTTACACTGACAATCAATTACGACTTTTCATTTATGAGATTTTTTAAGTAATAATGAGTAAAATCAACAAATTTACCATGAATGAAGAGTCATGATTGACTGTCAGTGTAAAAATCTATACAATGACATTGTATACCAATTAAACTCTTATATTATATATTATATCTATACTTCTATATCTATACTATTAATAAAGATAATACCCCCTTTTGATGTTCACTTTTTAAAATACCTATTATTAACTTCTCCTTATTAATATATGCTTACATTTCATGATAAATATTTTTAATAAACATGAAAATACACATGTGTGACAATATTTTGAGTTCTATTTCAACTCTCCTCTTTCCATTTTTTTATATTCATTGCACATTTGACATATCAATTGATGATCTGACATATTTTTATCATGTTATCATAAAAAAAAATATAAAATTAACAAAACATATTTCAAAACATGTCACATAACAATTTATATTTCAAAATATAAAATTTTACAAAAGATATTAAAATAGAAATACGAATACACAGGCGTGGCAGCGTATGTGTTGTTGCTAGTACTTATAATATCAAATGGTGGGACAATGAGAGAGGGTGAGGTTTGTCTTTCCTTTATTAACAAAATTAACATATTAATCCTTAATATTTAATCTATAAAAAATATTTAAAATAAATTTAAATAAAATATTCATTCCTTAAAATATAAAAATTATTTTTTATACTTTATTTATTTTTTTAATAATATTAAATGAAATTTTTTATTATTGAGAAGAAATTTATTATTATTTTAAAAAATATTATTAATGTAGTTTTACCATTTTAAATTAGAGAAAACATTTATATACTATCAGTATAAAAAGTTTTACACTTATATTTAATCAGAACAACCATTTATATATGATAAGTTTGTTGACTATACTGGTTAATACTTTAAAAGTATATAAATGTGAGATTGAGATTAAACGTCTGTATAAAAATGTCAGTGCATAGGTGTTAATATATATGAGAAGAACACTTATATCTTGCCAGTATAAAAAGTTTTATACTAGCAGTTAATCACAATCTTCTTTTATATATGGTAAGTTTGTTAACATTATCAATTAATACTTTAAAAGTAATATAAACCAAGGGTTGTAATTAACTGTCAGTGTAAAACTCTCTTCTCTTCCATTATGGTGTTAAACTCTCTCTCTCTCTATATATATATATATGAGTTTAATATATATGCATGTGTAGAGTAAAAGAGTTTTATACTTTTGTTCAATCACAACTCTTGATTTATATGAATTTTAATGTGTTAATTGGTAAATTTAACAAACTTATCGTAAATGAAATATTGTTATTAAACATCAGTATAAAAGTCTTTACAATGGCTAAAAGTGTATAAGTCATTTTCTCTCTCTTTATCTCTCTCAAATATTATCTTTGTATGACTGGAATTGTCTCATGCTTGTATGTAACTTTATATGTAATGGATGTAGTTATTTGATGAAAATATTTGTCAAAGTTTTTCCTTTTTTTATTTCTTGTTATTTACAATGTTTTATTGAATTTTTAAAAATTCTTAATATTAATCTAACATATTAATTGTTGTAGCTAATTAATTTTAATTAAGAGTGTTCATGAGAGAGAAAATTTAAAATGTCAACCTGTATCAAATTATATTCTAAAAAATTTTAAGATTAAAAAAGATATCAATTTAAATAATCATTCTCTAATAACCATATTTCGTTATAGAAGGTTTTCTTTGTTATAGAAATAAATATATTAATTATTGTGGACAAGTTTGGACTTGATCGCCATGTTGCTAAATACACACTCAAATTCATCTTAACACCCATCTAACCAACTAGGAGACAAGTGGGACCCCTTGTTCCCTCCTTTGAGCGCCAATCACCTTTCTCCTTCAACTAGGCGCCTGTTGGCTGATTATGAGCCAACCAAATTTGAATTTGAATTTTGGGGTGCCATGTGGATTCCCTCCAAAATTCAAATTCAAATTAGGGGGACATAGATCCACCTTCTTAGGGTCTTGTTTGGATCTTCTACATTCTTAAACATGTGCTAATCATCCTTAGCCTAAATTAAAACATGTTTAAGAGTCTTGGGCCTTGATTAAGGGTTGTACGTCCAACTCATTGCCCTTCCACTACTAGCTCTATAAATTGGTGCCTCCACCTCTTGTAGCTCCTTAACACTCATTTGAATAGAAATTGCATTTTGTGAGAATTCTCTTCTCCCTTTGAGTGTCCGAAATTCTCCTCTCCTTGAGAGAGTTTCTTCTAGCTTTTATCAAAGGCTCCTTCCTTTGTGGCAAGCATCTAAGCATGACTCATCTTTAGAAGTGGCACCATTCCTCAACCATCTTCTCCGCTACAGTTTCTACATCCTTGAAATGCTTAGAAGAGGATCCTTGGAAGATCACCCATAGAGGTTGCATCACCAACGATCGAAAGTGATAGCCGGTGACTGTCGATTGAAGGTGACGATTGGTAATTGTCGATCGAAGGTGACAAACTGTGACCATCAGTCAGAGGTGACGATCGGCGACCGAAGGTTGGAGGTAGCGACCAGTGATCTCAGTCTCAATGATCTCGGTCTGAGGTAGTGACTCGTGACTGCCAGTTGGAGGTGGCAACTGATGACCATTGATCGATGGTGGCGATCGATGACCACTAATTGAAGGTGGGGGAAGGTGAATGTCGGTAAGAGGTGGCGGCTGATGATCCTTGGTGAAAGATGGAGTGATGACTCATTTTATATGCTCACATTTATACTCTTGCTATATCTTATAAGGTGTTCTTTCTTACTTATTTCATGCATTTAGCATGCATTTAGGTTTTTATGCATAAAATCATATTTTTGATCAAACATACCTATAAGTTGCATTTTTAGTAAATTCTACATTATAATTCTGTCCTGACATTGTCTAATGTTTTGGCCACAAATTTTTCTGTAGACCTTAGTTTTGGCTGATTCTTTTTGCATTGGATTCCTGACTTCCAGGGCTTCAATTTGGATATCTGGAGCATGGAGCTTGGAGTCTGAAGCTGTTTTTAAGGATTTTTGAAGTTTAGGAAGAAATCTACATCATTTTGTTTTAGGCATTGCATTTTTATGTAATTTAGTTTTAGGCCCATTGGGCCCTTGCTTCACCCATTATTCATGTGAGTAAAAATCCAGCAGGGGGTTGAGGACCGAGGACACTTTTCAGATATTCAGATTTACAGATTTAGAGTTTTCAGATTTTCAGACATTGTAAAGTTTTAGAGAATTTTTGTGGAGAGAAGATTTTCTCTCTTGGCTTTCAATTGCAGTTTCCATTCCAGTTTTCAGTTTTGTTCCGAGTTTGTGTTCTTCCCTTGCCTTTCTATCATGCATAATTCTTGATCAAGAATTAGCATTTTCCTTGTAATTGATTGATTGCATGCATGCTAGGCTAGGTTTAGGAGCAATTTTGGATTTCAATTCTGAATTTTCTGTTTTTGCAATTTTTTGTTTCAAAAATGTATTTCTTTTAGTTTCTGCTAGTTGCATGTATTGAAAAGGAAAACTACTTTCAGCTGTTCCTGTTTTTTAGTTTTTAAAAACTAAAACACCAAAACTGTTTTCGAAAACTATTTTCAGAAAATACTACCCAAACGAGTTTTTTAGTTTTTAAATAAAATACTGAAGACAGTTTTATAAAATTGTTGTCAAACAAGCACTCAGTTTTGTTTTAATATTTTAAAGTTTTCTATTTTAGTTTTTAGAATATGCTTTTGTTAGAAAATATTATCTCACATTAGATGTTCAACGTTAAGCAATGAGTAGCTAATATTCACGTTACTAAAATAATAATATAATAATAATTGTAATTTTTTAAAATAAAATAAAAATATTACTATTAATAGATTGAATAAACTTTTGGTCCTACAAAATACTTACTTTTTATAATCCTTTAAAGTTTGTTATTTTACTTTTGTACATATGTAGAAAAATACATACTTTAGTATCGAATTTGGCCTAATATTTAATATAAAAAAATAGAGAAATAAAAAGAAATGAATATAAAATAAAAAAATATAATACAACTAAAACAATTAAAAAACAGGGAAAAAATACAATTAATAATAATAATAATAATAAATAAATAAATAAATAAATAATAAAAAAAAGAAGGGACACACGAACAGAGCAAGTGGCTCTGCCATCGTTCACTCTGCCATTGCCCACATTACCGTTGCTCACACTGCCACCTGTTTTAGCCATATCGTCTACCGCTCCACTGCCCCAGCCTCAGTCAAGTGGAATGTCATTTTTCTTTATAATGAGGTAAAGAAATGCCTATTAAAAGGGGAAGGAAAGATGAGAAAGAGGAGATTAAAGAAGAATAACATATAGAAGAAACAAAATAACAGAGAGAAGTTTTTTTCACAAAAAGAGACAGAAAAGAGAGATAACTAAAAAAGAATCACAATGGGGAGAATCATCCAACAACAAAGTCAAGATCGGCACATACAAGTGATTATCTGTCATCGCTTCTATGCTGATATTGTATTTAGGCACAAAGATGAAGATAATGCTTAATGCAGTTTCAAAAAGCATAATCAAGTGTTGTTCAACATGAATTTAACCAGGTAACCAAAAATTAAAATGAAAAATCACTATCGTTATTTCCAATTTCTGAGAATAATGACTTGTTGACAGCAGCGACAACAATGGTAGTGCCATCGTCATGACTTCCTTCTCCACCCCTTTTTCTCCTTCTTTTTCTTTCTCTTCACCCTTGAAGATCACCACCGTTGGAACCAACCCTGGAAGTGGTTGTGGAGAGGATATTCTTCCACCTTACCTCTCTGATTTTTCCAAATTGTAATTTCTCATCGATTACAGCTAGAACTAGCCATTTCTCATATCAATGCACTTTTTCCTCTTTCTCATAGCCTCTTCCTTTTTTCTCTAACCCTCGCTCGTGAGATGTGTGCTTCAATTCTATTCTTTTCTTTAGAAGTGTCAAAATGGGGTTGGGCTAGTGGGCCAGCCCGACCCACCACGTGTTCGGGCCGAGTCAGAAAAAATTATGTTTCATGAAACGGTTTCACTTATGTAACCTAACCCACCCAATCAGCAAGTTTGATGAGTTGAGACCGGGCTGGCCCACCAGCCTACCAAACAATTTTTCAACTTTTTTTTCGTTTTCCTTGTATCATTGTTAGCATGTCTACATTTTTTCTAATTTCGTTTTTCCTTTTTAGTTTTTCTCCCAAACATGAAATCCTTAATACTACCAAAGTCAAAGTCAAATTTTCCTTGAAATCTAAAAGTGAAACCTCTAATTTGCATGTTTTAATATTGTTTATAATTTGTATGTTAATAACATAAATTCATTATGTATGTATGTTATTTTAATATTATTTATAATTTGCATTTTTATAAAAAAAAAAATCAAAAATTAAATTTAATAATTAATTTTTTTGTAAGTCTGGTGGGCTAGCCCACCTAACTCACAAGCTTGTGATAGGCTAGGGCAAGCTGAAAATTTAGGTATTTTTATTTTGGTGGATCGAATTGACCTAACCCACTTATTTTGTAACCCGTAATGAGCCAACCAATTTGAACTAGGTTGACTTGTTTTAACACTTCTACTTTTCTTAGTTGTGTTAAGAATGACCTATACTAGGTTAGATTTTCTAAGTTTGACATTGGCACTTAAATTTGGGCTTGACCCAATATCCTTTCTTTAGCATTATTTAATTTTAAAAGTCAATTACTTATTTGGAGTTAGAGGTTGCAGCACAATTGACGTTCCCAGCATCATTTTATTTTCCTGTCCATTTGTCTACATATGTAATGACCAGTAAGTAAACTCTATACTAAAATATGGTAATGGCTCATTTTAAATAATAATAATAATAATAATAATAATAAGTATAATAATAATAATAAGTATAATGGTAATATAATGAGAAATAATTTAAATGAAATTTAATAATAATCATTAAACATTTTAATAAAAAGTATTTAATTTAAAATCACATAATTAATTTAAAGGTATTAGGACTTGAATAATTTTAACCTTTTGAGAATATATATTGTGATAGTTTAATGTACTTAAATTTATCTAATTCTCATTATAATTGATAATATTTTTCTACTATCAATAATTCGTAATAAATATAAGACATCTAAATTTTCCTTTTTTACCATTTTGATTTGTAATATTTTTAATAGAGATTAAAAAGTTAATTAGATATGACATTTTTTTCGATATTTAAAATCATATATTAAATTGAGAGAATTAGGATTTGAATAATTTCGTATTAAAAGAAAAACAAGGTTATTAAATGTGATATTTTTGGCCTTACGAAATTTGAGAACATGTACGGTAACATTTTAGTGTACTAAAATTTATCTTATTCTTGATAATACTTTCTTCCTATAAATAATTTATAATAAATACATGACATATAATATTTTTTCTTACCACTTTTATTTTTAATACTTTTTTATAGAGATTAAATGACTAATTAGATGTGATATCTTTTTATTGCCGAGATTTCAAGATATAAGTTGTGACAACTTTTATTTTAAAATCTCATCTTTTCAATATATATAATAAATGATAAAAAAAGATTTTCTTTTTTCTCCGAAAAAAAAAATAAGGACTTAGGATATTCTAATAAATTGATTCGGGTGCACACCCTTGTCAATTTTATTTTTTAGAACATATGAGTTGTAATAGTTCAAAATCCCAAGTCTTAATAACTAAAAATAAAAACACCAATGCATAAAGTTAATTAAAGAATTACATAAACTTTGATTCTCCATTTCACCTAAAGATACGTAAAAACATGGTTCACTCTTGTCAAGCTTACAAATATAAAATCAATTAATCCAAAAATAAAAATGAAATAATTAAAGATAAAAAATATAACAATAATAATTATTATTTTATAATAATAAATTCTCCTTAGTAATAATGTTTTTATTTTTCAAAAATAAAAATAACCTTTTATGGTTAAGTGGTGAAATAAATATATTTTTAAAAGCTATTTAATGTTGTGCATTTAATAAGAAGTAACCGTGTTTGTGATGAACATTGGATGTTAATATCTTCCTTACATGTACGACTCCCGAACTTAAAATCTAGTTTTGTGGCCATTTTTTTATTTTTAAGGTTTTTTATATATTTTCCTTAAATATTGGTGGTGACTCTCTTTGATTTTCAAATTGTTTTTCGTCATCCCGTCATATGTCAACAGATGATAACTCCACTACGTACCTTCGAGAGTACAACCTAAAATAAAAAAAATGTGCAAAATTGATAACTATTTCTATATTTGTCTCACCGCTTTGTTTGTTGTTTTAAATAATTAATTTGGTCAAAGTTATTTGTTACATTCCTTGTTTGTTTTAGTCTTCTATTATTTAGAATAATTGTTTGAATTTAAACATAAGATAGATTACATATATTGTATATATTTGTATTTTGACAGATTAGGTAGTTTAGGGATTGTTCCCATTCACACACTACACATACGGTTTTTTTCACACACTTACGAGCGGGGTCCTATATTTGGACCTGAGTTCAACACAGGATAAGTGAGAGGTTAAGTAGAAGTAATTTTTTGGATGTACATTCTGCTTGGTTATCATGAAGACCTCACCTAGAGTTTGATCCTTTCCAAAACATTATTGCTTCCAATAGTTTACCTATGGTTGCGATTAATGTTCTAAGATATGGTTTTTGGCTCTAGGGACCCTTTTAAGAACCTATAGAACCACCTGTTCGGAAGGAACACTTGCTAGAATAATCCATAGAGTCACCAACGATTAGGAATGCCTTTTATAGGATACAATGGGAGCCGTGCCTTACCCTTATAAATCAAATAACATGACAAATATTGTTTCATTGCATGACATAGTTTTAGGGGTGTGCAAAAAGATCGGTTCAAACCGAATCAAACCAAACTTATTTAAGTCAAACTAATTTGAAAAAAATTTAACTAAATTGTTTTTTTAAATCTAAAACAGTTTGAATCGAATTGGTTTGTAAACCAATTAGGTTCACTATTTTTTTCTACCTGAATTCAGTTTTACTACTCACTAAGACACTAACGCAGTAAGCTGTAAGTCAGTAACGCTCAATCTCTACGTTTGTCACGCCCACACTGCATAGCCAGCAACACATAGCATTAGCAGCAGTTAGCAACTCAGCATCACTGTAAGTTTGTAACAATCACACAAATTTGAACCTGCCATTACCCAAGGACCAAGGTGAGTTAATCTCATGATTAGGTTTTTATTAGAGTAGCGTAATATTGTATTTTTTTTTTCAGGACTTACGTCTTAGCTTCATTAGTGTTGAGTTTGTTCCACTTATTTGAGTCTAATTTTGGTGTTGAGTTTAGTGTATTTTTTCATTTTGTAAAAAGTTTCATTAGTGCACTTATTTTGTTTGATTAAATGCTCCACTGAATTTTGACCGAATGCATTTATGTAAAAAACTTGTGATTGTGGATCTTTGTTTATTACGTGGTTTCTTTTCATCCCGAGAAGTTTCTTGCTCTTGAATATTTGAAATTGAAAATCTTACATCTTTGAATTTTTCATCAACTCACTTGAGTGGTCGCGGGGACTTTTCGTCCCCACAAGTTTCCTATTCTTAATTCTATGGTCCGAGTTGAGAATCCATGAGTAACAAAATTGTAGGGACTGCAACATATAAATGCATAACACTCTTAGAATTGTTGAAATTTCTGAAAGAATGATGATAAAAATGATGGTGGAGATTATATCAAGCAAATACGAGTCAAATGCTAGTTGAGTACTGCTTATAATCCAAATAAAAAATCACATTGTCGTGGTCATGTCCACATAGCTGTGGAAAATCCAGTGCCTTAAAAAAACCTGTTTGAGACTAGTTCAAATTAACATTGTTTTGAACTAGTTCTAAACTAGTTCAGAACCAGTTTTATAAAACCAATTCAGTTTTGAACTAATTCTTTAAAACAATTTAGATTTTTAGTTTAAGAACCGAATTGTTTAAAACAATTTGATTCGGTTCGTTTTTTTTAAACTGGTTTTTGCACACCCCTCCATAATTTTCATAGTCATAAAATAAATACGAATAACAAAACGAATGGAAATTAATAAAAGAGGGTTAAAATGATAATGCAAAATATTTTCACAAAAAACGTCATCCATATAGAATCATTATAGTATGTTGCATTTTCAGCAGGTTATTGGAGAACCATAAGAACCTAGTTCTTATGTAAGCAACATGGAATCAGGTTTAAGGGAAACCCTGAAGTTCAAAGTTAAACAACTTGATGTAAAGAGCTTAAGAAGCTTCGCTATCAAGCTGAACACTATCCAACTTCAAAATTTTGTTGAAAAATATGGGAATATTCTCAAGTTATTGGAGGTAAATGTATAGGAGAAACTTTTACTGCCTTGCCCCAATTTTATGATCCCCTTTTGAGGTGTTTTACTTTGTGGGACTTCCAATTGGCTTTGACATTAGAAGAGTTTGAACAGATAATGAGATATTCTACAAAAAATGAAATGCCTTATCTCTACATGGTACATTATCCTTCATTAGCTATAATCTCCACATTCTTGAACATTAATATAACGGAACTAGCAAGTAGGAAAGAAACAAAGGGAGGCATCAACGATTTCTGAAAGGGTACATAAAGAAATATGCACAACAACTAGCTAAAAAAGGAGAGTGGAATGATTTCATAAATGTGCTCGCCCTTCTTATCTATGGGATTCTCATCTTCCCAAGCACATAAACTAGAACCAGAACCAAATAAACCAAATATGCCATATCACATAATCCATAATCAAATCTACCATAGCACATAAACCAGAACCAAATAAATCAAATCTGCCATAACACATAGTCCATAATCAAATCTGCCATACCACATAAACTAGAACCAAATAAACCAAATCTACCATAACATATAATCTATAACCAAATCTGCCATAGCACATTAACCAGAACCAGAACCAAATCTGCCATTTGACTTCAAGTAGTGCATAAAGCAATGCCATTAAATAGAAGACAATTCTACCATATTAGTGTATAAAACAAAATTGAATAAACTAGTGGATGAAATTTGCATAAACCAACAAGTGCATCAAATTTCCATTGAATCAGTTAATAATAAGTCACCATTACATCAAGTTGCATTGCATAAACCATTACATCAAGTTGCATTGCATAAACCATTACATCAAATTTTCAGAGAATGAAATCTGTCGTGACTATACAAAAAATCTTACTTGACCAACAACAAAAGTCCTACAACTACGACAAACTAGAAAGTACAAAAAACTCCTAATAGCAGACCTTGTTTTAAACCCTAAACCAAAATATTTACATAATGACCCTAGTAACTGCAAAATGTCCATAATTTGACTAAGTCTTTACAGTGTTGGTATAGGTTTAGAATTCACACTAGATGCAGATGTAGTAGCTCTCACACTACTTCTAGTAACCCTGGTACTGACTTACTGTGCAGAATTAGTCAACTTCCTTTTCTTGTTTGTGTTGTCCTTGACACTAGTGGTTGATGCAAATGATACCCAACCTTAGTTTTCCTTTTATTTTTTGAAAATTAAAATAAAATGTTAGTAAAGTGGCTGCACAATAAATGCAAGTTGACATTATGGTAATACCTTGTTGCCCCCTTTGGGAATTTTTCTGTCTACAGTTGTCTTCCCTTTACAAGTTTTCATATTGTGCCCAACTTCACTACAATTATGACAAACAACTAAGGCGGATTGTCTTGCTAATCTTATCGCACTCTTAGGCTCATCATTTGCCTTAATTTTTACTTTTTTTGGTCTGCTAGGAACTTTCCTCATTGATGGTGGTAGAATTGGGTCACTTGTATCTTTGGCCCACATGTTTGGTCCATTGCATGGCAACACAATATAGGAATATGCTGCGATAAATGTATTTTTCTTGTCGATGTAGAAACATAAATCAGATGGCAGATGTCAAATTAGTTACATAAATGAATGAAAGTTACTAACATGTAAAAGTGTCTACATATTCCTCAGTTTTTTTGTTAATGTATAATATCTGGATATGGCATGGCAGCAGGGTATGCCACTAATATCCCACTTCCTGCAGCTACAATTTCTCTGCTTCAAGTCCACCACATACTTAGCACGATCCCTATACACCTCAAATAGGGATATACCATCATCACCAGCCTAATTAGGAGTTAAATATTATGATTCTTTCTCTTTTTTTCTAGAATTTGTTGTATTTTAAGGCATATGAGCCCTTCATACCTCTTCATTAAACCCCTTAAGTTGACAATCCTCCTTCTGATGTAAAACTTGGCCCCCTCTAATAGTGTAATTATTGACTTATCCCTATAGTACACAATTGCTTCGTTAAATGCCTCACAAATATTGTTCACTTGAAGGTTACATTTGGTGTTTGCGGAGTAGGCATAACATGTCCAAGTTGAATGAGTTTTGTTGTTCAAATCCTCTCAGGCATCTTCATTCAAACTTTTGAGATTCTCCATTGCTCTCTGAAAATCAGGAAAGGTTGTTGCTCTTGCAGCTGACCAGAACATCTCCTTCAACTGTCCACCAGGAAACTTCTTCCTCCAGTTTTCATACAGATGCCTAACACATAACCGATGTTGGACATTATTTCCATATAATTCCCCCAATGTCTAGAATAAACCCTATAGCATAAACCCAAATACATGTAAATAACTTGTTACTAAAAATCTGTACAAATGAATATAGGAGATTGAAGGTACCTTTCGCAGATTTGAAATGTATGCCTATGATGCAGCTTGCACTCCATCTAAATCAACTGACAACAACTCCAAAAATCAGCTCCAGGAATCTCCACATTTAGCCTCTACAAAAACATAAGCAATTGGTATCATTTGATTGTTCCCATCTTTCTCAATTGCAGTTAGCAAATGGCCTCCATATTCATCCTTTAGAAAACAACCATTAAGCCATATTAAGGGTCAACAAGTAGTGGCAAATGCCGATTTGCAATCTTCCAAGCACACATAAATTCTTTTAAAGACATGTCCATTACTAGTCATATCACACTTAATTTTGATAGTACTATTAGGATTACTATGCAACAATTCTTCAACATAACTTTTTAGATGACTATATTGTTCCCTAGAGGCACCATGTATTTTTTCAAGGGATCTAACTTTTACTCTGTATATTTGATGGCGATTCAACTTCACACCCCACTTGTCCACTGTAAGTGTCAAAAAAACGCTTATCTTTATATTAGGAGTGTCCCTTAAGAAGGGGAAAAATTTTTTTCCCAACCATTCTCTTTTGGATTGCTTGTTGCATGGAGTTCTGACACAACTGTGGTCATTCACAAAATTCACCATTTGCCAATACTGACTTTGCTTGGACTTACTCACTCTCAGATGAAATGGACAACCCTTTACACGTTTAATAACTACCCTTTTTTGACAAATTTTTCTTAAACCTTAGAATTTTGTTGGTGACCATTGCAAATGTCTTCATAGCCTTTGTTATGTCTTCTTTACTACTGAACAACATGTGAAGTTCAAAGTGAGTATCATTATCATTTTCAGCTTTTCTAAATTTTTTAAATTTAGCTTTTTGTGTACCCTTCTCATTGCTCCCAACAGGTGTATCAAGCTGATGTAATCTTGGATTGCTCCTCCTAGGATCTTGCTTCTAAAGCTTTCTTGAGATGAAGAAGATGAAGTTAGAGAAGGAAGAGATGTTGGTGGAGGCGTCACTCTTAGTAGAGATAAGCTTTGGTTTGTAGAAGCTTGTCATAAGGGAAAGAACCCTTGATAAAATCCATAGAAGAACTCTCAAGAGTAGAGAGAATAAAACACTCACAAGGAGTCTCACACACAAAATGTATTTCATAAAATGATCCAAGGTCCTTACATAAGGTGAGGTCAGTGCTATTTATAGAAAGAAGATGGGTTTGGGATGTTCAACTAAGGTTAGGGGAGTTAAGAAGGCAAGATCCAAACAAGACCCTAGATTAGTGGATCTAGTTCCCTCATGTGTCACCTAGATCCTAAAATAGTGGATCTAGTTTCCTTAATTCAAATTCAAATTTGAATTAAGAGACAAATAGATGTCATCTAGGAGAGAGAAGCAAAGTGGTGCCTAAATGAAAGGACATGTGGGTCTCATGTGTTACTCATGCACATGTGTATATTTAGGAGGTGTGGAAATCAAACAAGGGGGTGTGCAAAGTAAAATTCACACATCCTCTTACTCCAAAAAGGCCCACCTTTAACCATACACCACACACAAATAACTAATGACACCATATGCTTAAGATTAAAAATAAGGGGAAATAAGGGGATATGGTCGAAAATACAAAGGTCTAAAATATGCTAATAACACCTACTAAAAATACTACACAAACTACACAATATTTACACACAATTACAAAACTATGGCCTTAAATGTATTCATGAAGTTCCTTCCAAGCCATGCCTTCCTTTTTTCTTCCTAGTTTAATTCCATGCTAGGTGAGATTACATCACAAACTGATCCAAAAAACCATCCTCATCTACAAAATCTGGAATTAATGGTTCATCCAAGTTACCATCTCCATCATCATTAAGGTTTGCAAATGTTTGAGTTGGCAAAACTGAGGTTTAATCTCAATCCTCCTCATATTCACTGTGCTCAATAACTGGACCATCAATGTACCTGGTGTCAGATTCATCTACTGTTGGACTAGTTTGTTGTGCATCAACATTTTTACCCCTTCTTTCTTGTGCACCCAAATTTTTAGGGCCATTTTGCTTTATTCCAACATTTTGAGGCTCACTTTGCTCTGTCCCAATATTTTCAGCACTTTGCTTTGTCTCAATATTTTGATACCCACTTTCTTGTACACAGGCACAATCTCCAGCCACATTCTCATCTGTAGTACCACCATCCTCATCCAGATCAACCACACCTACAGGTACTTGTTGTCTATCCTCAACTATAACAAGAACATCAATACTATGCTTAACAAACAAATCAATTATTTCATGACCTTTGGCATCCTCTACCAATTCTATCCATCTTTGTCATACTGTAACGGAAGTAATTCACTCCTAATACTTAACTCAGAATGTCTATATCATAAAGCTTTGAAATCAATATAGAGAAAACCTTTTATGAGTTTGCAGATATCCATGTAAAACATCTCGTCCACATTCCACCCCCCATTTTTCTAGACTTGACACCTCATTTAGATACTCTGTTTTTGTATTTTCAACCAAGGTACCACCATGATGTATGTTAAACTTGATTCCATGAGCATCAATGAGACTGTGAATGTATTAGCCTAAATTAATATATAAATAATGTTTAAGCACAGAAGAAAACAACCTCAGGGGGACGCTATTTAATTCCCAACTACCTAACTCATTTAACACCAACCAACCGTAAAGTAAATGACAAAGGTAGTAAAGTGCCAATAGGTGAAACTTTTACTTAACCCTAGACACTTTCGTTATTCTACAATAAGTACAAAAATTATCTTTTGAAGTAAAATACTCTAAATCCATGACCCCACAATAACTAAATGACAAATAATGAACTACATTCACTTACCTGGAACAATATATAAGGCCATTTGAACTTCGCTTCGTCACCATCTCCATTTCCCCGCCTTCGCATCTCCAATGACTTAGGGTTTCAGAACTTGTGAAATCTCCAACGTTGCGCCTCCAAGCATAGGGACTCCACAGCTGTCGCAGTAAATTATGACAATTATTGTTCCCACCCAATTTAACTTCAGTAACTTCCTAATCACCCGAATTAATACTAATCCTTCCTTAAGCATGTTACATATGTTATCCACTTCTTAGTTGTGTCACGTAAGTAAGTCAATGTGCAACTATTAATAGTCAACCGTGTTATTTTGATGGAATATCAAATTTTACCTTTTTTTTTAAAAAAGAGGGCAAAAGATGAGAAAAAAAAAGGCACAAAATAAGCAAGATGTGAAATAAAAAGGACACCGAGTATAATTTAGTCAAAAACTTAATGTTGAAAAACTAGTACAAGATTATTTTTAAGTAAAAACATATTTTGAGAACAAAAATAAAAACTTTAAAAAATTAAAATAACAAAAGTAGATATTTTCTGAATAGATAGAAAGGTCAAAATGCAGATCCACGTAGGAATGTTTAAACTTGCAGTTAACGTAGAAAATGCCAAATCAAAGAGATGGTTGCACTCACTTGCACTTGCACCTATCCACGTACGTGAGTCCCCTGTGTTGATTTGTATGAACTACGAAGTAAGAATCTAAGGGAACCGAACTCAATTTTTCGTATCTAACTCTTTGAACAGACACTGTCATAGTGCTACGTCACGCGTTGCGTATCGTGCTCATTTTACTTGTATTTACAAGTCATATTAGCAGAACTCATCACCCTCTCTTTGATTTGATTGGCAAGGAAACTCAATTATTTGTCTGATTCTTAGAGCAAGTATAACAGTTGTGCTACCTTGAATATATAGCTCATATATATTTTCAATTTATTATTATATCATCATCTCGTCAAAATCAAAAGTGTTTTAATATATAGCCATTTATTGGGAATTCGTTAGGTACTGTGTACCGCTGTTGTCACTTGTGTGCAAAGATTCGTAGTCTTGCATTTAGTTTTATTACACACCAAGTATACGCTTTAGACCGTGACCAACATTAACAAAGCTTTTTGCCCCTGTTCAATGCCAAATTTCTCGCTATTCAATGATAAGATACGCTTACGTTTTTAAAATATTTTTTTTATAAACGTTTTTAAATGATTTTTACTATATAATTAATGGGTTTACTATTTTTTATCACTGTATTAAAAAATTTATCCCCGAGGATTGATTCGTTACTCGCTATGATATGTCATTTCTATTTTATTTTTGACCGTTCAAAACACGGGCTACCAAGTAGTCTAACAATAAGAGAGCATCTATGTTATGATTTAACACCCAAGCAGAAGGAGGGCATCCATGGAGAGACCACGAGAAATGGATGTTTCCATGTGATTGTCTTAACCAATATGCAGAGGAAGCAGAGCATACTAGAGGAAACAAAAGAAAGAACAAAGTTATGCTATGCATGTGTGGAGTAAAAGTAACAAAAAAGTGGTGAAAGCACAAAATGCACATGACGGGCCATCTAAAAAAACAAGAACCTATCGAAGGATCCACGTGTCCTGTTAAGAAGGGAAGGGTAAGGAACCAGAAATAAAAGGGTTTGTCTTTACTTTATACTAAAAAAAAAAAAGGGTTTGTCTTTACTTTAGCTAGTGCGGCGGTTCACAGGTTGGCTGGCGTAGCAAGCAACAATAAGGTGCGTCGAATCTCCACAAACCCCCCTTTCTAATTTCTATCTATTTAATGGCGCTAAATTTTACAATTGTTTTGCTCGCTCTGTCTTAACTTTTCAGAGACCATGACACTGTTGATTCCTAATGATGAAAAGGGTAGTGAGAATGTCAACGCTAACATGAAGTGGTTATTTAGGATTAGGAGCGAGTCTTTTGGGCATTACTACCCTGAAGCTGATCACAACTACACTATGCTGGAGAAGAGGCAGCTGTTTTTGAGAAGCTATCAATTCCGTCGAAAGCAGACTCTCAAAGACAAACTAAAAGGGTCTTTGGTTCGTGTAAAGAAGGTTCTCTGGCTAAGGCTGCGATCTGCTAAGAAACTTAAGAGGATAGTGTTTTCTAGGATCAAGATCAGATGTCGGACGAGAAGGTTTTCACGCCTTCTCAGTGCTCACAACCACAACCGCAAAATCGACTCTTCCTTTTCTTTCTGGAATAGGACCACTACTCATCACTCTTACCAAATTAACAATTAACATTTCTACAAAAAGGAATAATTCCTTTCTTATTTTTTCACTTTTCATTTTTCATTATTTATCAACTTAATTACTACTTCTAGTCCTTTAGTGTTTTCTTAAAAATTGGAACTGAGCAAATATATACACCATATATTGTTATTCTTTGTTGGGTTCAAAATGGTACTATCTATCTCTCTTTCTGTCTCTTCTCTTCCTTGTAAATTATGTAATAAGACAAGCTAATCATATCTTTAACAGTTACAAACCCATGCTCCATGGGAACGTTAACTTGCAAAATTTTCTTATTCATATATGTATCAGCTATCAAGTACTGTAAGATGCGATTCCTTCTTTGCTCCACCACAATCATTCTTAAAATAGGTAATGTCTATAGCTACTTGATTTCTTATTTGATAATTGATACGCATTGGATTAAATCTATTTTTATTCTTTTAAATTTGGATGATTGTTATTTTTTAATCTTTCAGAAAAAAATTCTGTTTTTGTTAGGCCCTCAAATGTTACGAACCTACTTTAATTCTCTTTGTTTATTATATTTATGTTTCACAATTTGTTACAGTTTTTAATTGTTAAAATTTATTCTATCAATTTTTTTTAATAAAAAATTATCTGTTAGAGTTTTAAATTGTAACTATCAACCCATTTGTTGTTGCTACCCAAGCCTCTAGCAATGGCATCATTGTAACTCAGAATCATAGTTTCTGTGAGAGTTAGCATGTCGCATAATCCACTATGGTTGATTCCCTTGCACAAAAAGTGTAACTAGAAAAAATGAGAAATTTGTAAAGAAAAAAAAAAAAAGTGATATGGAGTTGTTGCAATTTTTGTTTAGTTATTCCAGACAGATCTATATCAGCACATTATTTTTAAAAATTAAATTAAAAATAGTTTATTGATTAGAAATCATAAAATATATGAAACTATAAACATAACAAATAAAAAGGCATGTGTTCAGATCTTCCCGTAATAAAAATATTAACACACTATTAATTAATATTTAACTTATAATAAATAAAAAGATTAAAAAGTATATTTTTGAATTGTGAGTGATTTTCATTTTACCAACTAAAGACAACTTAATCAAAAGAATGTTCAATAATTCACACATTTTATTCAAATAATTGAGTTAGACCTGAATAAAGTGTGGGAGATTAATAATAATAGATTTGAATTTTGAAGAATATAAAAAATATTTAAATGTTAAAGAATAAAACTTATTTAAATCTTTTAAATTAATTCTTGGACGCATAACTTTCTGTTTCAATAATGATTTGGTTTTATTATTCTTGCTAGGTTCGAAATTTAAATTCACTCGTATGAACAAAGAACAAAAAGTTTAAGCATTGAAAGTTGCTTTGTATGAAAACGTGAGAAGTTGTTTTTTAATTTGTAACACAATTCCATTTTTACTAATTTTTTAAATTTAAAAAGTATTTCTCAAAACTATTAGCAGATAAGCAAACATATTTTTATTATGTTATTTCTACTGTATATATTATTTGAAATATAAAAAGTGATAACTGAGAAGCAAGTGGGGAAGATAATATGTCTATAGTTTTCTTTTTCAGTATGGGTCAGAACAAATTTCAATAGTAAAATTATTATCACCACTTCAGTTGCCAATGAGTAAGGTTCCTCTTCCCCATACGTCTGATTCAGAATTTAAAACTCACGGACAACTCAGTTTGGTGGTTACTGGTTGTCACTGTCACTATTTTATTAATGAAAAATTGGAAATTTTCAAGCACTCACCCAAAAAGATACTCCACTTCTTGCTGGTCCTATTCCTGTATATATTACAAGGTATTCAGCAAATAAAGCTTTTTCCTTAAAGCCTAATAAATTTTCAACAACATACCTGATTTTCTTATAGAATAATAATGTATTCACAGTTCATATATAATTAAAAAGTGCATAAGCATAAAGCTTTTCTGTCATAGACAAATAAATTTTCAACAACCTGGTTTTATTATAGAATAGTAATAGTAATAACACGACCTACTTTTGAAGATTGAAATTAGATGGACACCATGTCTCTAAATTATTAGAGTTTAATTATTACATCCACAACCAATCACAATTCTTTTATTTATGAAAAATTTATTAATTAATATTTTTAAAATGATATAAATAAAAAATTATGATATTGTAAATGAGTTTTACACAATTTTCAATAAAACTTTTTTTTAAAATATTAATAGTAAAATTAACAAATGTAAAGAAAAAATTGTGATTGAATGACTATTTAAAGAGTTGTAGATTGTCAATAAACTCTTTTGTCTCAATGTTGATTCTTGTAATTTTTTTTTTTAATTTGTGGTATTTTCTACTATAAGATTAAAAATATTGAATTTAATTAGTACAAATTAACAATATTATGTAAAAGAGTTCTACACTTACGTTTAATCATATTTTTTTATTTATATAATTTTTAAAGTATTAATATGTAGAGTCAACAAATTTAACTTAAAATAAAAAGTTATAATTTAATGATAATGTAAATTTTTTTAACTAACTTGTAGTTTCTCAAATTAATTTATCGAGATATTGACTTAAGAATGAATCTTATCCGTCAAAGGAAACGGTATTAAAATAGATTTTTCGTGTAAACGAATTAGAACCATCTCAAGTACATCAATTGATATAAGTGTTTGGTTATAGGTTAATATAAGAATTTTATTGGTGAATAGTAATTAAATTCGTTTATAAGGCTCAACCATTTGCCGATTCTAAATCATAACTAATCCATGGCATAAAAAAAGTATTATTTATTGAGTTTAACACTTATACAATATTAGTATTAAATTTGTTTTATAACGGTAGTTAATCACAATTTTTCATTTATATGAATTTTAAAGTATTAATGTATAAACTCTTCATATATAAATTGTTGTAATTAACTGTCAATGTAAAATTTTTTATATAGACAATGTTTATCTACTAGAGGAAATCAGTGTTAGTGAAGAAAATTTGATAAAAGAATAAACACATTGGTGGTTCTAACTTGTAATTTGCTCAGGCCATACTCTCATTAAGCAATGCTTGAATAAAATATTATTAAATTGTTATTAAATATGTTAGGTAATTGTCATTGTTTTTAAATTAAAATATTATTAAATATTATAAATATTAAATTTATTTATTTTTTTCCAAAATTAATAAAAATTATTTTAGTTTTTTTTGTGAAGCAAAAATAATTTTAGTTGATTTGTAATAACTAATAGGCTAAATTAGTATGGATGCCCCCCTTATTCTGACACTTGAGCCCTCATTGCACAATCTAAGCATTGAACTCAAGACCGACCACACAGTTGCAGATAATCATACAATTAGACCAAATGTTCACTTTAGTTTTGGTATATTTTTGCTTAAAAAGAGAATGGAGAGACATGATGGTGTGAGGGACATGCTTGAATTTTTTAAATGGAGACAATATTTAAATTCTAAAATAAAAAATAAAAAATAAAAAATAAAAAACTAAAAATTAAATCTAAAATCTAAAATTAAAAAAATATATAAAATATCAATTTAAAATTAAAACTAAAAGTTAAAATTATAAATTATAAATTTAATTTATATATTTATTAATAATTTTTAATTTAAATAAATATAGAAATTAAAATTAAGAATTAAAATTTAAATTAAAAGTTAAAAATTAAATTTGAAAATTATAAAATTTAAATTTATATTATAATTTTAAAATTTAATTTAAATTTTAATTCTTAATTTTAATTTCTATCTTTATTTTTAAATTTATTTAATTCTTTATTTAAATTGAAAATTATTAATAAATATATAATTAAATTTATAATTTTAAACTTTAGTTTTAATTTTGAATTTATATTTTACATATATTTTTAAATTTTAAATTTTTTTTTTTTTTTATTTTTCATAATTTAAAAAATGTCTCCATTTAAAAAAAATTCAAGTATATCATCCCACACTACTATGTCTCTCCATTCATTTTTTAATTTAAAAAATAAAATATACCAGAAAATAAAAACAAAAGAAGGTGAAAGTAAAAATGAAATCAAAGTGAGCACTTGCTGCAGTGGTATGGTATCTTGTCTGGAGCTACGTGGTCCTTAGTTTGATTATAAATTAGTTTTAATTTTTAATTTTTATTTTTCAGAATTTAAAAAATGTCTCCATTTAAAAAATTCAAGCATATTATCCCAAACATCACCATGTTTATCCATTATCTTTTCGGAAAAAATATACCAGAAAATTGAAACAAAGGAAGATGAAAGTCAAAATAAAACTACAATGAGTATTTGGTCTAGTGATATGATTATTTATTTAGAATTATGTAGTCTTAAGTTTGATACTTGAATTGTGCAGTTGGTACATGTTTTTATTTGTGGTTTTGGTATTTTTAAAACTAACATTGCTTAGTTTAAGTAGATTTGAATTTCAAAATACATCTTATTAAAGTATTTGGTGTAGTGATAAGTCTCTTAGTCTATGAATGTAAGGTCTAGGATTCAAATCTTACTTTGATTTATTTTTGTATATTTTTAAAATTAATATTACATTAATTATACTTTAATTAATTCTTAATTAGGAAATTGATATTTTAAGTAATAAAACTAATTAATATTTTAATAAGTAATAAAACTATAAAATTATAAGTTGTTTGAAACTTTTTTGTATGGAGTAAAATTACTTAAAGTTGACGTGACACAGCAAAAACCATGAAACACAATATTTTATACATCAAATAACTCATGAGAATGGTTTCTATTAAAGATGTTATATGTCCTATTTTTTTACTACAACAATGTTATAAGATGTGTTTTATTGGTTAAATGAAATTAAGTAATTAATGTAAGAATTGTCAACGGCTTTTGCATTAAGTTGTCAACGGTAACATACATGCGAAGCAAACAGAACATGCAATTTATTTCGAAGATTGAAGTTCATCCCATCCTTCCTGATTAACGGGCAAATGCCAATTAATAAATACTCATTAACGGGCAAATGCCTGTGTTAGACTAATTAAGCTTGCGTGATTTTCCTGCTACAGCTATAGTAACGTGGATGTTCTTTTTCCAGGATCTATGCAAGTGTCTTTTATCGTCATCAAAATTATACATGTTATGGAAATTCTATTTCCGGAAGAATTTTTTTTTTCAGAGTCTTTTAAAATATTGAAAAGAAATAATTTTTAAAATTAACAAAATCAAATATGGAATTATATTTATTTTTTAAAACATCATATATCTACCACCTTCTTAAGATTCAAAATACAAATATATTAAAAGATTAAACTGTCATAAATTTTGAATAATAAAGTTAAGATAATATTTCTTTTAAAAATAGAAATAAGATAAAATAAATCAAGATTTGATCTCATATTAAATTTAAACCATAAAATTAATTTTTTATAAAAAAAGGATAAAAAGGAAAAAAAATCTTAAACTATTATATAAGGATAAGTAATTCCCTCTCAAAGAATTATATACAAGTTACTATTCAAGGATTGAGAAATAGGAAGAGAAGAGAAGAAGAAAACAAATTAAAATTGTGTGACTCGCTTTAAGATATAAGTAAAACATATTTCGAAACCTCCATGGGATAAATTTTGATAAAGTTATACAGTTTGGAAGAGAAACAATTTGAGAAATTCATACTAGCATTTTAAGTGTACTTTTTTATGAGATGAATTAGTTGTGTTGATAATTTTTACTCTTTGATTAATTGATATCTATTTAATAATTGTTTGAGATACCTCCATTTAAAATGATATGAAGTTTGAGATACCTCCATTTATTATGGGAAAGAAGTTTTAGATACCTCTATCTAGGACGGGAAAGAGATTCGAGATATCTCCATAATAGCATGAAAAGGCAATGACATGTCATTGTATGGAATATAAACACATAAATTTTTTTACGAATCTATTAAAAACCTGGTTCTAGGAATTGAAGATTGAGAGTGAATGATCATGAGTATCACTATATTTTTATAGATTGTGCCTATGCATGAAGATGTTAAATGGAAACGATTTTTACTGTGTTAATTATTATTACTAGAAATTATTTTAGTTAAATCATAATTTATGTATAAGAAACATTTTTTTTATTATTGTGGTTACCATGAATGAATTTTCCGGATTCCGTACGACTGAGAACAACGTTATTTGTGAACTCTTTTGGAACCCTTTTTATTCATTGGGATTTCCATCTCATAAAATATTATTTTTTGAGTCAGAAGATGAAGAATTTGAGATTTCCATATTATAAAGTGTTGTTTTTAGAGTTAAAAGAGCAAAAGAGGAAGAATTTGTGGAGGTTAAGAAGGCATGAAAACTTTGTCCCTAGTTTAGATTTTATTTTTTTATTTAGAATAAGCATATTTGTCGTTATTTCAATTATTCTTTACATTCGTTTTAGAGTTGTCTACATTTAAGAGTTGTCTATATTTAAGAATTAAGTTTTGTAAGGCCTGTATTTTATTCACCTTATTTTAATACTATGAGATATTTTTGACTTATTATTTCAAAAGTTTGTTTATTTTCAATAATTCTTTACTTATTATACTATGGGTTGTTATTGTAACGAAGGATGTTACATTATGGTATCAGAGCCAGGTTGATCCTAAATCGAGTTGTGGTAGTGGTTTTCTTTTTTCTTAAAAAAAATCAAATGTGGGTGCATAAGACTTATTAGATTTATAAAATTGCATGCTATTTTTGTAGGCATTATACTTGATCAAATCCAAGATTGATGGCATGCAGATTATGCCAACTAATAGGCGTGGGGCAAACACGAATGATGCAGTTGCAGTAGCTTTGGATTGAATGATCAAAATTATGTAAGCACAGACGAAAGTTATTCGTCAAAAGGGACAAAATAGAGGTGGAGCAATCACAGGAGCAATTGCAGCTCAAAATGCCTAATACGTGGGATTATTTGAATTCTGTAACCATGACCCACCGTCCTTTCAAGATATCTCAAATCCTGTCGAGGCAGAAGAATAGATCCAGAAGCTAGAGAATTTTAGCATTATTAGATGTGATGATGCAAGAAAAGTGAACCTTGTTACTTACTTATTAGAGTCTGATGATGAACACTGGTGGAATAATGCTTGAGGTGGTTTGGTAATTCAGGGAGCTCATATTACTTAGGACAAATTCAAGGCGATATGTTTGGAAATTTACTTTCCTTAAAATGTTTGTATTCAAAAGGAGGTTGAATTCCTTAATCTTTGCCAAGGAGAGATGATTGTAGTAGAGTATGTGGTTAAGTTTGAAAGTTTGGCTTGGTTTTCTTGTTTTTTGAGAGATCATCCTCAAGATGAATGGAAAGCTATCAAGTTTGAGCAAGGCTTAAAGCCAAATTTATGGAGTAGTGTTGGCATCCTTAAGATTAGAGACTATCCAACATTAGTAAATAAATGTCCGGTGGCAAAGCAGAATATGCATGTAGTGATGGCATAATAGTCTAAGGAAAAGGCTAACTATTATGAAAAGAAGATCAATAACAAGGATGTAAAATTTCAAAAGTAGCTTCGATCAGTGTCCACAATCAATAGATAAGTAAACACAAGGACTAAGGATTGATAAAGGTAGCGGATGTCATAAGCGTGGCTTTATTCATGGAAGTCGCTCGTGTCTTGCACTAAACACTACTTGCTACAAATGCAGGAAGATGAGACACTATGCTAGAAATTGTAGAAATGGAAAGCAATCCCAACCAAGGCCCCAAAACCAAGGGAAAATCTTTACAATTCAAGGAGAAGAGATGAAGAAGTTTGATGACTTGATTCAAGGTATGGGCTTTATTAAAAAGAAATAAATAGTTATATTGTTTGGTTCAGGAGTGACACATTCCTTCATATCTCTTATTGTGCAAAAAAGTTAGTTTTACTATTTCTAAATTTCCATATGATTTGAGTGTTGATACTGTTGCAAAGGACAAGCTTGTCATTTCCATTGTTTGTTTGAACTGCCCTTTAGTGTATCAAGATGTGTCTTATCTTGTTAAATTAATATGTTTGCCTATGTCTGGGTTGGATGTCATACTTGGTATGGATTAATTATATGCAAATCATGTTATTATAAATTATTTTGATAAGATTATTTTTGTTGTGACACAAATCATGGCCATTGATTCCTTTGGGTCAAATTATATTACTTTGTTGCCTCTTGCCTTAATTGTATAGTTGAGGGGGCCTAATGATACATGTTCTTATTTTTTGCTAGAGTGGATGATAATTTAGATGTGGCAAGTATAGTTGTAGTTTGTGAACTCTAAGATGTTTTTCCTAAGGAGATTCTAGTTTGCCTCTAATTAGGGATGTGGAGTTTAGCATAGACCTTATGCTAGATAGTAGTTCAGTGTCAGTATCACCTTATAAGATGTCAATTTTGAAGTTGAGTGAACTTAAGAAATAATTAGAGGAGATTCTGGTAAAGGGATTCATTAGGCCTAGTGTATCACCTTGGGAAGCACCAACACTCTTAGTGAAGAAAAAGGATGGCAGTAGGAGGTTATGTGTAGACTATAGGCGATTAAATGAAGTGACTATCAAGAATAAGTATCCTTTGCCCATGATAGATGACCTTCTAGATCAATTGAGGGGAGCAACGATATTCTCTAAGATAGACTTACGATCGAGATATCATGGGGTTAAGAGTGTAGACATCCCTAAAACAACCTTTAGGACAGGGTATGTACCTTATAAGTATGTAGTGATGCCCTTTAGTGTGACTAATGCTCCGATAGTCTTTATGGATTACATGAATTAGATCTTTAGACCTTTCTTTGATAGTTTTGTGGTGATATTCATAGATGATATCTTAATATACTCAAAGACACCATATGAACATAAGAAGCATTTAAAGACAGTGTTGCAAAATTTGAGGATGAATGCTTGTTTGCCATGCCAAAAAACATGTTATTTTTAGCTTGATAAGCTGAAGTTTTTAGGGTATACCATCTCTAGAAGGGTATAGTAGTTGATTCTAATAATGTTGATGCAGTGTTAGAGTGAGAGCAACCTAAATCAATAACTGAAGTGAAGAGTTTTTTGGAATTGACAAGTTACTATAGGAAGTTCCTAGAGGGGTTCTCTAGACTGACCATGCTGACTAGGAAAAGGAAACCCTTTGAGTGGAATAATAGGTACAAGGATAGTTTTCAAAAGCTCAAGAAGAGATTGTTTCATCACTAATCTTGACTATTCTAGATCCTTTAGTGAGTTTTTTTGTGTAGTGTGATGTGTTTAGAAATGATTTAGGATGCATGTTGATGCAAGAAGGAAAAATACTGGCATATGTGTCTAGGCAACTTAAGACCCATGAAGGGAATTATCCCACCTATCATCTTGAGTTGGCAATCGTGATGTTTGCTTTAAAGATTTAGAAACATTATTTGTATGGTGCAAAATTTGAACTTTTTAGTTATCATAAAAGCCTTAAGTATTTATTTGATTAAAAGAAGTTACACATGAGACAGAGAAGGTGGGTGGGGTTCCTTAAAGATTATGATTTTGAGTTGCAGTACATCCAGGAAAAGCCAATGTAGTGGCTGATACTTTAAGTAGGAAATCTTTACATATGTCTAGTTTGATGGTACAAGAGATGAACTTGATAGAGGAGTTTAGAGACCTAAATTTGAGTGTGTCATTGAATGCCTTAAGTATTGAATTGTATAGATTGGAGATAGGTAGTGACTTGAGAAAGTTAATTAAGAAGGAATAACTTTTAGACCAGGATTTACAGTCTCTAGTGAGCCAGGAAGGTTATACCTTGTTTGCTGATGGTTTAGTGATGTTCAAGAATAAAATTATAGTTCCTAAGAAATGGAGTCCTAGAGAGAAAATTCTAGAAGAAGGTCATAAGGGTAAGTTTATCATACATCCAGGGATAACTAAGATGTATCAGGATTTGAAGAAGATATATTGGTTGCTAGGGATGATGAAAGAAATGGTTAGCTTTGTGACTAGGTGTTTAGTTTGTCAAAAGGTTAAGATAGAACATCAGAAGCCTTCAGGCTTGTTGAAACCCTTGAAAATTCCAGAATGGAAGTGGGAAAATATGTCCAGGGATTTTGTGACGGGTTACATAAAACTCGTTTGAGTCTTGATGCCATATGGCTAATTATGGATAAGTTAACCAAGTCCACTCACTTATCAATTAAGGAAACCTACAGTCTGAGCAAGTTAGTGGACCTATACATCAAAGAGATAGTTAAACTTCATGGGATTCTCATATCTACAGTGTTAGATAAAGATCCTACATTTACTTCCAAATTTTGGAGGGCATTCCAGCAGGATTTTGGCTCTAAGTTGTGTTTTAGCACATCTTAACACCCTCAGATCAACGGTTAGTTAAGGAGAACCATTCAAACCCTTAAGGGCATGCTTAGAGCGTATGTCTTAGATGAAGGAGGGGTTGGTATAGATTCTTGTCTCTCATAGAGTTTGCATATAACAATAGTTACCATACTAGCATAAGTATGACACCTTACGAAGCTCTTTATGGACAAAAGTGTAAATCTCCTTTATTTTGGTATGAGGTAGCTGAGATGACCTTAATTGGACCAAATTTAGTGCGAGAAACCACAGATAAGATTAAGTTTATTAGAGAAAGGATTCGCACTGCTCAAGGTAGGAAAAAGAGTTACGTCGGCAATAAGAAGAAACCTTTAGAGTCCCAAAAAGGTGAACATGTATTTTTTAGAGTCAGTTTTAAGACTAAGGTTGGGAGGTCAACGAAGGTCAGAAAGCAAAGTCCCCATTTCATTGGTCTTTTCCAAATTCTAAAAAGAGTTGGGCTTGTTGCTTACCAATTGGCTCTTCCATCACAATTGCCAAACCTCCATGACGTCTTCCATGTTTCTCAATTCTGGATGTACATACAAGATGTCTCACATATTTTAGCTCCTGAGTCAATACAATTAAAAAGTATTTTGACTTTTAAGCTCAAGCTTGTTCAAATCATTAATAGGAGCACTAAAAATTTGAGGAACGAGAAAATTTCATTGGTGAAGGTGATTTGGGAGGGATTTACTCCAGAAGAGGCTACATGGGAAGTTAAGGAGTACGTTAGACAACAATATTCGTATCTCTTCAATAGGGATGACAATCATATCCACCTCTGCAGGTACCACCCAGATTTTGATCAGAAAAACCCACGTTGTTGGTCCCCACCCCCGTCCTTGCCTAAGATAATCGGGCATGGGGACAGGTGTGGGTTTATTAGTCCCCGCCCCGTCCTCGCACCCGCCCCTGCACCGCTTCTTTGTTTTGCATATAACTATATGTTAAACAAAATCTCACATGTCTGTGTACAAATCTACACCCCTATGGATCATTAAAACTAAAATATAAGTAATAACTTAGCATATTATTTATTTAATAATTAATAAATTAACATATAATTTATTTAATAAATTATAAGTAATTTAAATATAAATGACAAAAAATAATATAATAGAATACCTGAACCTGAAAATACTCGACGGGGATAGGGACATGGATTAAAATTTCATACCCGACTCCTTTATACCCACCCTGCACCTTCCAGGGTTGGGGATGGGGAGGGAAAACCGATCCTCGCCCACCCCATTGCCATCCTTACTCTTCAATTATGTAGATTGATGTGTTAATTTTATTAGTGACATTAATTTCGGGGATGAAATTCTCTGAGGGGGGAGAAAGTGTAATATCCCAAAATTCAAAATACAAATATTCAAATAATCATTCAGTTAAGAGAATATTATGTTGTTAAAAAATTAAAAGATTAAACTCTTAGAAATTTTGAATAACAAGATTAAGATAATATTTCTTTTAAATATAAATAAGATAAAATAAATCAAAATTTGATCTCATGTTGAATGTAAACCATAAAACTAATATTTTATAAAAAAAGAAAGGATAAAGAGGGAAAAATCAACCTTAAACTATTATATAGGATTAAGTAGTTCCCTCAAAGAATTATGACGAGTTGACTATTCAATGATTGAGAGAAAGAGGAAGAGAAGAAAACAAATTAAATTTGTGGGATCTCGCTTGAAGGTAAAACATATTTCAAAACCTCTATGGTATGAATTTTGGTGAAGTTAATAAGTCTAAAAGAGAAACAAATTTCAGAAATCATATTAGTATTTGAAGTATAATTTTTTATTATATGAATTACCTTTATTGATAATTTTTACTCTTTGATTGATTGATATCTATTTAATATTGTTTGAGATACTTGTATTTAAAATGGGGATGAAGTTTGAGATATCTCCATTTAATATGGGGAAGAGGTTAGATACCTCCATCTGGGATAGAGAAGAAATTTGTGATACCTCCATAATAGTGTGAGAAGACAATGGGGGACCATTGTATGAAGTATAAGTTCATAAACCTTTTTGCAAATCTATTAAAAACTTGATTCTCAGAACCGAATAGTAGGGGTGAATAATCATGAGTATCACTATCTTTTTGTAGATCGTATGTACGCATGATGATGTTAAATGGAAAACTATTTTTAATGTGTTGATTATTATTACTAGAAATTATTTGAAATAAATGTTAATTTGTGTATAAAAATGATTTTTTTTATTATTGCGGGTACCAAGATGAATTTTCTAGATTCTGCATTGATTAAGAACAACACTTTTTGCGAACTCTTTTGGAACCCTTTTTTATTCACTGAGATTTCCATTTCATAAAGTGGTTTTTTCAAAAGTGAGAAAAGGAAGAATCTTTGGACGCTAAGGAGGCACGAAGATCTTGTCCCTAGATTAGATTTTTCTTTTTATTTAGAATGAACATCTTTGTCATTATTTCAATTCTCATTCACATTTGTTTTAGAGACGTCTATGTTTAAAAATTAAATTTTGTAAGGGTCTATATTTTATTTACCTTATTTAAATACTATGAGATATTGTTGACTTGTTATTTCAAAAGTTTTTTTATTTTCAACAATTCTTTACTTATTATACTATGGTTGTTATTGTAACGAAGGATGTTACATAAAAAAATTGAAAAAAATTTGAAATAAATAATTGATCCAAAAAGTATAAAAGTTTTTAATTACAGTTGATATTAAAATATGTATGAATTTTTGTTTTGTTTTAGTTTTTCCATTTACAAAACAATGTCAACCTAAATGTAACACTGAAGATAGTAATCCAATAACTTATCACATCATTAGGGATTTTATTATTTTTTTTTCTATTTTGAATATATGGGAGATTAAAAATATAGTTTATCGTAAAAAAATATACTAGATTATTTAATCAAGCTCCTTGGACACATCACTTGATTGTAAAAGCTGGACAGCATACATCAAGCGCGTGTCGTGACAAGGCAACAGGCAACAGGCAACAAACATGTGGGTCGTGGCAAGGTTTTCTTTTTTTTTTTTGTGAATGGTAAGGTCAAAAAGGCATAAAAAAATAATTATTAGAATGTGACGTACAATTCAGGTCTATTGCATACATAGCAAGAATAGACTCACAAACATAAATAAAAACATTGATGTCATAGGGTAGCTAAGAATAGCTTTGCAAAGCCTTCGACTACTGTGTTTTACTCGTAGGGGACAAAAACAAAATTATACTTTTGGGTTTTCCCACTTTGCTTGTAAATTTTATCCAATATGGGGTAGTACACATGATCGATAATGTATCCCTTATCTAGGAGATTGAATATAAAGAGAGAGTCAGTTTCAATAATGATGTTCTAAAAGTCGTTGTTATAGGTGATATCTAGAGATTTAAGGATGACCAAGAGCTCCACCTTTTCCACTTCACACTAAGGGATTTTGCTGGAAAAGCCAACCATAAATGTGTCTCTTCAATCACAAACCATACCTCTCAGAGCAACACTCTACTATGAACCTTTGAATGCTATCACAATTTATCTTGAACATATCACCAGTTGGGGGCATCCACACTGACCTGCAAAAAAAACAAACGGAACATTACACCATGTATCCTTCAACAGGACCTACAGTGCTAAGATTTGTTGTAAGTCACGTAGCAAGAATTTTATACCATTGATCACTTGTTGATTTGTTTGGATTTTTTTTATTGAAAACAACGATATTTAATCTATACAATAGTCGCTCTAAGGTAACATCGAACATCTAGCTCCAGTTGTTATCTCTGTGAAGTTTCTATAAGATAAATTGTTTGACATCTAGGTTTCTGATGACTTGTGGGAGAAAAAATTAGAAATACTAGTAGCACCCATTTATATCTAAACATCGATAGCCTTCAGACAGTCCCGTAATGCATGCAATGAGGTCCTTCTGCGATAGCCACAAAGAGGGTATGAAGATTCAGTTGTCATATGACTACTATGCCTCAATTCATTTGCGGGAAGGATCCCTTTGTTACTTTCCACAATAGTACCTAAATCCATTTTGACGCCTCCCACTTTCAAAGTTGTTTAAAGATGGGCTTCTCTAGGTTATGTGCTTGATATATTAGGGCTTCATATACCTTTTTGGTGTTGAATTCATTGTCCACTCTTTCTCCCTATTTGGGCATGTCGTGTTTTACGTCTCCTCGAGGAGGTTGGATTTTACAAATGTTTCTTACCAAATCTGCAGGCAACATCCCCCTCAAGTTGGAGATATCACACGCCTCATGAAGAGCCACAAAAAAACAGGGTTTAGCTCCAAGTTGGATTTTATTGGCATCAATACACCATCTAGTAAAAGGCCCTCACCCCGATACCTAATTATCCAAGCAGAAGTCTATTCTTCTCCCATTTGAAACCTGCCGCCCAAGATTGTTGCAAACATTCGTTTAGGATGCCTTGATTGCTTTCCAGAAGTTTATGCCCCTCTGAGTTGTGTCAATGCTTGGTTTGATAGATTCCCCACAATTATACCTTGACGAGTGAGTTGTACCCACTTGGCTCTCCTGCTAGTGACCAAGTGCCAACCAACTTTTATGAGGAGGACTTAGTTAGCGTGTCTTGTCTGTCGCAGTCTAAGGCTATCCCTTTATTTTGGGGTGTATACTTTTTGCCAAGCAAGCCAATGAACTTTCCTATTTTCATCCCTGTCACCCTAAACAAAATTCCTGCATTTATTATCTATATCATTACATACAGAAATTGGTAACAAATTGGTTTGCATTACATAGTTAGGCAAAGCTTGTACAACTGACTTGACCATAGTTAGTCTTTCTGAAAAACAAAGAGTGTTCCTTTTCCAACTACTCAGTCTTTGATTTACCTTATCAATAAGTAATTGGTATGTCTGCTCTGTGATGGTGAAGTGGTATCTCAAGGTACTTGTCCAAATTACTAGTTTTCTTGAAACCTAAGACGGGAAGGGATCTAGAGTCTCTCCATTCTAGAGTAAACACATGTTTGGAGAGGAGATACATTGTTATAGAACATTAATAAAAAAGCTTAATAGTTTAATATCAATCAGGTACTTTAATAATTAACATTGTTGGTAAGAACTAAAAGAAAAATTATTGTATAATGATAAAGATTAAAATTAAACAAAAAAAATTTAATAATCAAATTAAAAGAAAATATTAAAGGACCAAAACAGACGCTATTTTTCTCAAACACCAATAGGTTATTGAAGCCTTAGTTTAAATAATTTATTTATTCCTAAAAGTATCTTAGATTTTCATTTTAATCCCTATAAAAATTATTCAATGTCTCAAAAATTATTAAAAAACTATAACTTTAGTATTTGGTAAATAACTACAATAATATCGAATCATTTTTATTAATTATACTAAACAATTATGAGAAAAAACTATACGGTGAATGTATAATTAAACTAATTTTATACTATTATTTAATTACAAACCATTATAAGCGTTAAGTCATGCAAATAGTGATTTATGATTAAACATAGGTCTACATTACTTATAAATAAAACAAGGATCTTAGTTTATAACGTTCATCATAACTTAAGTCAAGAAAAAAATACTAAATTAAAATATGTGTTTTTTTCAAGAACCGAATCCATCTTCTACATTTAAATATCTTAACATTAATTATCTTTTTAAATATTTAGACAATTAACCTACATTATTTTAAAAGAATAAGAATTTTTTACTAAGCTAGGATTGTGTAAGAAAGCAAAAACAAACCATAAAAAATGTAGAAACTTTGTCTGAGGAGACTTTGAATTGTAAAAAAAAAAAAACTCATTGGCTCAGTTGGGATAATCTTTGCAAACCGAAGCAAGCAGGTGGCCTAGGATCGCGTAAGGCTCGTCATGCAAATCTAACCCTTACCACTAAGCTAGGGTGGAAGCTCATTAGTTGGAAATCAAATTTATGGGTACAACTTGCTCATTCTAAGTACAAATGTGGTAGGGATCCTAAGCCAACCATTGACTCCTTACGTCTAGGGGCAGATAATTGGAAAGACATTACAACAACTTGGGGAAATGTCATGAAAAACACTATCTAGAAGATTGGAAATGGAAGAGGTAGTGAATTTTGGAGGGACCATTGGGCGCCTGGGAGAGGTCTTCTGATTAACTGGTATATTGATTTTAATACAATCTATGTAGCAAATAAAATTTGTTTTTTTGTGAATAGTAATGGATCTTGGGATGTTTACAAATTGGCACAAATTATGCCACTCGATGTTATACATGATGTATGCCAAATAGAGCCACCTAGAGAGGATATGATAGATGATTACCAGTCATAGGCGCATGAGGCAAATAAAATATTTTCTACCAAAATAGCTTATGAAAGCATCTTAACACACAACAACACCCAATGTAAGCAAACCTTCTTAATGGTTTGGAAACGGAATGACTTTAAGCATATTCAAATTTTTCTACAGAAATTGACATGCACTATTCTCCCTACAAATGATATGCGTTACAATTGGCACATGGATGACTACCCTATTTGTACACTTTATGGTCAATAAAGGGAAACTATGATGTATGCCTTAGAAGACTACTTGCATACCACCAATATATGGAAAACCATAGGAAAAGGAGATATTCCACAATTCTTTTCTCAGGAGAACTTTATAGTTTGACTCTTATCAAGTTAAAAGTCAATGGCAAGATAGAATAGTTCCAAATGGTCTCAAAATTTTGGCATTATTTTGGACAGGGTGGGGTGGAAGTGAAATCAGTACAGACACCAATACACTGATGCACATGTTACTTTCTCTACTAAAGCGCTCCTAAATGATCTTTACAGTATCCAAAATATGCGATCAATCATGAAGGATATGAGGACACATTATATGGACATAGACAATAGATATACTTGGAGACCACCCTGACAGAGCACCATCAAGATCAAATGCGAGACAACAGTCTTTACAATTCACATGAAAGTCGTAATCAAAGGAGTAGTGCGTGACTACCAAGGAAACTTCATTCTTGGATTCCACCAAAAGATTCCTTTTTGTGATGTTGATAAGGATGAGCTGATGGCCATTCTTGAAGTTCTATTACTGGCATATGACCTTGAGCTTGAGATATAGAGATTGAATCAGATTCTGTTAACATGGTCAAATTACTGGGCGAAGGTTGTGTAGTTGATAATGAATTATGTCCTTTGGTGGAGCACATCTACAGGAGAAGCAGAAAGACTCATTGTTGCAAATTTAGTTATGCTGCACGAGAGGTGAACATGCTAGCAGACAACTTTGCAAAGCTAGGTTTGAAGGCCAATCAAGATACCACTATTTTTAATTCTGTCCCAGAGCAACTAGCTCATGTTTATCAAAATGACTTCAGTCATAAGATGATTTTATAGTAATTAATTTTGGGTACATTTCTGCCCATTCTCTTAAAAAAAATAGAATATGAATTTTTAATAGTATTTTTATAATTTTAAACAGAAAAATAATGTTTGTGACGTTATCTTTTAGTTATTTTCTAAACAACAAAAAATGTTTTGAGGTTTTCGTTCTGATTTATATGCATAATTTTATGTTTGTCAACACTTAGTGTCACTTAACACTATATCTCATCATAGTGATCACCAACCATTATCACTATTGATCATTGTCATCGGCTGCTGTTCTCGCTCCTCATTGTTAGTTTCCAGATATCAACCATAAATCTTCAATGTTTGGTCATCGTCATTGATCTTCATCATTGGTCATTGATCTCTGTTATTCAGTTTTCATTGTCAATTTCTTTTTGTCACTTTTCAATACCATTATTGGTCATCGTTGGACTGACGACTATGAGTTCAATAGTTGTTGCAGTTTATTGATTGTTGATAATTAGTACTTGGTTCTTGTCATCAATCTTAACTTAGATGTTGTTGGTTTTTAATCGTAGCCACTAGTTATCAATTGATCTTTAGATGTTGTAACCAATCTTTGATCACCAAAGTGTTGCAAAGGAGGAATTCTAGTGGGTTGTGATTTGACATCTATGTTTTAAATTTGGAAACAAAATTATATTTTTATAAATTTAAAAAGTTAAAACCAAAAACCACTATCCAAGGCTTTAATATATAAGTTTTTTAAAAAAATAAATTTAAAAAAGAATACTCAAATTTTGTTATATAACCCAAAACCACTTAATGACCTTACACATAAAATGAAGAATTATAATAAAATACTTGTTATTTTTTATAAATTTTGTTCTGTTTTTATATGATTTATATTTACCTGTTAAAACTTAAAATTTGTACACATATGAACTCTTATCTATTATTTATCATAGACCCATAAAATGTGAGGATCAATTCTAACTTAATCATCTCTTCGTATAAATTTTATTTTTATCTTATTGTTAAATTTACATAGAATATATTATCTATCTCTTTGTATTTTTTTAATTATATTACTTATCATAAATTATAATATAAATAATATTTCTAGCATTTTATACATAAAATTATATTTATATAATATTTTATAATATATTATATTATTAATATTATATATATGTGTCTTGGGGTGAGTACATAATGTAATACTCATATATGCTTAAATTATTGTAGGTAAAGATCCCCTTTGTATCCAAACTCAATCAATTTGCGAATAATTATCCGTCCTAAATAAATTATTAAAAATAAATATTTTTTATTACAAAAAATTATATAAAGAAGTATCAATATTTTTTTAGTTGTTGAGTTTTTATTTATATAATCGATGATTAGGAATAAGACAAAAACAATAAATAAATATTTTTAAATTATAATTTTCAAAATCTTACTTATTCAAGAAAAAATTGTAATAAAGGATAGGATTATTCAAGAAAAATTGAGATAATTTATAAATTTTTTTCTATCCTATGCAAGTTTGTACAGGTTAAGTATCATTTAATTTCACACTTTTAATAAACTTTAACAGTAATAATTATGTTTTCTTAAAAAAATATTACTACATTTTCTCTCTGTAATTTCTTATACTCACCCATTTATCATATCTCTCTTTTCAATAAAATTATCAAAATTAATTGTATCCAGTTTTGAAAGTTTTTTTTTAAATTCTTCTAATTTATACCTGTGCGAGAACAGAAATTAAATTGTAGCATAAAAAGGGATTTACTTTTCAAAATGAATAATTTTTTTTGGTGAACTCAAAATGAATAACTATTAATACATTTTAAAAAAATTAATTTATAAAATATAGTAAATAGTTTTAAATCAGTAGGTATCAACTTGATATAATATAACTACAATATTTCATTTATGGTTTGTTGACTTTACAAAAAATCATTTAAATAAAGAGTTCTGATTAAATGTCAATATAAAATTCTTTTATATGGTAAACGTATATTAATTAGACTCTTCTTTTACCTGGAAGTTATACAGAGATTAATAACGTAAATATCCAAATATTGAATGTATATGTTTTTTATATAAACCAAATGTTAGTTGTTAATGTGTTAGTTTTTTTTAGTGAAGTAATTTAAACTCATCTTCTCCATTTCTATCTCTTCACTTTACCAAGTTTATAACTCCTATTTTGGGCCATGGGACCAAAAAATAGATGCCTCATGATAGGTAAGGTAGCCAGACCCACACAACTTACGAGTCTGGTGTGTTATTGTGGGCTTTTTCTCTCTGCACCTCTATAACCCTATGAAAAGTTAAAAATAACTTTGGTAAAAAAAGTTAAATATTTGTGCATCCTGTAGTGGCTTCTGTGCATCTCCATCGGTGACCTCTGTGCACCTCATTGCATCGTCCGTGCATCTCGCCATGCCATCTGTGTATCCCATCGTGACATTCGACAACCTCTGCTGCCTCCACTACAGTGTCGTGCTCCCTCCATTGCAACACTCTCATCCACTTTTGTTCATTCTCATTCCCAGGTACTCACAAATTTGTTAGCGAGTCAGGATTCACCAATCCAAATTTGCAAAAAAATTTATAAATATTTTCACAAGTCTGGATTAACATATCCAAACTTGCAAAAAAAAAAAAACAAATATTTTACACCTCCAGATTGGCCTATCAAGACTTGTATAAATCATAGACAATAGCAAAAAAAAGTGACAAGCTGTTCCATTACTTAAAATTTTCTTAAATTTCTTAAGAAAACAATAATGATACTCATAGATTTTACTTTTGAACAATCGGTGTGGAGCCCCTGAATAAGGGACTCGCTCACAAACATGCCTTGAAATAACAGCTTTTTAAGACAGTAGGTGCCCATGAAAACGACATGCCAAATTCCTCTCCCAGCTACATTTGTCTTGTTGTTTCCAACTCATCATTTCACCCTATTTCTATCTATACATTCTTTTATTTAGAAGAACATTCTTGTTTCCATTTTATAATTTACAAATTTTTTTACAAGTTCGAATTACATAATCTGGAAGCAAATTTTTTTATAAGTTCAGATTACAAAATCTAGACTAAAGAAGACAAGAGGCGTGAAATAACAAAATTTTAACTTTTTTCACCTAAGACTGTTTTTGTCGTATTTAAAAATCATGGAAGTGTAGGGAGAAAAATTCGTTACTTTGTTAGGATCAGAACAAGTGAGGCTAATTTGTGTGGGGGGAATTTAAATTCCCACCTATCCTTTTTTTAAAAAACACCTACCCTTTCAATTTTTTTTATAGTTCCCATTTTACTCCTAACCCTAATATTCTCGCTCTCTTTCCTTTTCTAGTTTTCTCTGTCGCGCAGCTTCTTCTTCTTTATTTCTTCTTCTTCCTCCTCAACTAACTCCTCTCTACCTCCTTACTTTCACTCCCTTTTCCTTTTCTTATTGTTTATTAAAAGTCTCCCTTTCTGTCTTTGTCAAGAGTGGTTGGTTCTCACCCTTTATTTAGTGTGTTTCCATTGCACTAAAACTTCAGTAATTGCTTTGTTGTTCTTCTTTTTCACTCTTCTATCCAATATGGCCATAGGTTTGATTAATAAGTCTCCTTCTTCATTAAATCTTGGTAGTTGTTCTGTAACTATATGATTGCCATGATGTTCTTTTAATAGGGACACATGAAATACATGGTGAATTTTGTTGTCTGTAGGAAGATCTAATTTGTATGTTACTTTCCCAATCCTTTCAATAACCTTGTAGGGACCATAGTACCTAGTTGACGGTTTGTGAAAGGATGTGTTAGCCAATGAGTGTTGCTTGTATGGTTGAATCTTTAAATACACCAGATCACCCTACATTCTCATTTGTTCTTGGGCTTTAGATGAATTTTCTTGCAATATTCTTCCAATTTGCTCTCTTATCTTAATAGTGTAATCTACGATCTCAATTAATGCCATGGATTTAGACACAGCTACATGGCCAACAAAGAATCAAAGGCTTCTAAATAGCACTCGCCCTCCAGTTTTAATCTTGGTAACTTTGCGACTAGATCATTAAAAACACTGTCATGATATGCCATATCTTGGAGGATTTGTTCCCAAGATTTATCCTTGAAATTGTGTTGGTGCATGTAGTGTCTTTCCCATGAGAAGGCTTTGCCATCCATGGATAAACAATAGCAGCTTCCCACATTGTGCCGCTGGTGTTAATCCTAATTCGAAAAACTGCTCGACTTTGGCTCTCCAATCTTGGAAATTGGTTCCATCAAAGGTAGGAAATTGAATGTGTGCGCGTTCTATGACCGATTGATGAGATTCTGGTGTATCCGTAGCTCCCACATCCCGTGTCAAGGTAATCTTGCTACCATTCAAGACTGCAATAGAAGAACCTAGACTTTCTATTTTTTTCTACAACAATTCTAGAGTTTTCTTGGTTTATTCTTGCGCATCTATGAACATTTGCTCAAACAGGTCCATGTAGCTTTCGAGGTCCTTCGTGGTCACTATGGTCCCACACGTTCACAAGTTAACTGATACCAATTTCAAGAGTGGTTGGTTCTCACCTTGATGGCACTCACTCATGAGATTTCATAGAAAAGTTTGAAAAAATTAAAATTTTTGCCAAATTGAAGATTTTAAAAAAGTTGATAAAAAAGATATTTTAAATTTTATATAAGTTTTTTTTTATAATAGGAAAGATTAATTCAAAATATGGATAGCCGTAATTCAAATTCTGTCCATGGGTTGTTAAAAACTTGAAAGTGGGACAGGTAGGGAGTGCATATTTTAGGATGCATCAAAGATAATATAATATCAAAATAATATAATATTTTAGGACTCTCAATGTATATGAGAGAGAAGCAAAAATAAAAGACAAATATAATCTATATCTCACAATTGTTGTATTATAAAATATTGTGATATATCTTATAATTTATATTTGGGATGAATGACTGAATGTTTGATAGTTATTTGAGTTATAATGATAATGTTCTTGTAGAATTTAGTCATTAAAACACTTTAAATTAATACTTGAAACTTGAAAGCATTTTAAAAGTAAGTTTTAACATTGCATATATTCTTGGGAAGACCCCTCTTGTATTTTCTGTTCTTTATTAATATAATTTTTTTCTTATAAAAAAAAAGTTTTAAGAATTAAAGGACAAGTTATAGCCGAGATCAGGTGGAGGAATACTCAATTATATTTCAAAATTTTCTTTCCTTGTGCTTACTCTTGTGACATAACATTTCCCCATTACTAGGGCTGCTCATTTTATCCGGTTACTTAAAAAATAACCATAACCAATTTTAAGCTGTTAACTAAAATAAATTAATAATTTAATTGTTTTCTTCTACCTTTTCCGCTTGTGAATCTTCTTTCTTCGCTCGTGAGTCATGACTCTTCCCCTTTTATATGTGAAGACGGATAAGGTTCAATGCTTGATGAGGCTATTGAATACTTTAAACAGCTTCAACTCCAAGTATCTTTTATATGCAGCATCCTTTGTCTTCTTTGTGAGGTTGAAAGCTTCGTTTTCTTGTGTGTTCCTAACTTGAACTGCAATTTAATTAAAATTGTTAGTATAAATATTGTTCAGGCTGATGAGGCAAGGCAACATTGTTATGTATTTCATTTTCTAATAATTTTGGTTAATAATAAAGTGTGAAGTATATGTTATTCATATATTCGAAACCTACTCATAATAATTGTATTTTTCCTTATTATTAATAAGCCAAACTAAATTTCTTGATTAACATTTTTGTCCTATACTCGTTTCCACCAAGAATTAAAAATGCATACATTTTATCATATATTTGTCCATCTGAAGACCTTTTGTAAGTAAAAAAAAAATTGATTGAAAACCCTTGGATTGGAGTTTGGTGGGCAATAATTGAGGATTTTGTAAAGGGTTATTTAAGTTTGGTATTTGCATCTTTCACCTCTAGCTATATTTCCAGAATCTTATCCATTGGTTAGCATGGCCTCTCCAGATCAATCTTAGAGTCTTGAATCTTGTTTAGAAATATAGAATGGATCTAAGGTGGACCTTGAATTTGGGGAAAACCAGTAAAGTTCTCCTTGTGGCAATGACATGATTTTTTATTTTGATTAAGTGAAAATGTCATAAGCAAAACGTCATTCGTTGTTTTTATTTGATATTTGATGTGAACAGTTTATGTATGGAAACCTGTAACAATGTTGATATTAATTTATACGAATTATAATGAGCAGTTTCAGTATTTAAATTTTAACAAATATTTGAAGTGACTTTGTGTTTCTTTGCTTTTATGATAAGTTGTTCATTCCCAAACTTAGAGTGCTTAGGTTTGAGCAGTTATGGAGGTCATTGGAAATTTCCCCAACCATTTGTTGGATGTAAGAGACATGAAAGTAAGAACTTGTAAATATGTTAATAATTTCATTCTTAGCAGTAACTTGTTAAAATGTAGCGTTAGAACTTGTAAATTTCCTAGTTTAGGAGGAATACTTCCAATAAGTTGATTGTCAGATAACTCATGCTTTAAAAGTTTTCTACACTTACCAAGCTCAGAAGGGATTTTCCCATTCTAGAAATTTTGGAACAATTCAAGGTATTCTAAATTTATTATATTGCCAATCTCTTGAGGTATTATACTAGATAACTAGCTGTGGCTAAACTCGAAATGCTTCCGTTCAAGAAGTTGCTATCTAAATCCAAATACTGAAGGCTTTAAGGGTTTCCTAATTGAGAAGGGATAGGACTTGAGAGAGAATTTTCAAAAAGAACTAACCGAATTCTCAAGAAGACTAATTTGTTGGAGCAAGCACAATGGGATAGCATGACCCTTGACACTCGAGTCATTTGAAAGAATTGTAGCTTAGGCTATGTTTTTATGCACTTTTTAATTTTGTATTTCCTTTTCAATTCAAGGTGTATGCCATATACTTGAATCTTGTTTTACTTCGTAGTATATTACTTTATTAGAAACATTATTGTTGAAATCTATTTTTACCTTTTTGGATTAGAAATGAGCACTTCATTTATTTGCTATTAGTGAACGTTTTTATATTTGATTTACTGAAATATTTGCATGTAAAAGAGACTTCCACATTTCTATTACATAATTCACATCTTTATAGATATAGTGTTGAAAAGAAAAAAATTTCTGATGTTTCCCGCATTTGTGTTAATTTACACAACCCTGTGGAAAACGATCTAAATAAAAAAGTGTAGATATAACTAATTATTTATAAACACAACTAGTTATACTGAATGATATCTGATTATGGAATGATTATAATTATGATTATTATCTATTTATATATATAACTATCATATATTTAGTAGTTATGTTGAAGTTATTTCAATAACCATAACATCACCATAGAAGCAACCAGCTCGATACTAGAATTGTGACCGCACTGTTCAAGATCCTGCTGACGCAGGACATCGTGCTCCTCCACTCATTGAAGTGCCCCTGTAAGCCAGCGCCTCCACAGTCCGACGCTGCCAACTTGAAGTTCCCTTTCAACGCGACGCCTGGTTCTTCATCTCTGCTGGACAAGAGAGAACAAGGTACACCCGCAATTCTATGGCAACCAGAGTTAGGGTTTCAATTTTTGGGTATTTTAGGGGAAATTCAATGATTATGTGAAACACTGGTTACTGTTTTTTACAAACTAGTGATTCCAGTGTAAGTGTTGTAGAATCGGTAACTGATGCGCAACTGTGCATAGAAATTATAAATGTTGCAAAATCTATTTGGACCTCATTCAGTTTATTACACAAAACTCAATAAACTGTTGGCAAATAACTAAGCTGGTTTTCTGTGTTGCGTGTACATTTATTGCCTAGGTCGAGTTTTTTAACATTGTAGATTTGGGGTTCACATTGATAACATCGTGTCTTCTATATCTAATATTTTTTTAGAAATAATTTTTTTTTTTAGAATCTGTCCTCACTTTTATACTTTTACTGGTGACACCAGAAGGTCAGCATACATGTTTACTAATAACCAGAGGCAACAAGAACGAACCGGGAGGTATGGAACTCCCAGAGTGGAATACCTTCAGGTGCTTCTTCTTCTTCCTCCCGATCTCTCATTTTCAACTATAATATGAATATATAAATTGAATGTGTAGTGATGACTTTTTTTGTATGTGCACGAAGGATCTTAGATGGATAATGTTTGTTTCAGGAATTGGTGACTCAGTTTCAGAACACAGATGAAGATGGTAAACCTTTTCTATTGTGTGATAATATTCATAATTCATGCTTGTCTAGTTTCCTGAGGTTCTTCTGTTTGTAGAAACAAGAGAGAAGATTTTGGCAAATTTGGCCAACTTTGCCTATGATCCTTACAACTATAACTTCTTGCGTCAGGTATGGACCTATCAGTTACCTTTCCAGAAAGAAAACTGCACAAGGTTAACTGAAATGCACTTGCTTAATATTGTAGCTTAACGTTTTGGAACTTTTTATTGACTGCTTAACTGAACCCAATGAAAAGCTAGTAGAATTTGCTATGGGAGGGATCTGCAATTCTTGTGTTGGTAATTTTAGTGAGTTATCTTTGGTGATTTGATATATCATTATTTCTTCTTGCCTAATTGTTTATCTTATTAACAAAAAATAACAATTTTTGTGCAGATCCGACCAATTCTGCAATTATAACTAAGTTTGGTGGGATACCTTTAATTATTCAATGTTTATCAAGCCCAGTTAGGAACACTGTAAGAATAAGAGCTTGTTTGTTGACATTGTTTCACTTTTTTGGTTCCTAAGTATCAGACCATGTAACTTGCAGGCCAAAGGAGATTGTTAAACCATAAATACCTAGATTTTCCAAATTTCTATTACCAGCATTTCCTCTCTCATGATCGCATGTTTAAGTTTACATGCGTGATTTTGTTTCCTACTTAATCACTAAATATATTTTTTTATAAGTGAAAATTGATTTTCTGTTTTTTCGTATGAAATTTAATTATTTGAAACATGCATTCTGTTATTTTAAGTACTCTTATAATTGGAACTCATGTTATTAATATTGATAACTCATTCTTTAAATTGCTTCTGTCACTTGCAGAGTAACGTCTTACATAAATTAACAATGCATTTATTTTTTAGGTAAATTATGCACTCGGGGCACTTTATTATATCTGTGATGAATCTAACAAGGACAATATTTTAAAGCCTGAAGTCATTGATGTCATCAGGAGGTATGCAGCCGCTGAAGAAGTTAGTGTGAGCTTCAGTAATATGGCTAAATCTTTTCTGAGTAAACATCTAACAGGGTACTAGTGGGAAACTTCAAACTAGTGAGAGACAGAGCTTACGTTTCCATACTCGTTATAAGACCATATATCTTGTGTAAGGCAACTTTTTTGCTCAGTGTTAATTACTCTCTACACTCCAATTTAATTATTTAATTATTTCTTCAAACTCCAAGTCTTGTCCTACAGGAAGACAGAATGTTTCATACGAGGATGATCATACCTTAGATGATAATAATTGTTTTTAGGTCATCTCATCCCGTGTGTATTTTGTAAACATACACAATTGTTCACTTGGGTCTGTGTTGATTGAGTATTTGTATTACTGTACATTCTGATGGTGATGAAAAAATTTGTGTGGACATTACATATATTACGTATCAGCCTAAAATTTAAGATCCGAGCTTGATGCCAACCAAATTAGGAATATTCTCTGAAGACACTATCTACACGCAATTATTCTCATGGTCAGTTTTGATTTCTACTGCTAGTATCAGTGTAGATTCTGATGGTGTAAAAAATTGGAATCTTCCCTGAAATACGAGATCCTTTTGATGTGTTGAAACTAAATGAATCAATAGATGTATATTCATGATTGCAGGTACTTATTTTTGACTTTCATTGTCATCCTATCAAATAAGTGAGGCTACCGAGAGATATCGTTGGAATGTTTCCAACATCTGTCCTTCATTTTTCTTTTCTTCCATACTTGATTATCATACCTCATGTTTCTTGTTGGTTTAAGCATTAATAATAGCAACTGGTGCTTTTGATGTTCATAAGCTAACAACATATTATGTTGCTTGCACCTGCCTATTTTGAAAATCACATGATAAAATCTGTGTTTTAAAACAAAATGTAAAAATTTTGTGAAAGTAACTTATTTTTTAAAGTCAGTTGTGTTCCTGGTTTCCAAACATGTCCCATATAAAATGGTTGAGAAATGGACCTAAAATATACAAATCGAATATTGATTATTGCTGGCAACACCAAGAAACTTAACTTTCAAAATTTCTTGAGGGTGAGTGAGATGTCACTTTGTATGCGAAAAATATTTTGGAATGAAAATCGAAGGAGTTCAATTGTGCATTTATTTATCAGTAGTTTATGAATTTACCAAAGGTTTATAAATATCATGTAATAAAAAAAAAAAACCAGCTATTAAAAGGTGGAATTTTTAAGCACATCAATCCAAAGAGAAGGACACATCATAATTCTTTCTGTCTGATTTATTTCTCCCGTTACATACAATAATAGAAGGAGCACTATACCTGCTCGAGGAGTCAGAAGAATTAGCACTCTTGTGAAGTTAGATCGTAGGATAAAACCAGGAAATTATTTTCCCTTTACAGTAAATTAATCAAATTTAGGCCATCACATTAACATAGCAAGATAGCATGCAAATTCACGCTAGACTCGAGAGGACACAGTTTCAAATATACTATGCAAGAGAATAGTATTAACATATAGCTTACATATTCAAATCTACTATGCAGGAGAATAGCCTATACACTATACGCATTACACATGGTTTTGGTGGAAATAAATTATTTTTATAGGCTAATCGGCGTGTTCAAAACTATTAAGGTTATAATTAGGTTGCTGGCCTATGGTTATGACTTGTGATTAACGATTTATGAATAACCCTCTGTCGTGTTCGTACTAATGGTGAGGTATTTGGGTCCAAGGATCCAAGAGTTACCCTTCTTTGGTAACAGGAAAAGGAAGAAGAAAAAATGAAATAAACAGTGTGATTTATATTTGGTTGAAAAAAAATTACTGAAATTTTTTAAATTTTAGTACGAATGCACCTATTATTTCTCTTGCCTCCAATAATTTTAATTCAACTATTTTTTTTCAGTTCACTCTACTTCATTTTATTCTTCTAAACATGGATTAGAATAGGCAAATTCTATTTTGGCTTTACTTTTTAAAAATTAGCTCTAACAATAATGGTAGTATCAGTATTTTGCAAACATCACCGGACCAGTCACTCAGACAAGAATTTGATAACCGATCTCAGTAATTAATTAAATAAATTACAGAACTAATTTTCAGAAAAAAATAGTCGAAAAATAAGAAAAACTTGTCAATATCAGTAACATTGATGAAAATATAGTAAGGGCAATAAAAAAATTATTAAATGAGAACATTTTGATTATTTTTCTTAAAAAATATAACCTAAGTATTTATTATTTTATTTTTTATCCTAGTAAAAAATTTTATTGTTAATAAATGGTGTTATAACGTTATCTTTGGTTAAAATTTAATTTATGTTTTATGACTTATTTAATTTTTACTTTGACACATTTTAAATATCAAGAACCTGCAACAGTTTATTATTAATTAAAATTTATTTAAAAAATTATAAGTGAAACTTGTTAACTAAGAAGTGATGTTAAAAAAATAAAATAAAATTATAACTGCTAATAAGATTCACTTAATAATATGAAAAGTATTTAAAAAGCATGCGTAAAAAATAGAACAAATTAAAGTAATATGTATGAATTTTACCAAATTATATATAATTTTACTCTTTTTTATTTTTATATATTAATGTCATTTTAAACTTATTTATAAATATTAATTACAATAACACCACTGTATATTTAAATATTACACTAACATCCTTTTAAAATCTTAAACAAACATTTTTTAGAGAATGAATGTGAAAGTAATGATTAAAAAAGAAATCTCTATACCCCATACTCTTCCAACTATCCAATCAAAGAGTGTCTACCATCTTTGAGGTTGGGGATTGGGGAGTTCATGGATGAGAATGAAGGTTTAGTTAGAGCAGTGCTTTATTCAGTTGGGAGGAGGAATGAGTGAAGGAGTTGAGGAGGAGGAATGGGTGAGGGAGTTGGGGAGGACTCTAGAAGGGATTCAGGGAGGAGAAGAATGGTTGGAGGTGGGGAGGGGGAGAGGGTATCACATTCAATATTCAGTTAAAGAAGGATATCGTGCAACTATTGGTGTCTCTCAAGGGAGTGCGTCTCTATTCTACACCTATCTTGGGAGATCAAAGGCTCCATAAACTAAGGTAGCATTCTCTTGGAAGGTGGCTCATGATAGAATACCTTCTAAGGTTGAATTGGCTAAGAGGAATATCCTTCTTTCTTCTGGTGTGTTTTGTCTAGTTTGTTCTATATGATGAGGACAATGAGATAAGTTTGTAATAAATGTAAACTAAGTAGTAGAAATAAATCCCCTATCTTGCAAGAATTTATGAGGACTAATAAGAAAATATAACTCTAACTAATTAGCACTCTTTTTGGAATGAGTCACCAAGATTTTAACGTGAAAAACCCTCAAAAGCATGGGTAAAAACCACGGGTAATCCATATCAAAGAAATAACTTCATTATTATTACTAAAGAGTACAAAAGAGTCTCAATCAAGTATCAACAACAATATCAATGTCAATACCAATAAAACAATAAGCTTACAAATAGAGAACAGAGAAGATGAAGACCCACAAACACATTGTTGCCATACGAACTGAATATCTCCCAACATAGAGCTCTTTTCAACGATCCGAACAGTCAGAATGAAGAAAAATACATTATGAAGGTGCTGTCAAAAAATAAGCACGATCCAACAGTGAACAAATCTGCAGTGGAGAATTTACGATTGCAGAGTGTTGTGTCTCTTTTTCTCTTTTCAACTCTCTTGTTTCAAAACACCTTCTCTACTTAACTTAAATAAGATATCAAGTCAGCTTCTCAATTTGGGTCTTTTCTCCATATAGGAAGGGAGCCCAATACCCAAGACTATACACCCTAAATCAGCAAGTCACTTATTATTTACCTATCCTTTTAGTTATCAAGTGTGGATGTGCTGTTATAGATGGTTAGGATTCTTGTCTGTGTTACTTTCTGAGAGTCAGTCTTCCTTTTGGAAACACTAGCGTGTAATCCATCTAAAGGGGGAAATTAAGCAAAGGAATCCTTTAGTATATAACTTGATTAGTAACTCTGTGGGGAATTTGACTTGTCGAGAATGAAATAGTTTTTAAGGGGAATTCCTTCATTGTTGAAGAAGTCTGGCTAGCTTCTCTTCAAAGGTCATGGGTATAGATTAAAGGGTTCTACAAAGCTTCTGTCATTTCTTTCTCTAATTGGTCATCTCCTCCGATTCTATGTATCGATCAAATTTAAAAAAGTGCTGCTTAATATACGGGGGTAGTGGTTTTAAATAGACTAATTCTCCTCCTTTTGATATTTCTATCATGTGGATTGTAGGGAATTAATGTACTGTGATAAATATTTGGTCTTATTTTGATTATGTACTGTGACTCTCCCTTTATTATACCTTGTAATATGGGAGACTATTACTTTTAATGAATAAAAGTTCTACATTAAATATAAAATTTCAAATAATATTATTATAATTTGCTCTTAAAAAAAACATACATTGTTTTGCATCTCACATGATAATAACCAGGTTCATAGTATGGTACTTGGCTACAACTTAACCCTTCTAAAGTTCTGGAAAAGAAATAATTAAGAAGAAAAAAGCTGGTTAGTTAGTCAAAGAACAAGATTTGAAACTTGGACAATACAGTGTATATATATATATCGTTCTTCTATAAAAGGACAAACTGGAGGAACCGTTGATAGGCTTGATTTTGTGAAAAAAAAAAGTTAGAAATAGTTAACTATTTGTTAGGCTAAATATGACAGCCACATACATTCCACGCAGTCGAGTAAATGATTAGCTTTAGCTTATATTTTTAACGGACACATCAATCATTGCACATGCACCAAATATTCCTTCAACCACCAAGTAATTTGGATTACTAGCTACATGTATTTCACTAAGAATTAGAAAGAACAACTTAGCAGACTCTGAAGTGGCACGTTTTTGTAGTCATGTGTGAAAAGGTTTTAAAATGGGGTAGCATTGTCTGTATCTGCCTCAATGAAGAATAAATGTGTTGAATACATAGGAACTAGGAAGGGTGGTCCATGTGTTATATAAGGTATCTAATAATCTAAGCACAGTTCAAGTAAAGCCATCACCATCAGTCTGTGTTGATTTGGCCAGAATGCTGAAAATGGGTTGGCAATATTTGGCTAGCAAACGCATGAGATGTGGGTATGAGAAGTTAACAAGTTCAAGTGAAAAGGTGGTGAGGGATGGAAGACGTTGTTGGGTGAAATGTTTGAATGGGCGATTACGTGGCCTTAGGTTGTCACGGTGTAGGAAGCTTTCCTTAGGAGTTTTGGTGTTGTCAAGCAGAATTGTTAGAATGTACAGTCAGCTTGTGAACACAATGATCAACATGGATAACAATCCAGCTATACTTCTCTCCTCTCAATGGGGTCTTCCCGTTCTATCTCATTCATCACACCTCTGCACAAGGAGGCTCATCCCTCTTCGCACAAAACTCTCTTTCTGCCACCAAAATTTTGCTGTTTGATATCATTCATTTCTGTTACCAACTTTTGTATTAATGTTATGCCTCACAAACTCCCATTTTAATAATCTGTTTCTATTCTGAACTTACGGAATCACCTTCATGCATAAATTATTCTATAAATTTGCTGAAAAAGCATTATCATGGTCAAATATTATAATTCATGTTAAGACTATAGAACACCTTTAATTCTTATGCGGAATGAGTACCATATGGAAGTGCATTTACATCTTATTAATATCATTACCTCAAATATTCCCTCCTGTTGATTGAATATGCATAACCTTCGTGTTTCCAACATTAACATGAGAGACTATATATGTATGTGTTACACTTTTCAATTTCCTCGTTCCATTGAGCCATTCTCGCGTAGCATGATTAAACAGCATGAATACATGACCCACACGGTAGTGTCATATTCTAGATAACCCGTAACTACAGAAATTTGGGGCCAAAATGGAAAAGTCGGTGGTTACATAATGTGGACAAATTGTGTTGCGTGAAGAAATCGAGTAACACAAAATGTTACATCATAATCTTAGTTAGCCAACCCGTACAATAACTTTTTTTTTTTTTCTGGCTTCTAAGGGCATGTGCAATGAGTGCATAATATTAAAACTTTTATCTTATATTCCACAGGTTGAAGTGATTAATAATTGGTCCAAGATATCAATTATATAGAAGCTTTAAGAGGGAGATTTTTATATAAAATGTTTAACATTAAAATTGTTATTTTAAAATAAGTTCCACAAGTTGAATTGATATTTTTGTCCAATTCTTAAGCACTTTATCTTGTGAGACCCACATTAAAATAACAAATGTTAGAGCATCTTCAATGGTAGGATTTTAAATGCGATAGTTAACATTAAAAGTATTATTTTAATGTAAGTCCCATAAGGTGGAGTGCTTAAGAATAAGGATGTTCACGGTTTGAGTTTAGGGAAAAATGAAAATCAAACCAATTAATTTTAATTGGACTGAGTTGGTTCAATTTTCTGAAATTTTTTCCCTAGTTCAAACCAAACTGAACTAATGATAATTGAGTTGGTTCGGTTCGATTTTTTGTGGAAAAACCGATAAAAAAATTAAAAAATCAATTTTTTATTAAATTGTAAAAAATAATTTTATTCTTGAAACTTGTCAAATTCATTAGTCTACTAAATTCATAATTTTATAACAAAATATCTATTGAAATATAAATTTGATTTTGGACCTTATTTAAACAAGAAGCCCAAATTCTAGGAGATAAGTGCAAATTCTAGAAGCATCTTCTAGAAAAATCTATTTAGAAGATAATTTTAAAGTAACATGAAATTATATAAAATGTGTGAGTAAGTTGTATTTATGAAGAAAGTTCTAGAAGGTTATTTGTAATCGTTTGATTAAATCTATATTGGCAAAATCTTAACTATTGGTTTAAGAGGAACCACTAGTATAAATAGGACCAATGTCCTAGAGTTTGTATAAGTCATAAAACAAGAGTGATTAAGTATACAAGTAATCTCTTCCTTTCAAATTCTAGTCGTTCGCCATTCTTAAATCTTTCCTTCATTACTATAATTTTATTCCAACAAATTGGTATCAGAGCTTGAAAATCTTACCTAAAGAGATGGCGAGTAGCGGTATGGTTCCATTCCAAGTTCCAATGCTCACCAAGACCAACTATGACAATTGGAGCATCAAGATGAAGACTCTCCTTAACTCTCAAGATGTTTGGGAGATAGTAAAGAGAGGTCACACCAAGCCAGAGAATGAAGATAATCTCTCCTAAACTCAATGGATAATTTGAAAGACTCAAGAAAGAGAGACAAGAAGACTCTCTATTTAATCTATCAAGGATTAGATGATGATGCTTTTAAGAAGATTTCAGAAGCAAAGTTGGCAAAAGAAGCATGAGAGAAGTTTCAAACCTCGTACAAGTGAGTAGATCCAGTGAAAAGAAGGAGAAGTCATATCCGACTATTCCTTTAGAGTCTTAACAATCACTAATCAACTAAGAGAAATGGTGAAAAACTTAATCAGATCATGTAAAAATTATGGAGAAACTTCTTGGATCATTAGATCCAAAATTTGATCCATATTATCACCATCATTGAAGAAAAAAAAGACTTAGAGGTATGACTATAAAGTAACTTTTGAGCTCATTGCAAGCTTATGAAGAAAAGAAAAAGAAAAGGGAAGGGATTATTGATACTTAAGACACAAATTGATTCAACCAACAAAGTTAGTGGCTATAATAATCAAAGTCAACAAGAACAAGACCATGGTGGAGCTTGAGGATGAGGAAAAAGTCATGGCAAAGATCATGGACAAGGACGTGACAACAATAACAACTTCCAAAGAGGAGGAAGCTCAACAAAAGGTCGTGTTCAAGGTTATTTAAGATCAAGGTATGACAAGTCTACTGTGAAATGTTACAATTGTGAGAAGTTTGGTCATTAATTATGCTTCCGAATTTAAAGCACCTAGAAAAACTAAAGTTGAAGAGAAGGCAAATTATGTTGAAGAAACAAACAAAGAAAATTATATCTTATTGATGGTTTGTACGGAGAATGAAAGAAGTGAAGACAATAAATGGTATCATTCTTATCCACTTGAAGAATGGTGAACATCATATTATCTTAAATGTTTATTATGTTCCCAATATGAAAAGTAATATCTTGAGCCTAGAACTCCTAGAGAAAGGTTATGATATTTGCTTAAAAGATCATAACTTTTCTATAAAAGACAATGTAAGTAACTTGATTGCTAAGGTTCCAATGTTAAGAAATAGAATGTTCATGCTCAATATTTAAAACGATGTAGCAAAAGGTCTCAAGATGTGCTACAAGGATATGTCTTGGCTTTGGCATCTACAATTTGGACATCTCAATTTTGGAGGATTAGAGTTACTCTCCAAAAAGGAAATGGTGAGAGGATACAAAAGCAATTTCTTATGCAACTTATCTTTCCAATCGATCTCCAACAACAAGTGTATTGGCAAAAACACCACAAGAAGCATGGAGTGGAAGGAAACCTAATATGTCCTATCTTAGAGTCTTTGGAAGCATTGCTCAATGCATGTACCAGATGAGAAAAGAAATAAGTTGAATGACAAAAGTGAGAAGTATATTTTCATTGGTTATGGCTCTAATTCTAAAGGCTAGAAGCTCTAGAATTCAAATACAGGAAATACAATCATAAGCCGAGACGTGTATTTTTTATGAAGAAGGGGAATGGGGTTGGAGATCAAATGATGAAAATAACAACTTCTTTCCAAGTTTTGAAGAAGACATACAACAATCGATGATAGACCAAGCAAAAGAGGAGCCTCGTACCCCAACAATTTCACCAAATACTCAAGAAGATGAGAATTCAAATGAAAGAAGTCCACACTTCAGGAGTTTACAAGAACTTTATGAGGTAACTAAAAATCAAGATAATCTCTTCTTTTTTTTTTGCCTATTTTCTAAATGTGAGTTCATAAACTTCCAAGAAGCAATAGAAAACAAGGATTAAAAAAATGCTATAGATGAAGAAATCAAAGCAATAAAAAACAATGATACATAGGAATGAGTTTCTCTTCCAAAGGGACACAAAGCAATTGGTGTGAAATAGGTGTACAAAGCTAAGAAGAACGTTAAGGGAGAAGTGGAAAGATATAAGATTGGAGGATACATCAAGTGGATGTGATGAAATATGTCTTAATTCCTGAATGGACTTCTTGAAGAAGAAGTCTACATTGAACAACCTCAACGACATCAAGGGAAAAGAAGACAAAGATTTAAATTTAAGAAAGAAGACTTAACCAGGTAGGGAAGTATACTTCGAGTAACAAAATCAAGTTTAAGAAGGGGTGTTGAAATATAAACATGATATCTTAAACTTGATTTTGGGCCTTATTTAAACAAAAAAACTCAAAATTCTAGGAGATATGATAAGTGCAAAGTCTAGAAGCATCTTCTAGAAAAATCTATTTAGAAGATAATTCTAGAGTAGCATATAAAATTATCTAGAATGTGTGAGTAAGTTATATTTATGAAGAAAGTTCTAGAAGGTTATTTGTAACCGTTAGATTATATCTATGTTGGCAAAATCTTAACCATTGGTTTAGGAGGAGCCACTAGTATAAATAGAACCAATGTCTTAAAGTTTGTATTAACTCATAAAAAGAGTGATCAAGTATACAAGTAACCTCTTCCTTTCAAATTCTAGTCCCTCTCCATTCTCAAATATTTTCTTCATTACTCTAATTTTATTCCAACAATATCAAGTGTTTTATATATACTAAATTAGTTAAATTAAACTATTAAAATAACGCAATAAAATACAAACCACAAGTTGTATAAATTTAAAGTATAAAATAAATTTACTAAATTTACTAACCTAAAAATATAAAATAAATATATAATAATAATATAATATACTTTCAGGTGAATTCAAATTGGGTTATGGTTTTGAAATGTTAAAATCGCGAACCGAATCAAACATGGTCGGTTTTGGTCAATTTGGGTTGGATTCAGATCCGATCAAGTTGACCCAAACTGATGAATGCCCCTACTTAAAAATTAAGCAAACATAGGTATTTAAATTAAACATCTTTAAGTTATGTGACCTACCTTAAAATAATAATTTTAATGTTAAATCTTAAGAAAAAATTAATTTGATTTGGACACTATCATATATGCTCTAAGAAATTAATTTGATTTGGAAAGCTTAAAAAAAACAACAACCTAAACATTAACTACCAAAAACAACTACTCATGTGTTTGTTGACACACTCTTTACACTGATGGTTCAATAACAATTCCATGCATGATCTGTGCAAGGAAAAATTATTAGTTGTGCTGGATGATTATAAATAAATATAAAATATATAGTTAATTAATTGGTTTATCTTATAAAATGTATTAATTATATAATTATATATTGCATAGTGAATAGTTAGAAACTATAAATCACGTAGTGATTTAAAATATCTAATAATTTTTCCTATAAAACATGGAACTAATACATAAATTAATTAGAATAATATATACGAGTTATTAATTGAGACAAACTAGTGAAGTAAAATATTAATTTTATTTGTAGAATGTCATAATTGATTTTAATTTTTCAATTAATACTACAAATTTTACATGTAACATTTTTATATCATATAAATATTAAGCATGATAAAATTACAATGTTAAAGATTAAAATAATTTATACTTAAATTTTAAGCCACATAAATAGTATTTTAGAATTGAGGCAAATGTAAATAAATATTATTCTCTAAAGTTTATGCCAAAGTTATTATCCCCCTAAGACGCAATGTTTTGAGAATGTAATAGTTTCTTAATTCGATTTTGAAAATCTACTTTATAATTTAATTAAATTTAAATAATAAAAATAAGAATTAAGAACTTAGAAGCTGAATAAATAATTATATAAAATTCAATTCAATATTTATATTATATTAAAAATTTGCTAAAAAGATATCCATCCAAAAAAATTAGAGTATTTGAGAATTTAGACTAATTCATGCACGAAGTTTATATTAAAAATAGACTTCATATGTGATAGTTCTCCAATATATGATCTAATTCAGAGTACTGGATTTTTTTTGTTCAATTCGTTGCTTTACTTAAGTCAGTAAGAGTTGACAGGTATCTGGTAACAAAATGACAACATATTTTAATTAATTGAAAGACATAGAATGTTTGACACAAATAAACCTCAAAATTGATCAAGAATATATATTCCCACCAATCTGATTGTTCAACACATACAAACCTCCAATTTCATTAAGATTTGTTCCCTTGAAATGTTTAGATAAAATAAACGATGACAAGTTGAAGAGTGGCTCGGGATAATCTTGCAGTTCTTAAGCAGCATACGCTAAGCACATATGGTTTATGCTTTTATTAATGACTTCACCCTTTTGGAAGATATTTCTATTAAGAGACTTCCAGTGTTTCATAATGATAACGATGGTTTGGTATTTTTTTTGTTACTTCCTCTTCGCCCAAATCAATATACCTTGAAGAGGTCGCTAGTGCCCACAGTTTTGAGTGATTAATAATTGGTTCCAAGAAGCTTCAGACCTTGTGAAAACTCGAGTGTTTTAACATGTGAGATTTGTACGATTGGTGATTATCAAGTTAAGGGCACTATGGAAGCTATGCATTAAGGGTGCTCAGTGTCTAATGATGGGATTCCTAATTTGGTCAAGTTCAAGGAGGAAAGTGCATAAGGGTTATTGGTGAAGTTGACGAGTGGTAATATTATGTTCGTAAGAAGTTTTAAATTTTTTTTTTTCATCTTTTATGGTTAAAAAATTTTAGGCTTTTTTATATTTTATTTTAATGATAAAAGTGTAAGAAAATTAAGATTTTATTGGTTTGATTTTATTTTTTAGTTTTTATATAAAAAAATGAAAAATAGTTTCTAAAAGCGGTTTTCCAAACAAAAATGAAAAAAATTTATTTCGGAGATGTTATTTAAAATTGTTTTGAATTTGTAAAAATGAAAACTTGTTCATATTTACAGAAATACCATAATGGAAAAAAATATATTTTTCTTATATTTTATGTTTTTAAAACAAAAATATAAAACTGAAAAAAAAAATTATTTTTTTAGTTTTTAAAACTAAAAATCAAAACTATTTTTGAAAACTATTTTAAGAAAATACTAACCAAACAAGCTTTCATATATTTAAATACTAAAATACTGAAAATAATTTTATAAAACTGTTATCAAACAAATACTTATATTCCCATTGAAAGTTACTTATAAATATATATGTAATTTCAATTTGTTTTAGATAAATTATTTTAAAATTAAAAAATATTTTAGAATATCAAAATATAATCAAATACAATTTTAATTTTACTCAACATAATATTTTTAGTTTTGTTATTCTTAAAAATGAAATCTTTTATAATATAATATCATAACTTAAATCACAGGACCAGTTAGGAATCCTAATGTGTTTCTAAACTCACATAATTAGGATACAAGTTTAAAGGTGTTTACTTTTTAATTTTTTAAACTAAAATTAAAAATGGTTATCGTGACCCAACCTTATGGGTACCTGCAAAATACCTTCATGCAAAGCGAATAATTACTTGTAAAGATGAGTTTAGGTATGCGATGTGTCTAGACCCGCAAAAAATATGCAGGTATGGGTACTATAGAACCCAACATGCCCCGCCCCACACCTTTCACACACACATACACACACACATATATATATATATATATATATATATATAATTTAATATAATTCTTATAAAATATATAATTTAATATAATTATATTATATAATATTACATATTATAATTTTGAGTGAAAATATTACTAAAAATAATATTTATATTATAATCTATGATAAATAATATAATTATAGAATAAAAATAGATATATAATATATTTTATGCAAATTTACTAAAGATAAAAATACAATTTAGTAGAAAATTTGAGTTATTTATAAAATAACTCATAAAAAACTTACAATATTATTTAACGTTATGGTAAAAAAAACATAGGTTTATATGTAATCCTATAAAACTTTAGGAAGTATCTTATAATTTGTTTTATATTCAATGTTATGTTGATTGATTGGGACAGAGAATGAGATATAAATTTGGGACAAAGGATTTCATCTGAGTATATGGATGAAAATCCTTTGTCTCAAATTTGTGTCTCATTCTGGTGTAATCCTCATGTTGCAAAGCTATGGATCTCTTCAAGAGGTTGCTTCAAGGAAGATGATGGAGATGGATAAGTGAAGAAATGGAGGTTGGAGGCGCCACCTTAGAAGGATAAGTCATGGGAAGACTTGCCACAAGGGAATGAGCCTTTGATGAAAGACATTGGAGATTCTCTCAAATAGAGAAAGGAAGAAGACACTCAAATTCGGATTCTCTCTCAAGATTGTATAAAATTCAAGTGTAAAATGTTACAAATGGAGGGAAGACATATTTATAGGGAATGGAGTGAATTAGGGGGAGGGAATGGACGTTCCACTAACTAAGGCCCAAGTAAGGACTTAATCATGTGTTAATTATGTAAACACAATTAGCACATGATTAAGTTTAAGAAGATCCAAACATGGCCCTAGATAAGTGGATCTTGGTCCCCTCTAAATTTGAAATGAACTTTGGAGGGTGTCCACATGACACCTCAAAATTCAAATTAAAAAAATGAGAGCAACAACAAATGCAAGTAGGCACCGGCATGGAGGAAAGAGAAGAGTTTATGCCACTTGGGGGAAATCAAGGGCCCTACATGCCTCCTTGGGTGTTATGAGTTGGTTAGAGGGATGTTAAGATGATTTTGAGAGTGTAGATAGCAAAAACTACACGTTCAACTCATGCTAAGGCCCATCTAAACAATATACCACACCTAGGATACTAATCACACGTCCTAATTCAATCCAAACTCAAATAAGGCCAAAATACAATCAAAAGGATTTCAAGAGTAATTACAAATTATGGCCTAAAATTTGACTTCCTAATGAAGGTGAGTTTTTCCTTCTTCTCTTCTAACCATGTCTTCCTTAATGCTCCTAGCCATGACTCTTATGAGAGGACCCTTGGTAGGAGGATTGCACCAACCCCTCTCTATTAAAAAGGATTTGACCTCAAATCTGACTTGTCCTGTTCCTCCTTATCATTAAAACGTACAAAGGTGAAAGATCACAGACATTAAAGGTAAATTTGACTTCATAATCCTCTAGGAGGTCTAACCTATATGCATTGTCACCCTACCTCTCAAGGACTTGGAAGGGACCATCTCCTCTAGGGATTAGTTTTGACTTCCTCTTAGTAGGAAAACGATCCTTCCTAAGATGAAGCCAAACCCAATCCCCTTCCTAAAAAAAAGAGTTCCTTCCTCCCCTTGTTTTATGAAATGCATACACTTTTTCCTGTTGTTCAATATTGTATTTAACTCTCTCATGTAAATTTTTAATAAACTCAATCCTAGATGCTCTATCCTTGTGAGATTGAGAAACAGGGAGAGGCACAAGATCCAAAGGAGTAAGAGGGTTAAAGCCATAAACAACCTCAAAAGGAGAATGTTTGGTAGTTCTATGAACCACCCTATTGTATGCAAACTCAATATGGGGGAGGTACTCATCCCAAGACTTGTGATTACCTTTTAGAAGGGGCCTTGACATTGTAGACAAAGACCTATTCACCACCTCAGTTTACCTATCAGTCTAAGGGTGACAGGTGGTAGAGAATTGGAGCTTAGTTCCTAGCCTAACCTATAAAGTTCTCCAAAAATGGCTAAGGAACTTAGCATCTTTATCAAACATAATGAAAGAAGGTAAACCATGCAATCTAACAACCTCCTTAAATAGCAGTCTTGAGATTTTACTAGCATCATCCACTTTGTGCCAGGGAATGAAATGAGCCATTTTGCTAAAACAACCTACTACTACAAAGATGGAGTCTGCACCCCTCTGGGTTCTAGGAAGCCCAAAGACAAAGTTCATGCTAATATCTAGTCAGGGTGTAGAAGGAGTAGATAAATGTGTGCAGAGACCATAAGGCATCATTTTAGACTTAGCCTATAAGCAGGCTATGCATCTAGAACAATGTCTATAGACATTTCTTTTCATATAGAGCCAAAATTATTTTTCCTTTAAAATATCAAGGTTTTTTTAATTCCAAAATGCCCATAAGTCCACCTTCATGACTTTCTTTTGTCACTAGTTTTCTTATAGATCCTTGGGGTATGTAAAATTTTCCATGCCTAAACAAATACCCTTTACTAGTGAAATACCCATCATGGGCTTTAGATGTAGAGGTAGCAAAGATGCAACCAAACTCTTTGTTAGAGGGATACATGACCTTAATATCATCATAGCCAAAGATATGGGAACTCAAAGTGACAAAAAAAGTATATCTTCTAGATAAAACATCAACTACCACATTAGTTTTCCCTTTCTTGTACTTAATGACATAAGGAAAGGATTCAAGGAATTAAACCCACTTTGCATGCCTTTTGTTGAGTTTGCCTTGACCCTTCAAATACTTAAGTGACTCATGGTCACTATGAATGACAAACTCCTTGGGAACAAGGTAATGCTCCCAAGTTTGAAGGGCTTTTATCAAGGAGAAGAACTCTTTGTTATAAGTGGGGTAGTTAAGGGAGGCTCAATGAAGTTTTTCACTAAAGTAAGCAATGGGATGCCTCCTTGCAACAAAATAGCTCCCACACCAATCCCAGATGCCTCACATTCTAACTCAAAAGTTTTTGAAAAGTTATAAAGAGCTAACACTGGTGCATGTGTGAGTTTCTCTTTGATAAGTGAGAAGGCTTGTTCTTGTTTTTCACCCTAAATGAAGGGGACTCCCTTCTTCACCAAGTCATTAAACGGTGAAATAAGTGTGGAGAAGTTAGGCACAAAACACCTATAGAAACTTGTGAGACGATGAAAACTTTTTATCTCTGTCACACTTGTTGGGGTGGCCATTCTTGGATGGCTTTGATTTTCTCAAGGTCCACATGAAACCCTTGTGCACTTACTACAAAACCTAAAAAGACTACACTATCTACATAGTAGGTACATTTTTCAATGTTTGCAAATAGGTGGTTTGTTCTAACAATGCCAAAGACTTGCCTTAGATGTCCTAAGTGATCATCCAGGCTCCTACTATAAATGAGAATGTCATCAAAATAAACTACAAAAAATTTACCTAAACAATCCCTAAGAACATCATTCATTAATTTCATAAATGTTCTAGGAGCATTTGTTAGCCCAAAAGGCATTATTAGTCACTCATAAAGCCAAAATTTGGTCTTAAAAGCAGTTTTCTACTCATCACCCTTTTTTATCCTTATTTGATGGTAATCACTTTTAAGATCAATTTTTGAAAAGATTTTGGCTCCATGCAATTCATCTAGCATATCATCAAGCCTAGGGATTGGGTGCTTGTACTTGATGATGATGTTATTGATTGCTCTACAATCCATACACATCATCCATTGGTCATTCTTCTTAGGCATGAACAAGACTGACACAATACAAGAGTTGATGATCTTTTGAACCCAACCCTTCTTCAATAAATCTTGGACGTGAGACTCTATTTCCTTAGTCTCCATGAGGTTTGTCTTATATGTGAGCCTATTGGGTAGACTAGCACTAGGAATCAAGTCAATTTGATGTTCTATACCCCTAATAGGAGGGAGGCCCTTGGGAACCTCCTTAAGAAAAACAAGTATCCATCCAAGTATATGGATGAAAATCCTCAGCCCCAAATTCGTTTATCATTCCCTGTCCCAACAAATCAATAAACACATTGTCATTTAATGAGCTATATAAGATATAAAAAAATTATAAAAGAAAATCTATTAAATGACGTAACATTTATTGATTGGTTGAGATAAAGGATTTTCATCCATTAGTATATAAGTATTTAGTGCATATGAGGATGGACATTAAAATTGATACCTGCACGAGCATGGAGTCAGGTATGGGTAAATTTTTACTGGTATGAGGATGAATCCTATAATACCGAGACCTTATATTCATTAAATGACATGATTGTTATTGATTAGTTGGGACATGAATTGAGACACTAATTTGGGATAGAAGATTTGTATCCACTGACATGAAAATTTTTTTAGATATATATCGAGAAGAAAATAAAGTTGTATATTGGATACTTTATATATTTAAGCCTTAAAAATATTTTATTAGTATTTTTTTTACATATGAATTGGATATGGTAGTAGTGGTTTACAATTAATATATCTCTACTGATATATTTTCTTATAGTATTTTTTATATTTATATATTTTTGGTTTAAATTCATTTTTGGTCGTATATTTTAATTAATATATAATTTTAGTCCTAAAGTTTTTTATTGCACATTTGGTCCAGCATGTTTTCAAAATTTAGCAACTTTGATCCGTAGTCAATGTGTTGCTAAAATTTTAATAAAAACTAATGTGTGGCACATTAGTAATATTGTAATACTAACATAACACATATTAATGCAGCACTAAACGTGTTAATATGATAAATTTGGTCTCCGAGTATTATTACATCATGAATAGTATTAGTACCACGTTAGTCTATAAGTTAGACTTACAAATTAATTTTCATATGTGTGTGAATTTCAGTCATTACTAAAGTGTCACTTAAATAATTTTGGTAAAAATTGATGACACATTTAATAACGAATTAAAATTGCTAAATTTTTTAAAATTTAAGGACCAATTAAGCAATAAAATATCTTAGGTTCAAAATAGTATATTAAAAAAACTACAAGATCAAAAGTGAATTTAAGCCTATAGTCTTTTTTATTAATATATTTTTTTACTCTATAATTTAAATATTATTAAATTTTCTTGTATATATTATTAAGCTTTTTTAACTATTCTTGTGTCTAATACATTAACTATTAGTTAAAATTTGTTCTATTATTTTGAATGTTAATCTCTATTAACAAATGAAAATAAGGATTAGAATTAAAATATAGGATTATTTTAAACTTAAAAAGGTAATTATTAAATAAGCATTTGTGTAAATAAATATTTTTTAATAAGTAGATAGAATTTGTTTTATTTTTTTTATTTTTATGCTTATTTTAACAAATTAGTTTAAACAAAAATAGCCTATATTTTTAGTTCTTTTTAGTAATTTACGTTAAATTAAATATTAGTAACATTATATCTATAATATGTTAGCCATTGACAAAGTATTTTATATATCCACCGTTTTATATTGTTATTTACTTTTTATGCCTTAGAAAAAAATGTAATTTTACATAACATTTACCCTACCTTCTCATCCTTTCCAAAATTTCTTTTTGATTTTCTATTAGCTAAGTTGTTCCTCTTCTATCTACCATGAAATCTTATGTTATCTTCTTCCTCTTCGATCCTTTATTTATATATATATATATATATATATATATATATATATATATATATTCTTCCTCTTCTATATTCTATTTGTACCTTGTTTTTTAGGATATTTTCTTATACCTTGTTACTCGAATAATGTTTAAGTTTTTTTTTTCTTTTCTTATTCGCATGTTGGTTCTCTTGTTGAAAGCACGTGTTCTTATTTTTCACTTTTGCATTCTTGTTTTTCATTATTTGCTTTTTATTTTACTTGGTAGGTCATAAAAAAAAATGATTTTTAGTTTTATTTTTCTTTTAATACTGATATAAGAGAAAAAAAGAAATATAAAAATAATAAGGATGTAGCATTAAATTAAAGGGATGAGGGTGATAAAAGAAAATAGTAGGAACACATTATGTATGAAGAGACATGAGAAGTGCATTGGATGTAATGCTAGCAAGAAAAGAAACAATGAAGTGCTTGGATAAGGGGCTTGCTAGTTGGGCCTCTGTGGTTTCCGTACAGAAAAGGCCCATTAAATTCATATCAGGGGTTTGTCTGGAAAGAGCGACTTCGCTAACATGCTTATGGCGGTGGTAAGGGCCGTTGTCGTCCCTCGCCTCAAGCTTTTGTGAATCTCACCAATTCACAGGTTTTGCACTTTTCTATTAACCTTATCAATAAACGCTTTCTTTGCCTCTCATATCTTGTCATTCTGGAATTCATTAACCATGCGATGCGCAAAACATAGCGTTGCTGCTCTACTTTTAACACTTCCACTCTCACCCTACTCATGCACTCTATGCATTAATTCTAGTCCTTCCTCCTTTTTTTTTTTTTTTTTTTTTATCTATGCCTCCATTCTATTGCGTATATTACTACCAATTTTCTCTATTTAATAACAATTTTGATTTCACAAGCTGTAGCCATATTGGTTACATTTCCCTTCGTTAAAATTGTTTGATTGGCGGATTAGGTATCCGTGAATCCGTTCATTAAATGAGTCAAGGCTGGATTTCTTTCTTTCTTCTTCTTTTTTATAAATAATTTGCTTCATGGATCAATACTTGAGTTTGATCCATCTATTACAATTCAATCCAAAGTCAATTTGTTCAGCCACTTGCTTGCTCTCCATAGTTTTGGATTCGTTGTACAGCTTTGGAGCTCTCACTCCAAGCCCTAGCTTCTTCAGAAATGAGTTAGTTTGCCCCTCACAAGTTACAACAGATGAGAAATTATTGACTTTCAATGTGTTCTTCTACTTATCACTGTAATGTTGCACAAGGGTGGTAGAATATGTTAAATTACAATGTTGATTCCGATAGGCTATCTTTCTTGTGTGTGAAATTGACTGAATGCAATTGAACTGCTGTCTGTGTCAGCAGTGATTCTCTTTTTAGAAAGCCTAGTAGTAACCTTGGTTTCCTTGAATGCCCTTGTCAACTCCCTAAATGGTTTATAAACTGAAATTTCCAGTTGCTTGAAAAATCTGGTGTGTGGTGGTTTTTTATCCTCTTTTGTATTTATATTATTATTATTATTATTATTATTATTATTATTATTATTATTTAATCCTATGTGATCATCATCATAAAACACCTTTGTGGGCTACAACTGGAGAGGCCAAATAATGTCTTAAACTCACACAATCTGAAATATTGTTGTAATTTTTGTGATTATTTCTGACATTTATAGAAATCCATCATTGATTAGCTTCAGACTACTTCCGCCACCTTCCCAGTCTATTATTTTATTTTATAAATAATCTGCATTAGGCCTAATTTTGCAGTTATATGCTTATGAATGGCGTGGCGTGAGCTTGGAAAGAAGGTGAGTTGACTTTTATATGTATATGCCATGTGTTCTTGTCAGAAAATAATTATATCAAATATGATAATTATCCAGTTTGCCAGTGATTGAACTTTTCCTGTAAAAAATATTATACATATAGCTCATTCACTTGCTGATAATGTTCTTTTTATTACCAAATGCAGAGAATATATATGAATTTTACTAGAGCTTTGACTACAATACCATTTAGGCATGTGACAGGATCAAATTTTGCATCCTTCTTTTCTCGACAATCTGTTTATGCATCAGCAAGATGCATGCCAGGTAACTAATACGCACTGTAATTTTAGTATTATATTTTGTGCTCTTATACATTACATATTCAGTCACTGACAAATTCTTTTAACTACATGATGCAGATTCCACCAGCCAGTCATCTTATGGAGTTTCTAGTTTTGGCAGTGAGTCTAATGAATGTGGAATACGGTAAGTTAGTTTTCAATTTTCAAGTTTTAAATTAACCATTGATAGAATTACAGTTTAGGTGATATAGGGATGATAACAAAATGGGGCCTACGCATAGTGGATAACAATAGGAGAGCCAGAGAAGTGAGGTCATATTTAAGCCTTAATTTGTCAGAACTATTCATGAGTTGACTAAGTAGAAAATGTTGATGATAAGATGGATTTATTCTTATGCGGTACCGTCCTATATATGTGTTTCAACAATGAGAAATGACTTCGTAAATTGTGATGTTTGTGAGATTGAATAGAGATGGGTAATTTTACTTCATTGATTTTTTATTGTGAGATTTGACATAATTAGTAGAAGGGATTAGGAATAATTTATTTTATTAATTTTTGTTTAGTCAATATAGAATCAAATTATTTCTCTGTATTTTATGTTCTTAATCTCATAACATAGAAAACACTAATATTAACAATTGCCTTCTAAGTGAGTTCTATAAGTAGTCATATGACAAACATTAACAGTTGCCTTTTAAGTGAGTTCTACACTGGGATTTACTTGGAATTTGAAGGATTTTGCTGCGTTTAGTAATATGATAAAAATACTCAAATAATGCTGATTTGTATAAGCATCTTCAGCTGTAGATGAAAATTTGCTAAAATTTTTTATTTGATTTTACGAGAAAAAAATGGCATTAGTTGAAAACTCGAACTACATGGAGATTTACTGCTTGGCTTTTATGTAAAAGTTGCTTATTTGAAAAGGAAAAATGGCATTATATATTTGTAGGTGCTTCCATGCTAGTTCACAAATCTGGGCAAGAAGTGATGCTGCATTAGGTTTGAAGACTCCAAATAGGGTGAAATATGTGAGAAGGGATGGCAGAAACCAGCCACCTGTTGGGGCTACTTATGCCCGTCGTAATGTCCCAGCTAGCAAATCTAATCCTGATAAAACAATAGAAATATTTGAAGGCATGACCCTTGTTGAACTGGCAAAGCGCACTGGAAAATCAGTTTCTTCTTTGCAAGATATCCTCACTAATGTTGGTGAAAAGATTGAATCAGAGTTTGAGCTTCTCAGCATGGATATTGCTGAACTTGCTGCAATGGTATTTTCTCCCTCTGTCATGATGTCAAAGTAGTGAATATTAGGAACTAGTACCTACTAGCTTCATTTAAAACCAGTTTTGAAGCATTGTGAAGCAACAATACTTTAATTTGCTTCATGTATCTGTATCTGTATCAGATATTGATACTCTTGGATGACTCACTGATACATATTGGCTAGGTATCTAAAACCGCTACAAGAGATATATAAGCATATATAATATAGAAACATTGAAGCATTGTCCATTGATAACAAAAAATAGAAATTGCCTCTTTTTTTTTTGTAGTGCTATTCCTATTTGTAAATAATAGAAAGTAATTTATGATCATAATTATTTAATTTTTTTGTTTATTAATGTCCAATAAAGATGTTTTTAATTTGGATTTGTAGAATTGCAATTATATATTTATTATGTTTTATGAATGTTTATACATATCTGGATATGTAACTTAGTAATCTTACACATATCTATTCTATATATTTTAGAATAATCATATCACCGTAATGGATATGATATTGTATCTATTCATCTTAGCTTACAAGTTTTTATTTGTTTGAATTCTTTCTAGGTCATTGCCTCAAAGGCATCATCCTCCAGTGTCCTTTTTGTCCGTTTAAATTTGCCATATGGTGAACATTTTTGTTTTTATTTGATGTTTTTTCACTTAATTAGTTCATTGCTGGTGCAGGAAGCCGGTGTCAATGTTAAGAGGCTACATTCAGCTGAAGGTGCAGAAATTTTACCACGTCCTGCAGTTGTAACAGTGATGGGTCATGTTGATCATGGTAAAACTTCTCTTCTTGATGCCTTGCGTCAAACATCAGTGGCAGCCAAGGAGGCTGGTGGCATAACTCAACATTTAGGTGCTTTTGTGGTGGTCATGCCGTCAGGAGCATCAATCACATTTCTTGATACTCCTGGTCATGCTGCATTTAGTGCAATGCGGGCAAGAGGGGCTGCAGTTACAGATATAGTGGTGCTGGTTGTTGCTGCAGATGATGGTGTGATGCCTCAAACACTTGAAGCCATGTCTCATGCAAAATCAGCTAGTGTACCAATTGTAGTTGCAATTAATAAATGTGACAAACCAGGTGCAAATCCTGAAAAAGTTAAACTGCAGCTTGCATCAGAGGGCTTGCTGCTGGAGGAGATGGGTGGGGATGTTCAGGTTGTTGAAGTTTCAGCAACTGAAAAAATTGGACTGGACAACCTAGAGGAAGCTTTACTACTTCAGGCTGATATGATGGATCTTAAAGCACGAATTGATGGGCCTGCTCAAGCATATGTGGTGGAAGCAAGACTTGACAAAGGACGGGGTCCTTTGGTAACTACTATAGTGAAGGCAGGAACTCTAGTTTGTGGTCAGCATGTGGTTGTAGGTTCACAATGGGGAAGAATAAGGGCTATTAAAGATATGGCAGGGAAGTTAACTCAACAAGCAACACCTGCTATGCCCGTTGAGATTGAAGGCCTTCGAGGGCTTCCAATGGCTGGTGATGATGTTATTGTTGTTCATTCTGAGGAGCGAGCTAGAATGCTTAGTTCTGGTAGGCAAAGGAAATTTGAGGAGAACAGGCTTAAGAATAAGATGATGCAGGACAAGCCATCTACTTCAGATGATTCCACAGAGGTTCCACAGAGGGTTGAAATGCCTGTAATTGTAAAATCAGATGTTCAGGGAACTGTTCAAGCTGTTACTGATGCGTTGAAAACTTTAAACAGTGCTCAGGTTTGTGAAGATTATAGTAATATAGTAAACTTTCTTTTTGTGTACACATGCATGCATGCCCACAGGCAGTGTGTGGGCAAGGATAACAGTTTGTTGCTTGTGTTAGATATGCAAGAGTCTCGCGTTTTACTCTTTGTATTAAGTGATTAGGAACTTCTTACTGTTTTCTTTTTTCCTAAAATCCTAACAATTTAAATTTATCATAAGATAGTGTAAGTTTTATCAGTTTATGCTTTGTCCAAAGTGCATTCATCTAACTGGTTAAAGTTTTGAATGAAATACTTTATCTACAACTAAAAATGTTCAATTACTTGATATAATAGTCATGAATGCCTTCATGTCATCCATTTAATAAAATATTTATATGGTGGCCTGATAAAAATAACATGCGAAAGGCTATTTACTTGAGTGATCAGTATTAAAAAAAATGTAATCGCTAGTCAGCTTGTGTTCATCATATTCACTATATATCTTAGACAACTGGGAATTGTTTGCTTCTAAGTTTTAATGATTACTGGGAGTGGCATATGTACTTGAGCCAGCTTTGTGACAACATTCACGAATTGTTTGCAGTGTTACTTTACTAACATTTTACTATTTGTTGCTAACAAATTATGTAATTTAATTGCTAGGTTTTGGTAAATATTGTCCATGTTGGCGTTGGGCCTATTTCTCAATCTGATGTGGACTTGGCTCAAGCTTGTGGCGCTTGCATAGTTGGATTCAACATCAGAAGTCCGCCTACTGCTCTTAATCAGGCAGCAAGTCGTGCCAATATCAAGGTATTAACTTTGAAGCTTAAACTATGTTTAGACATTGACAAGAACCTTTGGTTTCATTTTGACATCCATTTGATTTGGTTATAGATAATTCTGCACCGTGTAATTTACCACCTGTTGGAGGATATAGGCAATTTAATAATAGAGAAGGCCCCTGGGACTTCTGAAACCCAGGTTTCTGGGGAGGCAGAAGTGCTGAATATCTTTGAAATCAAAGGGAGCAAGTCCAAGGGACCTGATGTGAAGATAGCCGGTTGTCGAGTTATTGACGGTTTGGTGAGCAGGTCAGCAACCATGAGGCTTCTTAGGAGTGGTGAAGTGGTGTTTGAAGGACTTTGTACATCTCTTAAGCGGGAGAAACAGGATGTGGATACTGTGAAAAAGGGAAATGAGTGTGGGCTAGTAATCAGCAATTGGTATGATTTCCAGGTTGGAGACGTTATCCAGTGCTTGGAACAAGTCATAAGGAAGCCCAAGTTCATTAAGTCAGAGAGTGGTGCTGTTCGAATTGAGTGCTAATCCTGTTAGTTGATGATCCTTCAATGCACTTACGCACATTTTTGTGAGCCAGCAAAATAACTCCGCATGGGTGGATTGTTAGAGTAATTAAATTTTGTTGTACCAAAAGAAAGTGTAATTAATTATTAATTCTTGAGGCACAATTTGAAACGTTTAGTATACTAGGTTTTTTGACAGGTTTTTTGACATGTGGCCTTGCACGTGCCTTATAAATGTGTCAATAATCTCGGAAGTTATACATTATAGGTTCAGTTTCACCCACCTTTTAACTCTATAATTCCTTAAAAAGAATATAAATGAGGCAATGGTAACATTCTAGCTCAGAAGAAATGTTTATATATTATCGTGTTAATTACACCAATGACAATCCAGAAATGTAAAATTAACACCCTTATAAGAAACTACATTTGTTTAATAAGTTTTTTTTTTCTTTTGAAAAAAGCCAAATTTATTGATAGAATTAGAAAGTAAAAACTCTCAAGCATGGTTATCAATATCGAGAGTTTACATAAACTTGTGGAAGTCCTGTAAACTCGACTTGTAAACTCGTAAGAGTTTACTTCACATAAAAAATTAGTATATTTGTATACAGCTGCAATATAAAATAACATTTTAACAATATAAATATATAATAATAATACCATCAAATTCCAACCATAAATGATAAGTTCAATCATAAGTCATTAAAAGTTAAAATTACATAATCAAATATTGAAATTATACCAAAGTCCTTAAAATTTAAAACAATAGTGAAATACTCAAAGAAATTGCAAAGTTCCAAACAAAGTCCTTAAAGTTATTAAATAACTAAAAATGCACATATGTCTTCAGATGACCATGTCTAATCCTCTAATCTCACCACCTCCGCCACCGCCGCCGCTGCCGCCGCCAGTCGCTGCGTGCTCTGCTCGCTGTCAATCGCCTCACCGGCAGTCACCGCGTTGCTCACCGCCAGTCACCGCGCACTGCTCGCTGCCCGGTGGTCGAAGGACGAAACTCACCGTCAGTCGCCGCGTTGCTCGCCGCCAGTCGCCGCTGTGCGCGCTGCTCGCTGCCAGTCGCTGAAGCTCGCCGTCAGTCGCCGCATTGCTCGCTGCCAGTCGCTGCACTCGCTGCTCGCTGCGAGTCGCCGAACCGTCACCGCCAACCGCGTCGAACGCCCAAACTCACCTCCAGTCTCCGCCACCAGTCTCCGCCACCAGTCTCCGCCGCCTGTCACCGCCAGAAATCGGTTTTCAAAAACCAGAATCGGAAAACGCGTGGGGGAAGGGGAACAGACGCAACGGACGAAGGAGACGAACGAAATTAGGTTTGATAAATTCTCTTTCTATTACAAGCAAAACGACGTCGTTTTGCATTTTCGTAAACTCGTGAAATCGTGAGTAAACTCGCGATTTCACACGATTTTACCGATTTCGCACGATTTTACCCGATTTTACTCAAAAAACGAATTTACTCACGATTTAACTCGAAAGGGACTACTAGACTCGTAAAATCGTACGATTTTGACAACCATGCTCCCAAGTCACAGGCCAAGTTTAATAAGTTAAATTCTTGACTTTTTTTTTTGTTTTTTATCCTTTTGTAACCGGTCTTTCTCGCGGCTATCGCTTCTTGCAAGGCACGTATGTTAATCTGATGTTATAATTTTCAAAAGTTGTTCCGAAAGTAAATATTTGTTTTGGGAACAAAATAAATGAAATAAAACAGCATTGATAAAAGTAATTTCAGAAAGTTAATGACACACATGCAAGAAAAAATGTTTTTAAATGAAATAAACCGCTAGTCTTTCCCTTTCTACTAGCTTAATTATAGTATATTGACGGGTTCTCGACCCATATAATTGGTACGAAAAGTAACAAATAATGATTACTACATATATAAGAAATTTTAAATTAATATTTGAAATTACATTTATATGTTTTTCACTTTATTTTTTTGTATAAAATTTTCTTACTCTCCATCAAAATTGTTTAAGGAAAGTAAGAAAAATTGCAATTTTTTTTACTTTCCTTAAATAGTTTACCGGAGAATAAAAAATTACAGTATAAATTTTTTTTATATAGTGTTTAGTGTTTAATTAAAATTAATTCAATTTTTATTGGATACTTTATTTTAATTAAATTGTTTTATTATTTAATTAAGTTTACTAAATATCTAAAATAATGTTTAGTGATATTTTTTTAATAAAGGTGTTTAAATTAATAAAATTGTTAACTTAAATGGATTTTTTAAATTATTGTTGAAGGTTTTAATGGATATTTTTATATGTATAAAATTTGAAACAAATTTTCTTATAATTTTTTTAATTCTTCTGCGAGCTCGAGTTAAAAAGATTTAAATCTAAGGATATTTAAAGAGTGGGAAGGGGAAAAGGAGGAAATTAGATTTAAAGGTAAAATGAGAATTTGGAAAAAAAATAATAGTATAAAAGTATGTGTAAGTTCAAATTGATGAGAGTGTTAATTCAAAATTCTCATTCCTCAATATCCTCCCACTCTTAATAAGAGACATCTTTTCAAACTCCAAATGTTAAATTGGTTTATAAAGATGTGAAATACCCTTCTAGTATTTAGACTAGGATAATAATAACAATAATAAAAAAGTTTAAGTTAGGACATAAATTTAAATTACTTAAACTTTTTTGAGAAAAAAATTACATGTTTTCGTTATAAAAGATTTTACCCTAATATTTAATTACAAAATCATGTTAAGTTTATTAACTTTATCAATTAATAATTTAAAAGTCATAAATAAAGAATTAAGATTAAACATCATTAAAAAACTCTTTTACTCTATTAATTTATAGTAATTAAACTTATTTTTTTATCGGCAGAGCATCATGACTCGGTCTATGAGCACCACTTATGAGGTGTTTGGTTTAGGTAAGGGTGATTATAGTGATGGGATCCTCTCCAGCAAAAGTTTATCTCCAGCCCTCTCCTGCAAGAACCACATATATATAGTAATCTTCACATTCCTTCGCCAATGCTCTTTCCATGGAACTCCTCCTTCACCAAATATCACTGATGAATGATTGTCCACTATTGCATATTGCCATCAAGTGATTGCTACACTGAAATTGGGTGTTGATGGGTGTGGAAGATAAAGATTAAGCTATCTTGTTATAAGTTCAACTCCTAAATTTGTATTCTAATTTGTATTGTTGAATGAATCAAAAGATCCTAATTTATTGTGATAATGCATTTCGATTATTTTAGTTGCTTAAACTATATGAACTATTGGAGTTAGTGTGCGGTAAGGATTCTTGTAGCAGAGGGCTAGAGAAAAATCAATGCTGGAGAATATCCACATATGTAGTTGGGTGCGCGGATTCAAACCTGTGTGGGTTTTAAGTTTTTTTAAAGAAATATAATTGTTGAAAATCCGATTTATAAAGTCTGTGAATCTTGGTGAAGTTTGCAGGTTTATTAATTAGATTCGTAGGGATAAAAGAATAAATTTATTATTTGAATTATTAATTTGTATCAATGTTGTGATTTGTTTATTATAAATTATGATATTTTATTTTTTTATTAAAAATATCTAGTATTTTAAATTATTATAAATCATAATATAATTTTTATTTTTATAAAATAGAGTTTAATTAGTTTACAAAATATTAAAAAAAATTTAATACGTGTGAGCAGATCTAGAAATTAGTCCATTAAATCTGCAGACTTTGCAGATCGGACTCGTCCGTCTTCTAACCTTTTATGGGGACTGTATTACATATTTAAGAATCATATTTCTAGAAAAGCAAACAAGTGATGACTTGAGTGACGAAAAAATATCTTATATCATCTGACATAATCTATTATTTATAATAAATTTTTATTGATTTTTATAATAAATATTTTAAAAGTCATACAAAATATTTATTATGATTAAATGATAATTTAAAATTGTTTTTTACACTGTCATTTTATAAATTTTAAATAATTTAAAAAATAATTATAGTTAAAAATTTTATTTGTAAATATATTTAAAAAATTTTAATTATATTTTATTATTTTAATAAAATTTACAAAATATAAAATAATTTAAATAAAAATAAAAGATATAAATAGTTTCTTTTATTTCTTATTAAAAAAAATATTTATTTGAACGAGAATAACACAGGAATAAAAACTACCAAAACATGAAAATATAGATTGAGCAATCATGATAGGAAATATGGTTCTTAAGTTATTTTTTGTTGATTTCACACTTTCATGCAACTTTTAATAATTATATCTATTTTTTTACTCTAATGATAAATTTATCATGAATTTAAATTGATCTAACATGTTACCTTATATTTTCATTTAAAAAATGGATCATAGTAATTCTTGATGAAGAATTGATATTCCACTTTAAAAATTAGTCTATCAAAAAATCTTAAACTTAAGAGTTATCTTTAGATCCTACTAAAGTTACTTTTAGTTATAAAAGATGCCTAAAAAATCACTTTTGATAAGCTTTCAATAAATGGAACAATGAATAATTTTAACTTTGTATTCTCAAATATAAAAGATGATATGAAACAAAGAGTGAAATACTAAGCGAGTTTCTAAAATGTTGAATATCTAAATCCTTTAAAGATTTTTAGAGACATTAGTGTTTCTTATGTTTTCTATTATTTGCATCTTAGTCCCTACATTGCTAACATTGTTTAGAAAATGAACAATCAGTTGTTAAGTGTCTCGTTGCCAGAATCTCTTTCTCAAATATGACATTCCAACTTAACATATTTAAACACGTGGCAAAGTGCAAGTTAAACATGTGGCAAAATGAAATTTAAAATTTTAGAAGATGTGTTACTATTTGATTTGATATTAACATTCTTTGTCTATCCCATTTTCATTTAGCCTGTGAAAGTAAATAGTGAAGAGTTGTAGACGAAGGTTTTAGTGAAGATTAGTGAAAGTGTTTTTCAGTGAAAGGTCGCAAGATGCAGAAAGAAACATATATGAAGTCCAGAATATGCAAAAAAAGGTTGATGTAAACCTCAACATGAGCACATGCACATGCAGACTTTGAAAGTTGATAGGTAACTATTTTTTTCTTAAAAATCATGTTACGTATCATACCTATAGATGTGAACCTCAAAATTTGATTTATATTGTAGGATTGGCATGCCAAACGCTTGTGTAGAAATTGCTTACAAAAAAATGCAGCTGAGAATTTTTTGTGATGCTTGGTTGACAACAAGAGTATACTGTTAGTTTTGTAGTTTGATTAAATTCTGTAGTTTGATTTTTAGTCTCACATTGCTTAGTATTGTGAGATGGTGTTCTTTACTTTGCTATATAAGCAAGCTTATGTAAGGTTTACAAATGCACCAAAACAAATACTTCTTAGTGTTGTTTATTTCTCTCTTCTCGCCTTTAGTGCCTTGTTCCCAACAAGTGGTATCAGAGCCATTATCTTAGTATGCTCTGCGGTTGCAGCAGTGTCTGATCTTCCACATCAGAAAAGATTTGGTTAGAGTAAATTTTCTTAGTATGCTCTGTGGCTGCAGCTGTGTCTGATCTTCCACATCAGAAAAGATTTTTTCTCTTGTTCTTGGGGATCTCAGTCTAGAGAACCAGTGGGGGCTTTTCTTCAAAAAGCAGTAGGAGCGATGGCAATAGACGAAGGCAAGATGAAGATTGAAAAGTTCGATGGTGCGGACTTTGGCTTTTGGAAGATGACAATAGAGGACTATCTGTATCAGAAAGGCTTGCAAGAACCTCTCACAGGCCTGAAACCAGAAGCTATGAAGGAGGATGAGTGGAGGTTTCTAGACAGAAAAGCTCTCGGAGCCATCCGATTGACATTATCTCGTAATGTTGCTTTCAACATTGCAAAAGAAAAGACGACAGCAGGTCTCATGAAGGCTCTTTCCAACATGTATGAGAAACCATCAGCCTCAAACAAAGTTCACTTGATGAGGCGATTGTTCAATCTGCAGATGTTTGAAGGTGCTTCGGTGGCACATCATCTCAATGAACTAAACACTGTTACAACCTAGTTGAGTTCAGTTGAGATTGAGTTCGATGAGGAAGTACGGGCTTTAATATTTTTGTCTTCCTTGCCAGAAAGTTGGAATGCTATGGTCACGGATGTGAGTAGCTCATCGAGAAGCAATAAGTTAAGATTTGATGATGTTCAAAATTTGGTTCTCAGTGAAGATATCTGGCGGAGAGAGTCGGGTGAACCATCAACCTCTTCAGTATTACATACAGAGTCAAGATGAAGAAGTTCAACCAAAGAAAGCGGACGCGACAAATCAAAGGAGAGACGATCCAAGTCCAGAAATCATCGTAGTTCCCAAAACTTGAAGACGATCGAGTGTTGGAATTGCGGGAAAACCGGGCACTACAAAAACCAGTGTAGGAGTGTACGGAAGAGTCAAGAAGCAAAGGGCGAAGCAAACGTTGCCTCCACCTCAAGAGAAGATGAGGTGTTGATATGCTCTCTTGAAGATAAAGAGGAGTCTTGGCTATTAGACTCTGGAGCATCTTTTCATGCTACCTCACAAAAGGAGCTATTCGAGAATTATGTTCCTGGAAACCTTGGTAAGGTTTACCTTGAGTCATGTGAGATTGTAGGTAAAGGTGCAATAAACATTAAGTTAAACGGGTCTGTATGGGAATTGAAAAATGTCAGACATATTCCTGACCTGACTAAGAACTTAATCTCAGTGGGCCAATTAGCCAGTGAAGGCTACACGACAATCTTCCACGGTGATGATTGGAAGATTTCAAAAGGTGCGATGACAATTGCTTGCAAAAAGAGTGGTACTCTTTACAAGACAGCAGGAACATGTTATTTGATTGCAGTTGCAACAAATGAAAGTCTCAATCTATGGCACCAAAGACTTGGGCATATAAGTGAGAAAGGGATGAAGGTCATGCACTCAAAAGGAAAATTACTAGGTCTTCAGTCAGTAGAAATTGACATGTGTAAAGACTGTATACTTGGAAAGCAGAAGAGAGTCAGCTTTCAGACAAGTAGAAAAACCCCAAAGAAAGAGAGGCTTGAGCTCATCCACTCTGATGTTTGGGGACCAACGACTGTCCCTTCCATTGGTGAGAAGCAATACTTTGTAACTTTTATTGATGATCACTCCAGAAAGGTATGGGTTTACTTTCTGAAACACAAGTCTAAAGTATTTGAAGCTTTTAAGATTTGGAAAGCTATGGTAGAAAAAGAGACAGAATTGAAGATTAAAAAGCTCAGATCCGATAATGGTGGTAAATATGTAGACACCAGATTCAAGAAGTTTTGCTATGAGCACGGAATCAGAATGGAGAGAATCGTGCCAGGTACGCCTCAACACAATGGTGTAGCAGAGCATATGAGTCGAACGTTGACTGAAAGAGCCAGAAGCATGCGTGTGCAGTCAGGCTTACCAAAACAGTTTTGGGCAGAAGCAGTCAACACAGCAGCTTACTTGATCAACCGAAGTCCATCGGTACCATTGGAGCACAAGATACCAGAAGAGGTATGGAGCGGAAAAGAGGTAAAACTATCACATCTTAGAGTTTTCGGCTGTGTAGCATATGTGCACATCAGTGATCAAGGTAGAAACAAACTTGACCCAAAATCAAAGAAGTGTACTTTCTTTGGTTATGGTGAAGATGAGTTTGGCTATCGCATATGGGATGATGAAAACAAAAAGATGATCCGCAGTAGAGATGTAATCTTCAATGAAAAAGTGATGTACAAGGACATGCATAATACTGGCACCAGCAACCTAGAAACAAGTGGACCAATTTATGTAGAGGTGGAAGATATCCCAGAAAGTCCTAAATTGAGGAGTCCTCAGCCAGAGGAATCAAATAAAGAGAACAATGAGCAATCAGAACCTCTTACTCCAACTCCTGTATTGACAAGATCCTCTCGGCCCCATGTGCCTAACAGGAGATATATAGACTACATGTTGCTGACTGATGGAGGGGAACCTGAAGATTATATGGAAGCTTGTCAAACCATGGATCCGACAAGTGGGAGCTTGCTATGAAAGACGAGATGAAGTCTTTGATCTCCAATCAGACATGGGAACTAGTTGAGTTACCTATGGGAAAGAAAGCACTTCGCAATAAATGGGTGTATCGGATGAAGGAAGACAATGTTGGTTCCAAGCGATACAAGACCCGACTGGTTGTCAAAGGATTTCAGCAGAAAGAAGGAGTTGACTATACTGAAATCTTTGCTCCAGTTGTCAAGCTCAATACTATCAGGACTGTGTTAAGTATTGTGGCTAGTGAGAAGCTCTACCTAGAGCAATTAGATGTGAAGACTCCATCTTTTCATGGAGATCTAGATGAGGCGATCTACATGCACCAGCCTGAAGACTATTCAGAAGCATGTCAAACCACAGATGTGAGCAAATGGGAGCTTGTTGACAAAGGTTGTCACAACAGAGAAGTTGAGGCTTTGTAGTGTCTCAACTGGCCTTCAAGAATGATTGATGATGAAGGCAACTACAATAAGTGATAATCAAACTCCAAGTGGGAGAATTGTTAGTTTTGTAGTTTGATTAAGTTTTGTAGTTTGATTTTTAGTCCCACATTGCTTAGTATTGTGAGATGGTGTTCTTTACTTTGCTATATAAGCAAGCTTATGTAAGGTTTACAAATGCACCAAAATAAATACTTCTTACTGTTGTTTATTTCTCTCTTCTCGCCTTTAGTGCCTTGTTCCCAACATATACAATTTGACATATCAATCCTTTGTCCAAACAAAACAAAGTTCTAAATATTGGGGTTGAAAAGAAGAAAAGACAAAAGAAAAAAATCAAAGAAGAAAGAACAATGAAAAAGCTTAAGTGGCTAACAATAGATTGAAAAGAAAAAAAAGATATATATATATATATATATATATATATATATATATATATATATATATATATATATATATATATATATATGCATCTACCAATTGCGAGACAGATGTGATAATATGGGGTATAACCAACAAACTTGTAAAAAGATGGTTGTACACCTAATATGAAGTTGAGGAGAAAAAGGAAAGTTGTTAGACAAGCAATTTCAGAAACAATGAATGAAGTTACCACAGCCGTGGATGCAACAATTGCAGAGAAATTTATTTGAGTCGAATTGCATTAATTGTAGAACTAACTGAAAATGATCAAGTGAACCTACTACAACTTCCAATGTTGTTTCATTTCAACTCTTGAGATGAGTCTTAATTGATGTTGATATAGTTATTTTGATATTGTCAGTAACCAATTTTGTCCAACTAACCATAATAATACTGAGTCTATTCACAAATAAATATATACTCTTCCCATTTTAATTCAAATTCCAAATTTTTAGATTACAAACATTTCCACATTACTAATATAATCCATTACGAATGAAATTAACAAATAAAATCACTAACATAATAAACAACCAAATCCAATAACAAAATAAATACAAATAAATAAATAAAGATAAATAAATAAAAAAACATAGAAGAAATAAAAGAAAAGAAGTAGAAAAGAACCTGCAGCTACTCTTAGGTCATCTGCGAGCAAGCAATAAATGGGGCTTTTTAGAACCCTTGTTTAGCTTCATCTTTAGCCACCTTTCCCAAGTAGCCCTTCCAACAGCTACCAGCAAGTTTCCATGAATCCTGGGTCTAGAAGATTTATGCCTAAAAGCATAAAATTGTCACGATTAGAAGTTTAAAAATTAAGCTTATAAAATGGGGTTTTGAATTAGAGGGGGGGGGGGGGGGGTTCCTTCTTGTTAAAAAAATTTTTAGAGAAAAAAAAACAAAAGCTGTGAAAAGGATTCAAGGTTGGAAGCAAAGGGAATTTATCTGTTCCGAAGTTAAGGCATCGATAACATGTATTTGTCTCACACTCTCTTCTATACTTTGTATTCTATTCAAAATCTAGCCAATGTGATAGCAAATAAAAGGGGAGAGAAGAAGACTATTATCACCGTCCACCATCACAGGAAACATTTTTTGGTGACAACCGTAGCATCATGATCCTTCTATTAGGTTTTTATCAATAAATGGTCATTGTTATTAGATTTTTATTAAGGAAATTTTCACTTATATTTATAAGTAAATAAAGGTATGTCATGAAAATTTCGAATAACATAACTAATTTTTTTTTTTTTTTTGCAAAAAAACTCATTACATTAATTTCAAGGTGCAACTAATTACAATCAATGGCTACAAAAAAAACCGTTCTACAAATAAAATAATTATAGTTGCAAAAATATATATATATAAGCTAACTTCAACATCTTAAATTCAGATACTAAACTATTCATTCTAAACATAAAGCTTTTGCTTCCACAACATTTTTACCAAACATCTTTACTACCTTCCACATTGGTAATACTTGCCAAACGAAAAAAGTGACAATTATTAGGGTGATTCTGAAACAAAAAACACAATCAATGAAATCATAATAACATAGTCCTAAACCCTAAACCAATACACAACATGAAAATGCAAATGATGATGCACTTCGTAAAGGACAAACATAAAACAACTTTCCACGATTTCTTGCAAATCGAGAAAGCCTTATAACAACTCTACTTCGACAATAATATAAACGATGATTTAAATTTGGCTTTCCCCATGTACAAGCAAAAGAAGTTCGATATTCGTTAAACTTTTCACCTGTTCCTTGGTTGTCTCCTTCCACTTGAGCCACTCATCTTAGAAGACCCCTAAACAGATGTTCCTTGGTTGTCTCCTTCCACTTGAACCACTCATCTTAGAAGACCCCTAAACAAACTTGTGAATCAAATTAGGATTTTTAATAATAATCCCAAATCATAAATATCTTCCTATATTTTCCCTTTAACCTCTTTGTAAACCCTTTTAAACTATTTTCCCTAAAATGAAATCATTGATTTAGGTCCATTTCTTGAATCAGAGCAACTTGCGACTTAATGGTAGAGAGAAACAAAGCAATTGTTATGAAAAAGTTACCCTTGCATATGAAATGATTCATTAAACAACATTTGGATCATTGTGACATAGATGATGACTTGGAATGTCATGCATGAGAAAGGGACTGTGCCCACCGTGACACTTAACAGTTATTGACTATGCACTTATTAAATGACATCAATAATGTAGGGACTAACATGCAAACGATATAAAGAATCAAAGACCTGCTTGGTATTTCACTCGTGAAACGAACATTTCTTAAGGCGATGTTTGTTTAAAGCGTTTTCTGTTTTCATTTTTAGAAAAAATAGAAAACAGTAGCGAAGATATGTTTGGTTACAAATTAAAAAATGTTTTCAAAACACAAATAAAAACATAAAAAATTTGTTTTCAATGTTTTCATAAGTTAACATTATATGAAAATTTAATAACAATATTGTAATTATATAAACATAATATATAAATGTATTTTAAACTATATATATATATATATTATTTATAATATTCTTGCTAAAGTTGATTAAATTTTAATAATATTAATTTTTAAAAATAAACATATTTTCTGAATTTTCAAAACTTGAAAATAAAAACAGTTTTTAGAAAAATAAAAATAGAAAATATTTTCTCAAACCAAATGGTACCTAAAATTCTGTTCAAGCTTGTATTTTTTATAATTTAAAAAATAAATTCAAATTTCAATTATTAGCTGTTAAATTTTATTTTATTATTTGTAACTAATTTATTGGTGAGATTATATTATTTAAAAATATGTATAGCCATAATTATTGTTAATTGACGCCTTTTCTTTTACTTAATATAGTTTTAGTTGTCCAGGGGAGATTTGTTTGCTTGTATATTCTTTTGATGCATTGATGTCAAAGAAATTACACCTTTCGATTTATATTATTTTGCATATATATCAAAATATTCATAAATAAGAAAAAAATATTTTTTTCGTATGAATCTCAATATTTGAAGATTTTAGTAGAGAGTACATTGAAAATAAAATGTTATATTAATATATAATTAATAAATAAGATTAGAATATAGCTAACGTATAAACACAGATAAAAATGATATGTGAGATAACTCGATTTACAAAATCTGCAACTCATAAAATTAAAATTCTGTCCGTAAAGTTTACATTCTTATATTTGAGCCTGCAAAGCTATGTGGACCAACCCTTATAAAAATACAAAAATAAACTTCTCTTTTAAAACAAATTTGTCTCAACATAAATTATTATAAAAATTTTAATATATATTTAAAATTATCACATAATGAGTTACAAAGTAATAATGAAACAAAATAAAAGTATTTATTACTTAATAATTAAATCATAAATGTTATTTCAAACCTAATTTTGATTCTAAAAAATAGTTCAAATTTAAAATGTACACAAATAAAATATAAATATATTAAAAAAATAAAATCTTAAATATGAAATGTTATTATAAAAATATTAATTTTTTAGGCTAAATTACCACTAGTGCCCCTTTATTTAGGGGGTAGCGCACTTTGTGTCCCTCAATTTTTTTTTGCGCACCTTTTGTCCTCCCATTTTTTCAAAAGTTTAATTTTTGCCCTTCCGTCAAATTTAGGGCATTAACTATTAAAAATGAACGTTGACTTACGTAATTAAGTGACGTGACATGATTATATTGTAATTAAAAGTTAATTAAAGTTTAATTAATTATTTAGAAATGTTAATTTTAAAAATATAAAAAACATGTACCATGGCAAGAATGAAACCCAAGAGAATGAAAGTTAGAGCCAATCCACTAGACCAAAGGTCAAAATCTGTTTTATTTTGCAATTCCAATGTATTTAAACTAATCAATAGCAATGTTAATTTTAAAAATATAGAAAAGTTGAGCAAGACTCAAATTGAACCCAAGTCTAGAAGTTTAATTACTAAAGTCATACCACTAAACCAAAAGACAATATTAGTTTTTTTGTGAGATTCAAATTTAATTAAACTAATCATGTGACAACATTAATTCTATATTAAAATTGGACAAAGTAAGATTTGAACCTATGACTTGTGAGAGTTTTAAGACGATACCACTAGATACTAAGTCAATTTTGGTTTTGTTGTCTCTTTTCTTTTGTTTTGTTTTACTATTCTTGGTCATTTATGTTGTAAATTTTTTAAATAAAGAAACTTTTTAAAATTTTAAAAACTACTTAGCTTGATTTTAGGTTAAATATATTTGAATAAGTTTATTTTTTTAATTTTTAATTTTATGTTTAAGTTTTAGTTGTTACTTTAATTTACAGTTTTAACTTTTAATTTAAATTTTAATTTCTATATTTTATTTTTAATTAGATTTTATATTTTATTTGTATATTTTAATTTTAAATCCATTGTAGGTAATTTTATGTTATATATTTTATTTGTGATTTTGAAACTAAAATTAACAATTAAAAGTTGAAATTAGAATTTAAGGGTTAACAACTAAAACTAAAATTTCGTTATATTAACAACAATATAAAATTTAAAATCTAATTAAAAGTAAAGACATAAATTAAAATTGAGAATTAATATTTCTCCATTTAAAAAAGTTATAAATTTTAATATATTTTTAAAATTAATCTTGCCACGATTAGTTTAATTAAATTTGAATCTCACAAGAAAAATAATATTGACTTTCGATCTTGTGGTATGACTTTAGTATTTAAACTTTTAAATCTGGGTTGAATTCTAGTTTTTCTCAAATTTTCTATATTTTTAAAATTAATATTGTTATTGATTAGTTTAAATATATTGAAATTGCAAAATAAAATAGGCTTTGACCTTTGGTCTAGTGGATTGACTTTAACTTTTCTTCTCAAAAAAGCTGAGTTCAATTCTTTATTCTATTATGACATCCTATTTTTTAATAATAGTATACTTTTTTATTAAAAATTAATTATAAAAAACCTCACATGTTAATCCACGAGTTTGCTGGTCTAAACCTAAAAACCGACGTACCATGCAAGAGGAGAGTGAATAATTCCGAAATTTAAACTCAAACGTGCATCCTTAATCAAAGTCCTAAGTCCTTTGTTAGGTGGGAACCACAAAATTTATGTGCCTAAGTTCCAACTTGTGATTATAAATATGAAATATTGAGCGTGGAGGGAATTTCATGTTTGATCTTGATTGGTTTGTAAGATTGATTAAATTTTGGCGTTTATGTGATGAGATGGACGCGAAAGGCAAAAACAATAATGTGTGACAGAGATAGCACATATTCAATATGGATACCAAACCATAAGTATAAGACAAATGTGGCACCTCTAAGGTCTAACACGTGGATGAAGAACACTTGGAACCGTAAAATCGAAGAAGAAATGAAATTAACGAAGGAGTATGTAAGATTGAGTTTGGCTTTGGTCAGTGGTTACCTTGAAGTTCAACTAATACTTATAGTTTGGGCAATTCGCTGCCGTAGCAAACTTTCACGCTTTCTCTCTCCTCTTAACTGTTCATTACTCATTATTATTTCCCAAATTCAACTTTTAATTTGATGGTTGTTCAGAATTCTAATTTGCGTGACCTAATTGGCTGCGACCGACACACAAACGCGGTTTGATTTCATGTCTGGTTGTTCCGATGAGGAGGAGATTTCGTTCTCAGAAGCCGATCGTCGGGGTTACGAAGGAGGCAGTGACGATTCCGAATTTGGAAAGATTGAACACCGCAGAACAAGAATCGCTGGTGGTTTTGGAAAGGTGGTTGTGCGTCAATTCGCCAAAGCGAAGAAGCAAGTACGCAGAATCAGAAGCAGAAAGAGTCTTCTTTCGAAATCGCGTTCGAGGAATGAAGGTAAGGTGATTATTGAAGGTGACTCTAGTGGAAGAGGGAGTGGGTGTAGGTTTTGTTTTTCACGGCCCAAAGTGTTGGAATCCCCTAACGAGGACTCTCCAACCAGTGACCCCAATGACCCTAATTTCACACATGCCATGTTGAGAAATTTGCTGGACAAGAATGATTTCTATTCCAAAGAATGCAACCCTCACTTGGATTAGTTTAGTTGCTGTTGCAGATTCCTTGCGTTGCTTCACTTGCATTTTTAGGTGCGCCTTGTTTCGGATTTGTTCTGTTCAATTCTAAGTGGCTTGTGCAAAATAATGAAATTGTAACATTGTGCTTCCGAAGGGCAATGATTGGATGTGATGTTGAATAAAAATGCTAGAGCTGAGACTTGAGAGGTTTGGAACAGTGTAATGTCCTACCCTCATTCGGGTAGAGTAAAGCGGTACAGCAAGTTATAAACAGGGAAGTTGCTGCAATTCGATTGTTGCTGATTGAAGAATTAGAACAGGTTAAAATGTGGATTGGAAAATGAAACGGTTACTTGATCAACTGCTGCTGTTGGAGAGGTTGGTGAAAACTGGATTTTTTTTTACATTCTGGTATCTCTACTTGTTCTCAGCAGGAGAAGTGGGTGTACATATCAATACTGGAAATTTCTTAAGCCTGCTATTTTCATTATCTCTTTCTCGCTGCTAGGGCTTTTTGATTGGTTTCCTTGTCAATACAAATTTTTCATTCGGCTTCTGAGAGGTCTTGAGTGATTGTAATTCATCAAAAAATTTCAGCATAGCAATTTAAAACACAAATTATTCTTATCTTCATCGGTTGGATTTGACTCTTTTAATATTTGAAGTGCTGACATGTGTTTAGTGATCTTTGGCAATGGCTCCCCTTCTGCATTGTGCATATATTGAGAAAAGCTTAGAACTTAGGAAGCAACGTTTTCTAGTCATTTTGTTTTGTAAAACTGGGCAAATTTGTTGTAAAGTAAATAGGTCTGGCGTGTTGGTGACTATAGAAGTATTTTAATAAGCTTCATATGCTTGTCATTCATTTTGTTAGGCTTCCGGCATAATTAGTTTTCATGATAGATATTATTCTATGTTTCTCTTCCAGTTGTTGAGTTCTCTTTGTTTCCCTGCAAGATCTTTTCTACATTCAACAATTTTATGCTCTCTTTTCATTTGGGGTGCTAAACTCCAACTTCAAGGGACTTTAATTGTGAAAATTTCTATTGAATGGGTTCAATTGGCATAAATTAGCATTTCCAATTTATTGTTGTTTCAAACGTTAGGGTTATTTCTGCATTTTCTGTCACTTTTAATATATAATTTTGTTACTTCATCTTAAGAAAATTAATACGGCTGTTGGCTTTTCGCCAGAAAATTTCTTTGCTCCTATTTATTCCTGCCAAAAGAAAACTTATATCTTTTTTGGCATTTTCCATCTCTTTTGTAGTTTTCTTTGTGTAGTACCATGCCATTTTCATGTTGACTAAAGACATTGAAAGCAAGGCTTGGTAAGATTTTGTGCCTGTGATCTAGTGGCTTCTGTATGAAACCTGAGTTCAAACTACACATTTTACCATGGTCCAGCAGTTGGGTTTGACTATTCTGTGTTAGGGATGGGATGATCTACTTATTGCTCCCAAACTTGATGGGGGAAACCATGGGAGGTAAACCTTCATCTTGGCTTAGACTTGTATATGTGGCCTAGCAAACTAGAGATTTCTTCAGATGACATTTTATATTTCAATTTTAATTTGAATTTTGAAATCATTTCAAAATGTCACATGCTTCCCTTTGTGATGTCTACCTTAGTCATTTAAGGTTTCGATTAAGTAGCTCAAATTTCTGTGTTGTAAAGAATTTAACAGGTTTCAGACTGTTTCCCATGCTTTCAAATTAGATGGCTGCTGATGTGTAGTGAAGTATTTGGCCAAATTTCTTTTGCTACGCGGCCCCTTTGTTTACTTGGTTTTGAGGACTTCTGTGTTTGCTTCTGTTCTTCATCTCTTCTAGGATGGGGTACACTCTAGATGAGATAGAAAACAAGAAAACCCAGACTAAATTTTCTGGCTAGTTTTTTGTTTATTTTCTGCATATATTTCATCTTCATCACTAATTTTTCTGGCATATATTACATTCTAGTATATACGCTCACTACTGTGCTTTTTTGTTTGTCTTTTATTGAAAATTTGATTGTCTACTCTAGATATATTTTGATTTTCGGAATTATAAAATTAGCAATGTAATGGATGCAATAGAATAAATGGCTTACAATATTTGGCAAAAACAAAGTAAGGTGGTGGGCTGCCAACTAGGTGTCTTACCTGAAAAGATTACTTGTGATTGATGATTTGGTAATTTTGTAACAGATAGTAGAATAACAATATTAATCCTTGGGTGTCATGCAATTACTCTATTTTACATGTATAGTTTTTATTACATAATTATCGTGGGGTATTTGGTTATTTTAAATTTAGCAAAATATATTTTTGAATGGGAAATGTAAGTAACTAAATGATCTGATAAGTTGAGTTCAATTGAATTAGCTTAAGTGATTTCATAACGAAAATCAGTTATGCTATACTGTCACATAGTTCTGATTTTCAGGCCAAACTTGCAACTTTGACTACCGGATAAGAAATAGGGTATCCCTATCCCATCCATAGAGAATTTATACTCATAAGATTTTTTTATCCTAAAGCTTTTACTTTTGGTTACAAACAGGGGAATCCCAAAAGCAAAAGCATTTCATTCCAATAATTGGTCGCCAAGCTGGAACACAATTCTCTAAATAGATATAATTAAAACTCAACTTATCACCTTGTAATTGGAGAACAAAAATTTTAGTTTGTCGAAGGCAAATTATCTGGAATTGGGGGAGACAAAATATGTCGAATCAAATGCGATTGTTATCAGAGAGAACTGTAGTGCCGTAGTGGTGAATGGCCAAACTACTATCAATAGGCAGAGCAATTCACTTTAGTGGTTTATCTGAGTGGTAATGTTTTGTGCTATTTAGCTTTTTCTTAAATAAACTAACTAGTGTTGTGAATTGTGATGGAAACCAAATTGCTACCCAAACAATGTGGTCTGAATCTGAATCATATTTTCACGCGATACTACAATTGGCATATTTTTAAAAATTTAACTGACTGTAACAAGTTTGTGTAAAAAAAAAAAAACTGATTGTAACAAGTATTTTCACGAATTGTATATTTAATCTCTTATCAATAAAATGTCTTATTTATATTGAGAAAAATATTATTTGTGACGAAGCTCATTAACATTGGAAGTTATGAACAAGAAAGCTGTAAAGCTTCACCTCTAAAGAAACACTTTTCGTATTTATATATGTCAAAAACTCCAGCATCAAGAGCCCATCTCCTGAGCACTACAATTCATTTTTAGTGGAGTTGTGGGGTTTTGAGAAAGAAATAAAGATAAGCTTTAGAGGGTGTGGGGAAAGCTTGAGAAATTAGCGGATGATCTCAAAGATGAACTGATAAATCAATGGAACAAATATTGAATTAGCATACGGTTGGGGTAAGAACAATTTGCCCACCGTTAATTTCATCCACATTTTTTTTATGATCGGAAACCGAAATTCTTAGAGTACAAACTAAAATTACAAATAAAATTATTATTAATACATTTTTACTATAATTTCTAGTATACTCTCTCACATGAGTTTAATAAAAAATATTGTTTATTTTTTCTTTAATACGTGTCCTGAGGATATTATATGGCAACACCCTTTATTTTTAAATGCATAATTAACCTTTGCTGATCCTAATCGTTGAAAATTTCGTAATTAATTTTTGACGGCGATGTTTACTAACAAATGGTTTGTTTCAACTTATATAACGGAAAGAATCCAAACTTTAGTTTGATATTAATTTTTACATTATGAACTAGTTTGATTAAGTTAAAAAGGTCATTTAATGATTTTTAAATTAAAAGTTGTGATTTTTAACTTTTAAAGTATAATAAAACAGTTTTCTTAAGGATAAAATCTTGTATAATTTAAACTTAACTTTGAATTAAAAAGGAAAACTGAATCTTACAATGTTAACGAGTAAATAAATAAAAAAAAAAATCGACCAAGTTTTATTTGTAGAGACTTCTAACGTGTGGTCGAGTAGAGTGGGAGGTAATAAAATATGTGTTTTATCCATGATGAGATTCAAACCAAAAGAGAAAAGCCATTGGTGATAGTTGATTAGAATTTAGAAGCCTTTCTAATTCTCAAGTTTTGTGGTTCTCAAGTCGCAAGTAGTAAGTCACCACCACCACCTCATGATAGCAACCCAACGTGCACATTACGCTATCATTCAATAAACCAGCTTCCTATAAAGATACACTTTGCTGATAAGGCCAAACCTCCACTTCATAGATGCTTCTCTATATTATATTAATCCATGATAATTAAGATTAAATAGATTTTTATCCACCGAATTTGGATTTAGTCATTATAAGTAGCAGGACAAAGTTAATGATTTTTTTTTTAAAAACTAAATCCAAGTATGGCAGATCTTTAGAGGTAAAAAATATTTAATTTTAATAAATAATAAAATTTAATAATATGTAGTCATCCCAGAAAGTAATTACTAAATTTTACAAAAAAAAAACAGGATGTTTATTTTAAAGAGAGTTTGGTATAGTAAGAAGTAATATTTGATAATGTGATGAATAGATATAGGAAAGCAGCGCCTCGATGTGGAGCATGATGATAAGTAGTTAATAAGAATAACTGAAAAGGGTAAGTTTTTAAAGGTACAGAGGTTTATGATTGGATGTATGTACTTGCTATGATTTGTTTGTAATGATGTGGATACTTGTTTTATTGTAGTTAAGAATAAGAGAGTAGGAGGCTCCCCGCTTTGAAGGGTGCACGTGACACCCATAACTCTTTTTCTTGTTCCTAACTTGTATGCTATCCAATCCCAATCCAATGAGTGACCCAGATAAAAGTTTGCTTCGAAGGGAACCCACTTTGAAGTTTAGTCAATTAACCCATAATAATAATATGGGAAAGTCAGAGTTGTAGGGATTATGAACGGAGGCTGTAAAAGCTGCAACTTGCTGTTTATGGTGCAGTCATCATCACATGTCCATTCCCTATTTAGAAACCATTCCATTTTTTAATAATAATAACATTAAATATAAGTGAGCACCAGGTAGGGAGTATTAAATTATTATCACACATGTAGATGCAGCTGAAAAAATTAAGTTGCTAGCCTATTGCCAAGCTGCTTCTGCTTCTGCTTCTATTCAAACCTTCTTTCTGCTCATTCGTTGAATCAGAATTTTCCTTGCAAGGTGGGTTTCTCTTTCTGCATTTTATTTCTCCTCACTGCAGTTGTTTCTTTCTTCTTTTCGATTGGTTGCTTTTCACTACCCCTTATCCCCATAATTAACGTTTCTGGTGTATGTTTCTATGTACTCCTTTTTTGGAAAGGAAAATTCGTGTTTACCGTACTCTGGTTATGTTTCTGTCGTTTCCGGGTCAATTAAGTTCCGTACAGATAACTGTTCCTGAAAATTAAAGTGAGAAAAATAAAATAAAATTGCAAAAGTTAAAAAAGAAAAGAAAAAACTGTTACGTTTTGCTGAAAAAGTGTATAGTTGAGTCTTGAGTGCATTCTCATGAGTTCCTCTGCGGAATTTATAGCCTCTTACCATATCCATCAGATAACAGCGGAAGACTGATGATAAAGATTCTAAATGTTTATTATTATTTGTTCTTTGGATAGGATGGATGCAGTAGGATATGGTTGGATCATTAATCATCATGCCTTACTGAAATCCTTTCAAAAATTTTGTCAACGTTCTAGTGTTGAAAAATGCACTTTCTCTTCTTCGATATTGATAGTGAGTAAGACTAGGTTCATAGTAGCTTTGCATCAGTGTTAGTGATTCTGTGCTTGTTGTTTCAAGTGCAGTTGAAGTAACAATGTCCTCCTCAAGGCCTAGCCAAACATCCAGCAATAATTCCGGCAGATCTAGATCATCAAGACACGGCGCTAGGGTTATTGCTCAAACAACTTTAGATGCAAAACTGCATGCCAGTTTTGAGGAATCAGGTAGTTCTTTTGACTACTCCAATTCAGTGAGATTGTCTCCTGGTGGTACAGGCACTGTAAGTGGAGACCATCAACCAAGGTCTGATAGCGTGACAACTGCTTACCTACATCAGATACAGAAAAGCAAGCTTATCCAGCCATTTGGGTGTTTGTTAGCCTTAGATGAGAAAACATGTAAGGTCATTGCTTACAGTGAGAATGCACCTGAAATGCTCACCATGGTTAGTCATGCTGTCCCCAGTGTTGGTGACCACCCTGCTCTTGGCATTGGCACTGATATAAGAACTATTTTCACTGCCCCTAGTGCTGCTGCTATTCAGAAGGCTCTAGGATTTGGGGAGGTTTCACTTCTTAACCCCATTCTAGTCCATTGCAAGAGCTCTGGGAAGCCCTTTTATGCAATTATCCATCGAGTTACTGGCAGTGTGATCGTTGATTTTGAGCCGGTCAAGCCTCATGAAGTTCCCATGACTGCAGCAGGTGCCCTGCAATCCTACAAGCTTGCTGCAAAAGCTATAACTAGATTGCAATCCTTGCCTAGTGGAAACATGGGAACACTTTGTGATACCATGGTTCAAGAGGTTTTCGAGCTCACAGGTTATGACAGAGTGATGGCTTATAAATTTCATGATGATGATCATGGAGAAGTGATTGCCGAGATGACAAGGCCAGGCCTAGAGCCTTATCTGGGGTTACACTACCCAGCCACTGATATTCCTCAGGCTACACGCTTTTTATTTATGAAGAACAAGGTGCGTATGATAGTTGACTGTCGTGCAAAGCATGTGAAGGTGCTTCAAGACAAAAAAATTCCATTTGAATTAACTTTGTGTGGATCAACCTTGAGAGCTGCTCATAGTTGCCACTTGCAATACATGGAGAACATGAATTCCAGTGCTTCCTTGGTTATGGCAGTTGTGGTCAATGACAACGACGAAGATGGGGATAGTTCTGATGCTGTTCAGCCTCAGAAGAGAAAGAGACTATGGGGTTTAGTAGTTTGTCATCATTCTACTCCCAGGTTTATCCCTTTCCCTCTTAGGTATGCTTGTGAATTTCTGGCTCAAGTATTTGCCATCCATGTAAACAAAGAACTAGAGATAGAGTATCAAATTGTTGAGAAGAACATATTGCAGACTCAGACTCTCCTGTGTGATATGCTGATGCGAGATGCTCCCCTGGGCATTGTATCGCAAAGTCCTAATGTAATGGATCTTGTGAAGTGTGATGGTGCAGCTCTCTTGTATAAAAACAAGGTGTGGAGATTAGGGGTAACACCAAGTGAACCTCAGATAAGAGAAATAGCTTCCTGGCTCTCTGAGTACCATAGGGATTCCACAGGTTTAAGTACAGATAGCTTGTCTGATGCCGGCTTCCCTGGAGCTGCTGCTCTTGGTGAAATTGCATGTGGAATGGCGGCTGTCAGAATAGCTTCCAAAGATATAGTTTTCTGGTTTCGGTCTCACACTGCTGCAGAAATCCGATGGGGAGGTGCAAAGCATGAGCCTGGTGAAAGGGATGATGGTAGGAGGATGCATCCAAGATCATCATTCAAGGCTTTCCTGGAAGTTGTGAAGACAAGGAGCTTACCCTGGAAGGACTATGAAATGGATGCCATTCATTCATTGCAGTTAATACTGAGAAACGCATTCAAAGAGACCGAGAGTATGGAGATAAGCACATATGCTATCAATACAAGACTAGGCGATTTGAAGATTGAAGGGATGCAAGAACTGGAAGCAGTGACAAGTGAGATGGTAAGGTTAATTGAAACAGCAACTGTGCCAATTTTGGCAGTTGATGTTAACGGGATGGTCAATGGATGGAATACGAAGATTGCTGAGTTGACATGTCTTCCAGTTGAGTTGGCTATAGGGAAGCATTTACTCTCTCTTGTTGAAGATTTATCAGTAGATAGAGTCAAGAAAATGTTGGACATGGCACTGCAGGGTATGCCTTTTTTCTTTCGCCATCTTATTCTTATACTAGATCTTCTGTTCCTTTTTTTTTTTTTTAAAGTCTTAGCATTCATGAGCAAAGACTTTAAAATAAGTGTTAGTATTTAGATGTTAGTATGTCTTTTCACTAAAGTGATCCATGAATATTTTCAATCTTATCCTAGCTTCCTATGTTTCTAAATGACTGATTTACCATGGAACAACATGATTAGGTGAGGAAGAGAAAAATGTGCAATTTGAGATCAAAACACATGATATGAAGATTGATTCTGGTCCTATCAGTTTGGTAGTTAATGCTTGTGCAAGCAGGGATCTTCAAGATAATGTTGTGGGAGTTTGTTTTGTTGCCCAAGATATAACTGCTCAGAAGACAGTGATGGACAAATTCACCCGAATTGAAGGTGACTACAAGGCAATTGTACAGAACCCAAACCCATTGATCCCTCCAATATTTGGCACAGATGAATTTGGCTGGTGTTGTGAATGGAATTCAGCCATGACAAAATTAACAGGATTGAAGCGAGAGGAGGTGATGGATAAAATGCTTTTAGGAGAGGTTTTCGGGACCCAGATAGCTAGTTGTCGTCTAAGGAACCAAGAAGCTGTTGTTAATTTTAGCATTGTACTTAATAAAGCCATGGCCGGTTTAGAAACAGAGAAGGTTCCTTTTGGTTTCGTTACTCGTGATGGGAAGAAGTATGTAGAATGTCTGCTTTCTGTGAGTAAGAAATTGGATGCAGAGGGTGTTGTTACTGGAGTCTTCTGCTTCTTGCAACTAGCTAGTCCAGAGCTGCAACAAGCATTACACATTCAACACCTATCTGAACAAACTGCCTTGAAGAGACTGAAAGCTTTGACTTATTTAAAAAGGCAAATCCGGAATCCTTTATATGGAATTGTTTTCTCCCGGAAATTGTTAGAAGGTACTGAGTTGGGATTTGAACAAAAACAATTTCTGCAAACAGGCACTCGGTGTCAACACCAGCTTAGCAAAATTCTTGAAGACTCAGATCTTGACAGTATCATTGATGGGTATGATATCTGTGAATTTGTTGCTTCTAGTTTTAATACTTGCCATTTGTGTGGTATTTAACATATATCAACAAGAGCTCCTATTAAATCATACAATTTCCTAATTTCTAACCACACCTAATTTGCGTCTGTAGCATTTTTGTCCCTTTCATTTGTGTGGTGTTGAGCATTTATCGACAGTAGCCCCTATTAAATCAACCACACCTAATATTGAGTGTCAAAAAAATAATGGATTTATAGTCAAATAGTTTAGGAGATGATTATTTTGTCATGAAATTTGAACATGTTTTAGCAAAAAAAATTTAACTTTTGTTTGTGTGCTCTTATCAAACATGAAAGAGATAGGCTTTCAACCGTGTCCTGTTTTGATAAGTGAATATTGACTCCTGAGTTTCAGGAATCAGATTCTTTACAACTATTTTTTTTTTTTCGCTAAAGGCATAGACATTAATGTAGTAGTGGCACTTTTGTCCTGCATAACAGCTACATGGATTTGGAGATGGTTGAATTCACTCTGCATGAAGTTTTGGTTGCCTCCCTAAGTCAAGTCATGGCAAAGAGTAATGCAAAAGGTATCCGAGTAGTCAATGATGTTGAAGAACAGATCACAACAGAAACGTTATATGGTGATAGTCTCAGGCTCCAGCAGGTCTTAGCTGACTTTTTATTGATTTCCATCAATTACACACCAACTGGAAGCCAGGTGGTTGTAGCAGCCACGTTAGCCAAACAGCAGTTAGGGAAACTTGTCCATCTTGCTAATTTGGAGCTCAGGTAATAAACTATATGAGAGACTCATATGGACATTTCAAACTTTCTTTGGCTCTTCTTTTGATTTACATGCTGATAGAATAAATATGACATGAAAGTATGCTGTCACTTTTTTACATTCTGCTCCTGAATGAGAACTATGAAGTTCATCACATCGACCAAGTAAAGACAAACAAAAGTGTATATGAGCATAGAGGGGTTGAATCTAATTGGTTTGAATCTCATGGAAGATACACCTTCTATACTTGATACAGTTTCAACTCAATTCATACTAAATCTGAATTACTTGGGTCTTCAAGGAAAATAAACTTGTTATGCTGTATTGAGATTATATAGGTGTAATTTCTAAATCATTGTCTTTGCTGTTGTTATTTTTTGCAGCATAACACATGATGGTTTTGGGGTTCCAGAATCCTTGCTAAACCAAATGTTTGGACGTGATGGACATGAATCTGAGGTGGGTATTAGCATGCTGATTAGCAGAAAGCTGCTAAAGCTTATGAATGGAGACGTACGTTATATAAGGGAAGCAGGCAAATCATCTTTCATCTTATCTGTTGAACTTGCGGCAGCACAAGAATCCAAGGCTTAAGTTTGGAAATAAAATCAAACCATTTTTTTCGACATCAGAAAATGAAGGGAGCAAATTTGCATTCCTTGTTCAATATTTAACTCTTGTTATTATGTACCTTCTGAAAGGTGATGTAAATATGTAATTTATAACTAACTATTCACACACTATACTAACCTGCTCTCGTCTCCAGAAATTATGGGTAATTTGCAGCAATATGAAATATAAGAACTAACTAGGAACATGTTAAATGGCATTCTTTTCTACATGTGCAAGTGATTCTTGTTCAACATGTGTATTAGTAGTTGTGTGTCAATTTTCGTTATCTTTCCTTTTAATCAAGTTTTTAGGACTGCTATTTTATCTTTTTGTTACTTTTCAATAGTTTATGTTAGTGACTATTATTTAGGGAAGTTTGTTATTTTATCTTTCTGTTACTTTTCAATAGTCCATGTTAGTGACTATTGTTTAAGGAAGTTTGTTATTGTTTTTAAAATTCCTTCTGTTATTGTTATTGTTTAGTATTGAATAAAAATCAAGCGAATTCCTCTACCTACTTGTGAGTTATACTGCTTTTTACCAACAAAGTGGTATCAAGAATCTTCTTCTTTAAATTGACTTGTGAGTAAACTGAGGGCAACACACCATAAAAGGCCTAAATACCCTGCTTCAATTCATCAAATAGATGGATTCTAAGATACCGTACAAAACACTTGCACCACTTGTGTTTAATGGTAAAGATTATTATATATGGGTAGCAAGAACGAAGGCACATTTGGAGTCAAATGATGTTTGGGAAGCTGTTGAAGAGGACTACGAAGTTCCTCCTTTACCAGACAATCCAACAATGACGCAAATGAAAACTCACAAGGAGAAGAAAGGAAGAAAGTTAAAGGCAAGAACTTCTTCATTTGCTGCTGTCTCGAAAGATATTTTCAATTATGACAATCAATTCAGCATCTGAAATCTGGAAATTATGAAAGATGAATATGAAGGAGATTATAGGATTAAGGGACTGCAATCCCTAAATCTAATTTGAGATGTAGAAAATGAAGGAGTCCGAAACAATTAAAGAGTATACAATAGAACAAGATTGCTTAGTTCTCAATTTTTTGATTCACGAATTGCTGAGAAAATATTGGTGACTATCCCTGAAAATTTTGAGGCTAGCATTATTTCCTTGGAGAATACACAGGATCTATCAAAACTTACCTTGGTAGAACTAGTAAATGCTTTGCAAGCCCAAGAACAAAGAAGAATGATGAGGGCTGAGGGTTTTGTTGAAGGAGCATTGCAAGCTAAATTGCAAATTAATCTAAGAGAAAAAAAAACAAGTGGAAGAAATACAAGAAGAAGAATTCTATCACATGATGCAGTTGCTAATGCTAGCAACAATAATGAAGACAAAAACAAAGGATTTCCTCCTTGCAAGCATTGTGGCAAATTAGGTCATCCTCCTTTCAAATGTTGGAGAAAACCTGAGGTTAAGTGTGAAAAGTGTAACAAGTTGGGGCATCATGTGAGAATAAAGCTCAAGCTGCAAATCAACAAGACGAGGAATAATTGTTTGTAGCAACATGTTTTTCAAGCAATAGCTTAGGTGAATGTTGGTTAGTGAATAGTGGTGGTACCAACCACATAAGCCATGATGAAGAGCTTTTCAGAGAGTTGGACCAATCACATGTATCTAAAGTTAGAATAGGCAATGGTGATCTTATTACTGTTGAAGGAAAATGATGTGATCTTTGATGATCACATGCCCAAAGGATCCTTTCTAAGGTCACTTGGAAGGGAAATGGATTTATGGAGAGGAAAGGAATGGGGTGAGGTGCCACAAATATTAGGTTTGATAAGCCAAAGGGGAGAGGCCACAAGGGAGGGGTCCCTTGATAACTCTTAGAAGCTCTTACAAAGGAGAAAGAGGGACACTCAAAGGTAAGAACCTCACAACCAATATGGTCTCTAGGATTAAATTCAAGTGTAAAAAAAACAAGTGAGGGGAGGAGCTCCTATTTATAAAGGTAGCTAACCTCTTGAACAAGATAACCTAAAAAGGAAGGGCTAGGATTAAAAGGAGAGATCTAAGGGAGGAGGATTGAGAAACAATCCCCTCCTTAGATCATCAAACTTGGTGCCCAAGTTTCTCAAACCAAGGGCCAAGATTCCTTCTTATTAGCTTAGGAGTTTATGAAGGAAAAGAGGGGTGTAAATATCAAGACTATCCCTTATTTCCTTTATAAAGACCCAAAAAGCTAAATCCACCCTCTAAATTCCTAAGACACCTCCTAAAATAAAAATGGACTAAATACATGTCCAAAATTAATTCCTAATGCTCCTCAAAATTAAAATAAAGGAAAATTACATTTTATTAACTAAAGTCCCTAGCGTAATATCTTCACTTTACATAAGAGGTGAAGTTTTCCTTTGTTTGCAAGGGCTATGTCTTCTTCAATCCTTCTAGCCATGGCCCTAGTGATAGGTCCTTGGCTAGGCATGGTCACATCAGAAAAGGAATTGCAACCATTGAAAGTTTCACAGGTATAAAATTAATTTATGATGCTTTTTATGTACCTAAGATTGATAAAAACTTGCTAAGTGTGGGTCAATTGATTGAGAAGGGATTTAAGGTCATCTTTGAAAATAAGCAATGTGTGATTAAAGATGTCAATGACAAAGAAATTTTCAGTTTCGAAATGAGAGGCAACAATTTCTCCTTTGATCCAATGGAGGAGGAGTAAAGTGCTTATCTAGCTACTGTAAATAGTACAGAGGTTTTGCACAAAAGGTTGGGCCATTTTCATCATGTAACTATGCTGAATATGCAATGGAAAGAGTTGGCTCATGGCTTACCTCACTTGGATTCTGAATTGCCAAGTTGTAAGGCTTGTCAATATGGGAAGCAAGCAAGATTACCTTTCAAACAAGCAACCTGGAGAGCAATAGAGAAACTGCAACTAATCCACAAAGATTAGGATGGACCTTAAAGGACTGTTTCACTTAAAAAGAGTAAATATGATATCATCTTTATATATGATTTCACCGAAATGTGCTGGATTTACTTTCTCAAGTCTAAATCAAAGGTTGCAGGTGTATTTTGGAGATTTAAGCAGTGGATTAAAAAAAAAAGTAATTGCATGATTCAAGCTTTGAGGTCTGATAATGGGAAAGAATACACTTCACAATAGTTCACCATGTTTTGTGAGGACGTAGGCATTCAGCATAAATTAACAGCTCCTTACACCCCTCAACAAAATGGGGTTGGTGAAAGAAAGAATCAGATGATAATGAAAATGGTTAGATGTATGCTTCATGAGAAAGGGTTACCAAAGGAATATTGGGAGGAGGTTGCACATAATGCAGTATTTTTCCTAAACAGACTTCCCACCAAAGTAGTAGATAGAAGATCTCCTTTTGAGGCTTAGTATGGTTATAAACCCTTGTTGAAAAACTTCAAAGTATTTGGATGCTCGTATTTTACTTATGTGCCATAGATCAAGAGAGACAAGCTAGACAAAAAGGATGAACTCAGTATTTTTGTGGGATATAGCTTAGTGTCTAAGTTTATAGAGTTTTCTAATCTCATACAACGAAAATTCTGATAAGCAAAGATGTGTACTTCATGGAGAAATTGAGCTGGAATAATCTTGAAAAGATTCTAATAGCTGACCCTTTGCAAAATAAAGATGAGTTGATTGATGATGCTCTTATAAGAGGCACTACATTGCTCTCAGATATCTTGAAAGATGTAATGTAGTAGTTCTAAAACCTGTAGGATATTGTGATGCAACCAAGGATCCCAAATAGAGCGCTGCAATATAGAAGGAGTTTGCAATTATTAATAAAAATCAGACTTAGGAACTTGTTGAAAGGCCTGAAAATAGAAAAGTTATATGTGTAAAATGGGTATTTAAGACAAAGCTGAATGCAGATAGTTCAATCAACATGCACAAGGCAAGGTTAGTTCTGAAAGAGTATGCTCAAATTTTTGGGGTAGACTACTTTGATATGTTTGCATGGGTTGCAAAGCAAGATACCATTAGGATGTTGCCAACCATTGCAGCAAGAAAAAGGTGGAAAATCTACCAACTTGACATTAAGTCAGCCTTTTTAAATGGATTTCTAGAGGAAAAATCTTTGTTGAGCAACCTGAAAGGTTCTTTGTGGATAGGAAGACAAAATCTATATATTAAAGAAAGTTGTGTATGGGCTGAAACAGGCCCCAAGAGTTTGGTACAATAGAATTGATGAATACTTATCAAAACTAGGCTTTGTTAAAAGTTTGAGTGAATCCACTTTATATATCAAAGGTGATCAAGCTAACTTTATTATGATCTCTTTGTATGTTGACGATCTCCTGGTTACTGGCAGCAATGTTGAACTAATTCAGTAGTTCAAGGATAGTATGATGCAAGTTTTTGAGATGACAGATCAAGGAGAAATGTCTTTCTTCCCTGGTGTAGAGGTTAAGCAAAACAAAGACGACATTTTCATTTGTCAAAGGAAGTATGCAAAGGAGATCCTGAAGAAATTCAACAGGGAGAACTGTAAAAGCATGAACACTCCTATGTGTCAGAAGGAGAAGTTATGCAAGGATGATGGTTCAGAACAAGTGGAAGAAGCACTCTATAGAAGTTTAATTGGTTTCTTATGTATCTTAGAGTAACAAGACCAGATGCAGTATATGTACTTTCAAGATTCATGAATTGTGAAAAAGAATATCTGAGAACAGCAAAGAGAATGTTAAGGTATGTTAAGGGGACTTTAAATTATGGCATTAAGTTCAGTCAATCACAAGAATTCAAGTTGCAAGGTTATTCTAATAGTGATTGGGCTGGATGTTTAGATGACATGAAAATCACCTCAAGCTACTATTTCAGCTTTAGATCAGGGATATTCTCTTGGTGTTAACAAAACCAAGAAATTGTTGCATAGTCAACAGCTGAAGCAAAATTTATAACAGTCACAAAAGTTGTTAATCAAGCCTTATGGCTCAGAAAAACACTAACTAATTTGCACTTGTAGAAAGAGACAACTACTAAAGTAATGGTGGACAACAAAGCAGCATAGCTATCTCCAAAAATCCGGTTTTTCATGAAAAAAAACATTTTAGCATCAAATTATATCAAAGATGTACAAAGGGAAGGTACAGTGTAATGCACTCCTTTGATCTCTTCAACCAAGGTTCCTTCCTCTAAGAAGATGGAGGATGGAGAGGTTAGGAAATGGGGTGGGAGACGCCACTTTCTCCAAGGAAAAAGATGAGTCAAAAATTTTGTGAGGCTTGCCACAAGGGAGAGGTCCATTGATAAAAACTTTTAGGAAGAGATTTCTCAAGATAGAAAATTCTCAATGACACTCAACTAAGAACAAATATTTCAAAGAGAATATTGTTCATTCATTCAAGTATAATGATTACAAGAAAGACTAGGTGTATAAATAGCTTAAAGAGAAGGATAGACACTCAAAACTAGCTTTTATGGACTATGGCCTAATGAATTCAATCTCCATCATGAGCTGAGATCTTGATGAGTCCTTCTAGGCCAAGTCTTCTTCTATCCTCCTAGACATGACCTTAGTGAGAGGATCCTTGGTAGGCAGAATTGCATCATAGTATGCTTGAAATATTGCAAAACTGAAGACCAATTGTCAGATATCTTGGCTGAAGCTCTTCTAAGAAGCAAGTTTGAGTTATTGAGAGAAATGCTTGGACTCATAACTACTGATACAAGGAGGAGTGTTAAACATATGCGTTAGTAGTTGCGTGTCAATTTTCTTTATCTTTTTGTTTAACCAAGTTTTTAGGACTGCTATTTTATCTTTCGGTTACTTTTCAGTAGTCTATGATAGTGGCTATTGTTTAGGGAAGTTTGTTATTGTTTTAAAAATTCCTTCTATTACAAAATCTGTATTTAAATAGATTAATATTGAATAAAAATCAACTGAATTCTTCTACCTACTTGTGAATTACACTGCTTTTTGCCAATAATTCTATCACATTTGAGGTTTCCACACTATCCTTTTATCTCATTTTCTTCTAAGCTTTGCGACTATTATCGTCCTTAAAGATACAATGAAACTAACATGTTAGTTGTAAAAGGGGTTGCATAGGATTATAATAAGTTTTTCGTAAATCTTTTGAAAAACATTTTCTTAAGAAACTTTCTAGTATACATACATAGATTAAAGGTTTATGATAAAAGAACCTGTTATGGTATACAAACACACACAAATGTAGATTTGTCTGTTATACAAACTTAGATTAGAATAATAGGTTTTACAAAAGAACATGTTATGTTATACAAACACAGATTAAAAATAGTTATTATAAAAGAGTTTTCTAATAAAACTATTTTAAATAAAATCAATTTAGCATAGCAAAGACAAACCTTGAAATATAAGGTTATAAGAAAGACTATTTTTATACTGATTCACTCTTAATTGAATTCTGTCCAATCTCTTAAGAGCACCTCTTGAAATATTCCACTATTTTAAACTAAGATACAATAAATATTCTTACATCCATTTTTTGTTACAACGAGTATTGTAAATCAATTTTGGTTTTACTCTTAGATTCCTTGAGTTCAAGATTGAAAACACGGCCACTTTTGGCTACACAAGTATTCTTTACACACAAAGATACTTCTAGCTTACACAAGTATTATTTGCACATAAAGTTACTCCTAGCTTACCCAAGTATTCTTCAAACACTAAATCACTCTTGACTTACAACCCAAAGGTTACAAAGAATAACCTCAAAAAAGATAGGAGTACAAATTCGCTCAAGAAAGATTAACTCCATTGCGTGAAGTATAAACAATTAAGCTCTATTAGATGGTCCTAACACTAGATAGTTTGGTGCAAAAAAAAATGTTTGCTTTTCTTAAAATTGAAGATGAAGAAGACTTCTCGTATAGAATACCTTTTGATATTTTTCAGTTCCTTAAGGGAAAGTTTTGTCCTAACACAATGTGTAGGTAACTTTTCTATAAAAGGCATTACGATCAATAAGATAAAGTTGCTTTTCTCACTATACTTGTCATGTCTAACATTCTTTCCAATAACTCTATTACCAATCATGAACTTGGATAAATATTTGGATATTGAGCTTTACGCAATGACCAACAAATATATTGTCATCTTTGAAAGATGAGATACCTTGACCATATAGATGTTTCTTATGTTTTCAACATGATGAAGCTTCTACTATTTGTTGGGTTAAACAATCTTATCTAACATGAGATGCTTCTTAGTTCTACATTAGTAGACGCTCTATAAGACTTATAATTATATGGTTTGGTGTAAATGTTTCTAATGCTTTAGCAATTACGTAGACGTTTCTTACGCTTCTTGATGCAATCTCCATTGTTGCTCTCCCTTAATCCTCTTCTAAGACTTACACCGAAATAAATAATGATGAAGGAGGCATCACTCTTCTAGAGATAATCCATGGAGAGGGGGCTTGCCACAAAGGAAGAAGTCTCTAATATAAGCTATGGTGGAACTCTTACTCAAAGGAGAAGAAGAACACTCAAGAATTCTCTCAAGAAAATTATCATTCAAGTGCTAAAATGATATCAAAGGGGGAGGCATCAATTTATAGAATTACGAGTGTTTAGGAGAGAGTTGGACGTTCAACCTCTAATCCAAGGCCCATGAGCTCCTAAACATGTGTTAATTAGGCTAAGCATGATTAACACATTTTAAAGAGGTAGAAGATCCAACAAGGCCCTAGATAGGTGGATCTATGTCTCCTAAATTTGAATTTGAATTTTGGAGGGAACCCACATGGCACTTCAAGATTCAAATTCAAATTTGGTTGGCTCATATTCAGTTAAGTAGGCGCCTAGGTGGAAGGAAGAGGGGATTGGCGCCTCTTGGGGGGAACTAGGGGTCCCACATGTCTCCTAGTTGGTTAAAGGGATGTTAAGATGAATTTAGGGGTGGTTTTTAGGAAACCAACATGTCCAAAACACCTTAAAGCCTATATAATCAACACACTTCATGCAAAACAATATTTACACCTCTAATTACAAAATAGAAAGAAAGGACAAAATACACAGCCAAATAGGAAAGAACCTTAAACTAGTAAGACTATGTCCTAAACAAGTAGGAATACCCTAAAACTAGTTGCATAGGAGGACTATGGTCAATCTTCACTTCAAAAAGGAGTTGAGGTCTTTCTTCCTCCTTCCTAGCTAAGTCCTTCTCTATCCTCCTAACCATGACCCTTGTGATAGGACCCTTGCTAGGGAGGATTGCATCAACCCCTCCCTTTTGAGAAGGATTTGACCTCAAATTTGGAGTGTCCTTATCTTCCTTATCATCAACACCTTCAAAAGGAGTAAGATCACATATGTTAAAGATAGAGCTGACTTCATAATCCTCAGAAGGTTTAGTCTATATGCATTATCTCCAACCTTCTCAAGGATTTGGATGGGACCATCTCCTTTAAGACTTAGCTTTGACTTCTTCTTAGTAAGAAAGGAATCCTTTCTAAGGTGAAGCCAAACTCAATCCCCTTTCTCAAAGATAAATTTCTTCCTCCCCTTGTTCATGTGTTTAACATAACTTTTTGACTACTGTTCTATGTTAGCTTTGACCCTCTCATGAAGCTTTTAATAAACTCTACCCTAGACTCACCATCCTTGTGAGAATGAGAAGTAAGGAGTGGAACAAGGTTCATAGGTGTAAAAGGGTTGAAGCCATAAACAACTTCAAAAGGTGAGTACTTGGTGGTTCTATGAACCACCCTATTATATGCAAACTCTATATGGGAGAGGTACTCATCTCAAAACTTATGGTTGCCTCTTAAGATCGCCCTTAACATTGTACACAGAGATCTATTCACCACCTCAGTTTGACCATCAGTCTAAGAATGACAAGTGGTGGAGAAAGGAAGCTTAGTTCCTAGCCTAGCCCATAAAGTTCTCCAAAAATGGCAAAGGAACTTAGTATCTCTATCTGAGACAATGGTTAAGGGTAGCTCATGCAGTATCACAACCTCTTTAAAGAAAAATCTTGAGATGTTGCTCACATCATCGACTTTGTGGTAAGGTATGAAATGAGCCATTTTGCTAAAATGATCCATTACCACAAAGATGGATTCTACTTCTTTGGGTTTTAGGAAGCCCAAGGACAAAGTCTATGCTAATATTCACCCAAGGTGTAGAAGGAGCAGGTAAAAGTGTGTAAAATCCATGAGGCATTATTTTAGACTTAGCCTGTAAACAAGTTATGCATCTAGAACAATGTTTTTGAACATCTCTTTTCATATAGTGCCAAAAGAATTTCTCTTTTAAGATTAAAAAAGTTTTGAGAATTCCAAAATTCCCCATGAGTCCACCTTCATGGCTTTCTTTTGTGAGCAGTTTCCTGATAGATCCTTGGGGTACACAAAGTTTGTTATCTTTGTAGAGGAACCCCTAACTAACAAAATACCCATAAGTGGGTTTAGATGCAGAGGCAACAAAGATTGGACCAAAATCCTTGTCATAGGGATATTGAGCCCTAATATCATCAAAGCCCAAGATTTGGGAACTCAAAGTGGACGAGAGAGTATATCTTCTAGATAAAGCATCAGCCACAACATTGTGTTTCCCTTTCTTGTACTTAATGATATAGGAGAAGGATTCAAGGAATTCAACCCACTTGGCATGTCTTTTGTTGAGTTTGCCTTGCCCCTTCAAATATTTAAGTGACTCATTATGAATGAAAAATTCCTTGAAAACAAGATAATGTTCCCAAGTCTGAAGGACTCTTATAAGAGAGTAGAACTCTTTATCATAGATAGGGTAGTTGAGGGGAACACCATTTAGTTTTTCACTAAAATAGGAAACAGGTTGCCCACCCTGCAATAACAAAGCTCCCACCCCTACTCTAGATGCATCACATTCTAGCTTAAAGGTTTTAGAAAATTCAGGTAGAGCTAGAACAGGAGCATTGGTGAGTTTCTCTTTAATAAGAGAGAAAACTTTCTCTTGCTTTTCACCCCAAATGAAGGGAACTTCTCTCATTTATTGGTGAGAAAAGTGTGGAGAAGTTAGGCACAAAGTGCTTATAAAAACTAGCAAGACCATGAAAGCTCTTGATCTTTGTCACATTTTTTGGGGTGGGTCATTCTTGGATGGCTTTGATTTTCTTGGGGTCCACTAGTACCCCTTATGCACTTACTACAAAATCTAAAAAAAACCACATTATCTAAGAAAAAGGTGCATTTTTCAAGATTAGCAAGAAAATGATCTGACCTAAGAATGAAAAAAACATGCATGAGATATCCTAAATGATCATTTAAGCTCTTACTATACACTAAAATGTCATCAAATATACTACACAAAATTTTCCTAAGCAATCTCTAAAAACATGATTCATTAATCTCATGAAGGTGTTAGGAGCATTGTGAGCCCAAAGGGCATCACAACCATTCATAAAGCCCAAACTTGGTCTTAAAAGCGGTTTTCCATTCATCTTCCTCTTTGATCCTTACTTGATAATAACCACTTCTAAGATCAATTAATATTTTTACTCCATGCAACTCATTTAGCATGTCATCAAGTCTAGGGATTGGGTGCCTATATTTGATGGTGATGTTATTGATTGCTCTACAATCAATCCACATCCTCCATTGGCCATTCTTCTTGGGCACCAACAAGACTAGCACAACACAAGGGCTGAGGTTCTTCTAAACCCAACCCTTCTCCAATAGATCTTGAACTTGAGATTCAATTTCTTTGGTCTTTATGGGGTTGGTCCTATATGTAGGCCTATTGGGTAGGCTAGCACCAGACACCAAGTCTATTTGATGTTCTATACCCCTAATAGGTGGCAACTTGATGTATTACTCCCTAACAAGGGACTTATCTCTACGGTCCATGGCAAGGAGGATAGAATAGGCCTTGGCTAGAGTTGATGGAGGAAGACCTCACCTCCTCATGTGCATTGAATTGGTGTCCTGATGTTCTTGATACATTTTACCTTGTATTTTCTTTTAGAGAAGTAGCCTAAATTTCCTTGTATTTGGCAATGTATTTTGTCCTTTTTTTTAGCCTTAAAATTCATAAGGTACATCTAATCTCTTAATTGAAGTGTATTAGGTAAAATGGGCCTTATGGAGGGAGTTGGCCGTGTGGGTTAATAACCACACCCCTAGCTTATTTCTAACATCCTTCTAACTAATTACATGACACATAGGAGACATGTGGGGCCCTTTGTTCCCCCATGTGGTGCCTTGCTTCCTCTCTACTCCATGTTGGCACCTACATGGACCAATGAGGAAGCTTTATTTTGAATTCTAGATCTAGAGGGAACCTAGATCCACTTTGTTAGGAGCATGTTTAGATCTTCTTGAGTTTAACACATGTTAGTAGAGTTAAATCTCAATTAACACATTTTTAACTCCTTGGGCCTTGATTAAAGCATTGTGGACGTCCTAGGCCTCCTTTTAATCACCTTCATGCTATAAATAGAGTCCTTTGGCTCATGTAAACTTTACACTTGAATTTCAAATGAAATATAGAGAGATTCTTTATCTTTTGAGTGTCCTTTCTTCTCTTTTTTAGAGAGAATTCCTAGAGTTTTTATCAAGAGTTCCTTCCCTTATGGCAAGCACCCTATCTTTGGGCTTATCTCTTCAAGAATGACATCTTCACTAGTCATCGTCTTCCTCTCTACCAAACCATTTATCTTCAAAGACCTCAAGAAGTTAATCATGGGAGAGCATTCAAAGGAGGAATGCGTCCTTAGGGAATATATCACCAATTCTTCCAAAAGCATTTTAACCCTATCAAGAAGATTCTCATCTTCAAGATCTTTAGAAGTGTTAAGAGAAGATGTCTCTTTGCAAAGGAGAAGATAGAAAGGTTTTCTAGTCAAGGAAGCTTCCTTTAAGTCTTGTTTGGTAGAAAAATAACTTCCTCCACTAACCACTTCCTTAGAAGGGGCATCTCCTTCCAACTCTTTCTCCTTACTCCTTTCAAGCTTTAGGGGTGAAACTTTTTATTTTATGATTTTTTTATGCTCTTCTTCTATCTTATGCTTCATGTAAAGTTGATCCTCTACTACCTGTGTAGGTGTAAGTGGATACAACTTAATACGCTTATCCATATGAGTGAGAATGATATGATTGGAATGACCATGGTGTATGGTTTTCTTATCAAATTGCCATGACCTTCCTAGTAAGATGTGTCCAGCTCCTATAGGAACTATATCACATAAAATCTAGCTTATTGACCACCATTTTCCCTTGCTCATTGAGCCATTGAAGTTTATAAGGTTTTGGATGGGGAATTGGGGTCAAGGCTAGCTTCTCTACCAACCTAGAGCTGCAGCAATTACAACATGACCCATTATCTGCAATGAGAGAACACACTTTGTTATTGACTTTACATCTAATGTGGAATATGTTCTCTTTGAGATTGGGTAAGCTCTAAGGGTTGGCTTCTTATAAGCCTTCTTATCATTAGGAACTCCCCTTCATATGCATAAGCATATTCACAATCATTCGTGGACGCATGACCTCTTTCCTCCTCATTTTCACTAGATGAAGAGGGTGAGCTACTCTCATTACTAAAAATGTCTTGTCCCGTCATGATCACGGTTTTCTTAGTGGGGCACTGAGAGATAATGTGGCCTCTCCCAAGACATTTAAAGCATTTAATACTACTAGTCTTCTTAGTAGAGCTAGTAGTAAGGGGTTTTCTTTTTGGATGAGGTGTTTTCCTTTTGAGTTGATTCTTAACCTTAATTCATAGTTAGACCAAGTCATCAAGGTCTCTATATGGTAAGACTTCTACGTTCTCTCTAATGTTAGAACTTAATCCACATAGAAACGTAGCAATGGTGGCTTGAGGTTCTTTTTATGATCCCAAATCTCATTATGAAGAGTTCCATATTTTGTCTATACTCCTCAATGCTTAGGTTGTATTTCCTAAGCCTTTGGAGCTTATCAAGAAGCTATCTCTTGTAATAAGAGGGGATGTGTCTCCTCCTCATAGCACTTTTTAGATAATCCAATATTTAATTGGAGGTATGAGTTTGGAGTCTTTCATTTACCACACTCGTCCATCAATGCATGACATACCCTTGGAAGCTAAGGGTTTCCAAGGAGACTTTTCTCTCCTTTCTTACATTGAAAATTTTGAATAGTTGTTCTACTTGACTTTCCAGTCAAGGTAAGCTTCCACATCTTCCCATCTTTGAAAAGGGGGAAGATTAACCTTTTGTTCCTTGGAGGGAGCACATGTTCATGCATAGGGAGGGGTATGATGATCTCTCCTTCTAGGTCCTCCCTCATAGTAGTCACTCTCACTAGCCAAGGAAGGTGACCTATACCCAAACCCTTTTTGTTTTTGCTCTTATTCCCAATTTTTTCTCTCTTCCTCCTCTTTTCTTTCTCTTCTTTTCTTATTCTCTCTCTTTCTTCTTTCTTTCTCTTTCTCACCTCTTCTTCTCTTTCCTTTCTTTATCTTCTTTCTTTTTCCTTTTCATCTATTTTTCTTTCTTCTCTCAACTCCATCTGTCTTCTCTTTTTTCTTTTTCTTCTCTCAAGTCCTTTTCCCTTCTAAGGTTACTTTCCCCCATCCTCCATTCCCTAAATTCTATAAAAAAATTATTGAGAAAGGTAACCTTGGGGGAGCCCCCTTGGTTAACACTCTTGTTACTAGACATACAAGTGTATGAATGATTGGACATGTGCAAGGTTACCTAAGGTGAAAGGTTAAGGTTGAGATAGAATAAATATCACTCCTTTTTGTTTTTAGTTTTCTCCCTAAGAGGAACTTTGAGTCTTTGGAACTCCTTTTAGCCTCAACTAAACGCAATTGAGTAAGTAAAATGAAAGCGAAAATAAAAAAGAGTAGAGATCTCAAATGTGTTCCTAAAGGTATGGAAGATGGTGTACCAAATCCTCCCCCATACCTTAATTTGCGAGAAACCAATCAAAGAAAACCAAGCTATTACACACAAATGGAGTGATCCCTTAGGATATCAACACTTCAAAAAAAATGAATTACACACAAATGAAAGCAAAAATGTAAAAGATGTTAAGTCTTCAAGTCTTCCTCCTAGCTCCCTCAAGTGTTTAGCTCACAAGTTCTTGCTTCCCTTCTTGCTTGAGTTCAGCCAAGCTTAAATAAATCAACAAAGGAGGAGTGCAAGAGTATGAGGCAAAAAAAAAAAAAACAACCAAGCAAAGTTAATCACAAATAAGCACACTAAACCCTAAACCCTAAACCTCTAATTTGAGGCCCATGAGTTCTTAAACATGTGTTAATTAGGCTAAGCATGATTAACATATGTTTAAAGAGGTGGAAAATCCAAACAAGGCCCTAGATAGGTGGATCTATGTCTCCTAAATTTGAATTTGAATTTTGGAGGGAAATCACATGGCACTTCAATATTCAAATTCAAATTTGGTTGGCTAATATTCAGCCAAGTAGGCGTCTAGGTGGAAGAAAAAGGGGATTGGTGCCTCTTGGGGGGAACTAAGGGTCTCACATGTCTCCTAGTTGCTTAGAAGGATGTTAAGATGAATTTAGGTGTGATTTTTAGCAAACCAACATGTCCAAAACACCTTAAAGCCCATCTAATCAACACATTCCATGCAAAACACTATTTACACCTCCAATTACAAAATATAAAAAAAAAGGTCAAAATACACTGCCAAATAGGAAAGAACCTTAAACTAGTAAGACTATGTCCTAAACAAGTAGGCCTACCCTAAAACTAGCTACATAAGAAGACTATGGTCAATCTTCACTTCAAAAAGGAGTTAAGGTCTTCCTTCCTCCTTCCTAGCTAAGTCCTCTTCTATCTTCCTAGCCATGACCCTTGTGATAGGACCCTTGCTAGGGTGGATTACATCACTTCTTATATAGACCTTCTGATGTTGTAACATTTGCATCTTCATCTTCATAGAACATATCTGCATCTTACTTATTATAAGATGTGTCTTATCTTCATGATGTATGTTTGTGTCTTACTTCAATCTCATCTGGGTCTTATCAAGATGCGATTGTGTTTGACTTGACCACATCTGATTTGCCTTGACCACGTCTACATATGTCTTGACTATATCTGCATTTGACTTTTGATAGACTGCATCTTGCCCTTGGGAGATTGTGTCTCTATCTTACTCATTATGAGATGCATCTATGAATTGCTCTACAATGTCTATATCTTCTTGTCTAGGCACTTGTTACAACAAATGAAGACTTGTATGTTTCATATAGGGGTGGTAAAATGGGTCAGCCTGTCCTGTTTTGCCCGCTCGCCTAAAACAAGTTGGGGTGGGCTAGCCCACCATAATTAGGGTGGCCAAATTACTTGACTCGTCCCACCATTTGAAGGCTTACCGAGCCAGCAGACCAGTCTACCAAAATTTTGAAATTTGTTTTTGGCTTAAATAAGTTTTTTGTCCCTAAAGTTTCATAAAAAATCACTTTTGGTCCTTGAAATTCAAAAATATTCTTTTTAGTCATTGAAATTAACTTCTTTTTTATTAACATTCTCCATTTATAAATTCTAGTGTATTTAGTTGTGTTGGATGTGAAATTGAAGATTGATGGGATTATGGTTGAGGAAGAGAGTGATTCATAAATACAAAAGTGTGCTCTCTGTCAACAATTTTTGAACGGGGTTAGCTGAAGAATGACTAAATATGAATCAGGGACTAAAAAATATTTTTAAATTTTAAGGACTAAAAATGATTTTTGGTGAAATATTAGGGACAAGAAACTTATGTAAGCATATTTTTTTGTTATTTTTTTAAAAAATAATAAAAAATTTATTTTAAAATTATTTTTTTATCTTTTTGAAAAAGTTACAATTTTATAAAAATAAAAAAAAATAAACCTTGCATAATTGATTTTAATTTTTTGACAATATTATGTTTTTAAACAAATAAATTCATGACAAAGTTTTTTTTTTTTTAACAAAGTCATTTTTATAAATTCTACTTAATAGTTTATGTTATATTTTAATTATTATTATTATTTATTAATTTATGTAAATATTATAATTTTTTAAAATAAAATAAAATATTAGCGGGTTGACAGATCGCCTCGCCGTTTGCCGACCAAATTGGTGGGTTAGGCAGGACCAAAAAAACGGGTTGGTGGATTTTAAACATTGGCCCTACTTGCCAAAATAAGGGTGGTCCGGTGGGTCAACCCGCCAGACCCACCCCGCTTTGTCATCTCTAGTTTTAATCTAACACATTGTTGGTATTAAATATATATCATTACATACAAAATTAAATAATTTTGTGTGTTCTAAATAAAATAATTTATCAATCATCTTTATTTTTCATATTTCAAAGTCACTTTGAACACAATTATTTACCTATCATTTAAAATTTCTAAAATAATCTTAATTAGTACAATACTTTAATTAGTATAATAATATGTGAAGATCTAAGAACGACATAAAAGAGATAAAAAAATCAATTGATTTGAACTCCGTTGGCAAGACATGTTAAGTTTATGGGAGAAGAACCTAAATTTCATTCTTACAAAATTCTATAAAAGAATAAATAATTTTTGTGATTCATTCTTAAAATGGTAAATAAAAATAAATAATAATTAATATTTTTACTTTTATTTTCTTAAGTATTGATTTTAGGACATATAATAACATAAAGTCTGTAACAAAAAAAAAAGAAAAAGAAAAAATATCATAAGCTTTATATTTTTTTATTCAAAAAAGGGAGGGGAAGAACCCTTCACACAAAGACCTTACAAGGGAACTTAGTACTTATTTGATAACAGTTTTATAAAATTGTTTTTAGTATTTTAGTATTTAAAAACTAAAAAACTCGTTTGAGTAGTGTTTTCTGAAAACAATTTTCGAAAATAGTTCTGATTTTTAGTTTTTAAAAACTAAAAAACAGACATAGCTAAAAGTAATTTTGTTTTTCAGTTTTCTATTTTTGTTTTAGCAACTCAAAATACAACCAAAATATGTTATTTTTTGCTTTTCACTAATGAAATTTTAATAAATATGAATAAATTTTTTCATTTTTATATCTTCAAAATAGTTTTTAAATAATATTTACCAAACAAGTTTTTTTCCTTTTCTTTCCAAAAACAACTTTTAAAACTATTCTTGAAAACTCTTTTTAAAAACTAAAAAATAAAAACTAAATCAATCAATTTCTGCCATTAATATATATATATAGAGACACACACTGCAACAGGATAATCAAACCAGTGGGCAGTGGCATCTTAAGGATAATGTATGGCTCTGTATCTATTTTTACAGAAAAATAAAACAGTAAAAAGATTGTTACAATTTGAAAACTATTTTTTTTCTGAAAACCAATGCTCAATAAATAATGAGGCACATCATTGTTTTCTCTACAGAGATAAGCTATTCTAATCAGCGAATCTCTCCTGAACATGTACTAGATAAATGTTAATTTTATTAACTTGAAAATTTTGAATTCACAGTCCCTCCTCCCTTTGGTCCAAGAACGTATAAATTTGGCCATATATATAAATGCATATCCAGACATCCTTCTGGATCAGAGTAGGAGGATGCTAACTATTGATTCTGACATTACACAAACAGGATCCACTCCAAGCCACTACTCTTCATCATTTTTAAACTCTTCAACAAGCCGTAGGTGATCCTATTCTCTGCTCAAACTTTAATTCTTTTTTCACATAAACACTTTATTTAATTCATATTAACTAACTCTAATTTTTTTTTATAAATAATCTTATATTAAATTCAAGTTAATCTATTAAGGCTAAATGTTGCATTTACTCCGCCATGTTTTAATGTTTTTCTTTCAGTTTTGACACGTTAAATTTCATGATATTTTATGTTTTTAAAAGTTTCAATTTAATTCATTTTTTTGTATTTTACTATTTTTTATAATTTTTATTTTTTTTGAAAAAATTTGAATTAAAACATTAGTAGTTAAAAATTGAATAAAATTTATAATTCATGTTTTTATAAATAATATTTTCAATCGTTCAAACGTAATAAAATTTATAATTAAAAATTGAATAAATAGTTTTTGTTGTCTTTTTGTTTTTTAAATGTATATTAATTTTATATTTTAAGTGCCTAAAAAATAAATTAAAAAAAATAATGAATGATAGACATTTAACCTAAATAATTTAACGCTAATTTGATATATGATAATTGTTAAATCTACAACTATTTACACTTCTTATGCTTAGGCTACGATTAAGGTAAAAATCTATTTTACTTTAAAATAATGTCCTTGTTTTGGATAAATATTAATAAAGGAACACATTGAATAATGAAAAGAGCACTAAGGGATGAAAAGAACACAACTAAACACTAAATTTTATAATGTTTTTTTAGTACTGTCCTCAATCGAGCACTTTTTATCCACATTCAAACAAACCCTTAAAAATATCTTTTTAGTATTGAAAGCGCTCAACCGAGCATTTATAATGTTTGAGTAGGTTCTACCTACCCTGACATATCACTTCTTATTGTACAAGCAAGATTTTATTTTAGGAAGTAGGTATTCTATTTTTAAATTTTCAATATACAATTCTAAAATGTTTAAAGAGGTTAAGAAGTTAGGTTAGATCTTTTCATTTCATGCATCAAGTTATTTTCTCTTTTTAATTCGATATTTTTATTATTATCCGTTTCATTTTGTTTATCTGTTGGAATTGATAGTTTTATTGCATGAGTTTGTTAGTTTAATTGTGGATAAAAATGCATTGTCAAACTGAGAATTGTTAGGAATATAGGTTGTACGTTTTGAAATATGATATAATTTATTAGTCATATAGAGTTTAAATTTGTAAATAATGCAATTTTACTAATTTTACTAGTCAATAAATCTAGGATAAAATTAGAAAAATTAGATAGATTTATTCTAAAGATAAACTGTAGAATAAAAGTAATTCTCGTGATAAATGAACCAATGAATTAGTGAAGTCAAACCCCAATAATGTTATCAACTTTTTATGAATTTTTATTCTACATGCCAACGGATCTATTATTTTTTAATTATTCTTTAATATCCTGTAAACTTCATAAAAAATTCGTAGTCTAGAAAATCCCCTAAAATTAATTTGATTATTACATTATTTTCTTTGAAGACAACTTAATACTTGAATAAATATTTAAAATTCTTTTTGTTGTAATTATAATTAAACAATATACATATAAAATAATTGTTACAAAGGTAAGTTTTAAGGATGAATTAAAATAAAATTAAGTTCAAAATAGCTATTTTATTAGGAATTAAAAACAACAAAAAAGTTTTAATGGGACAAAAACGAATTTTGGGTATTTATTGGGTATCAAAACTTATTTAAACCTTGAGTTTTTGAACTGGGATAAATGAGTTATAGAGATAAGATTTTTTATTACATTTTTTTTGTTTTGTGTGGATGTGATCTGTTGGTAATAATGGGATAAGCTTGCAAGAGTGGGGGAGAGTTGGGTTGGTAGTCTGACATCAGTTAATTTATTCTGTAATGTGCAGCTTCCAGAGGGATGTTGATGGCCAGTTTATGACCTTATAGTAATAATAGTCCCATGCTTAGGTTGCCAGCTTTTGTTACTTTTTCAAATATGATTGGAGGAGTGAAAGCGAGAACTTAACAATACAGTATCACCTTCAGTACCGCTGTAGGCCATTTTATTTGCTGGATTATGGGATTTAATTAATTAATTAACTCTCTAACATGCTTTAAATAACTCATACATAGAATATATTAGCCCTGTGTGTTAAAATGACATTACTTTTTTAGTAATTATATTTATATAATTTTTTATGTGATAAAGACAAAAAGATGTGAAACATCATGGATGATGCGGTAAAAAAAGTAATTATGATAAAAAGTATTGTATTAAAGTATTATATCGATAGTAATATTTTGTCACAACGAAGATTTATATTTATTTAGGCCAAAGTCCATTGGACTACTCCTGGAAATATTAAGAGAATTATTTTATTTTTTCTCTAATTATTTGTTCGAAAACAGTATAAGTATGCAAGGTTGTGAAGAAGCATACATATATGATATCTATTAAGAAGCTAAAAGGGAGAGAAGCACTAATTCCACATTTGATTAACAGAGTAACAAACATCTTTTAAATATAGAAATCAATATACCCAAATCCAAATCTTTTATGAATTTTCAGCAAACAAGAATTGTAAAGCAACAATAACAAGAGAAAGTGAAAGAAAAATGACAGAGCATATGATGATGCAGACGATGATGATTATGTCTTAGGTGCAAGCCTAGACTTAATTTTTTCAACCTCCTTAGTACCAACCTGGAATGCCTGAGTCAACACATTGTCTGGAACGGGTGGCGTTGCTGCAAACAAGGTGAGAGCAATGGATTGTGTGCCAGGCAATTGACTGTTGAAGGCTGATATGACTGAAGCAGGTTGATTGGCATTGTTCTTTTGGAAGTGAACCAACCCTTTTGGGAAGACAAATATCTCACCCTTGTTGATGGTCTTAGAAATGAGGACATTGGATGTGGTTATGAACCCCACATCGAGAGTTCCTTCAAGCACAAACACCATCTCGGTGGCACGTGGGTGAGTGTGAGGAGGGTTGAGTCCACCGGGGGCATAGTCAATGCGAGACAAAGACACACCAAGAGTGTTCAGTCCTGGGATTTTCTGCACGTTTGCTCCTGTCACCAGGGAGCCATAGGTGTTGTTTGTCGCACCCGGTTTCCCCAGTATGTCTGAGAAGAAATCTGAAGCATTTACCTTCGCACTATCTTTGCAGCTGAACCCATTCACTTTGACCGCTGTTACCGTCCATCACAATTCACACATGCTTAATTACATAATTAATAACTATTTAAGACGCCAGCTTTTATTATTCATACAAAAATATCTACCGATTCAATGTTACTTTAATCATGATACAAAAATATATGCAATGATTTGAGGGATTTGGTAATTGGTTTATTTTAATTGAAAAGGACAATGTTTATGTGGTGGGCGGTGTTGAATTCCATATGATTAAACTCTAGAGTTTGGAGTGATTAAAAAGCAGTGTTGTCTAAAAAAGTGTAATGATTAAGGGGGAAGTGAATATGAAGAAGATGATGAAAGGAAAAGGGTGAACCTGAGGCAAGGTCTGCCACACAAAGGTCTTGAAGAGGATCGGGATCTGAAGCGGTGGCGGTGGTTAACACCAAAGCAAAAGTCAAGAGCAGAGAGCCTGTGACCTTCATAATAGCCTATCCTATGATATGTGTGATCAAAGGCAGAGACTTTTTTAAAGGTTACAGAGGAAGAACCAAGAAAATTATGTTGGAATTGTTTGTATGAATTGGACCGAAGGGACGGGTAGTTTCAAGTATTTATTACAAGGTACACCACAAGACTTATGTATTAAACATCATAGGTTGAATAAATGCAGCGCGTGTGAATTAAACGCATGCAACATGCCTCCTTCTTCAACTTAAAACAAACGAATAGTCATCCATGGACCTCTCTTTTGTTTTCTTTTGGGCCTTGGCCCTGTATGACATAGTCTTTGAGGACATCTGTCACCTATTTTGTTTATATTTATAATATTTATTAACAGCATCTCCAAACCTAACACAGTTGTTTAGTACAAGCATCCCCTTCTTCAAAGAATTTACATACCTGCGATTGAAAGTTTCTTAAAGTTGCTTGTTTAATATAATAAAATATCGTTAAATATTATTAATTGTCATAAATATATTATGTAATTGGGATTGTTTTTAAATTAAAATATTATTAAATATGAGTTTAATTAATATGTACGGTAAGTGTAAGTGTAAAAATTTTTATATCGATATTCAATCACAATCCTTAATCTATGGTAAATTTGTTACCTTTACTAATTGATATTTTAAAAATCATATAAATAAAAAGATATATTATTTTACAGTGCAATGGATACTAGTTAAAAACATTAAATATTATGAATATTAAATTTATTTATTTATTTTTCTGCGAAATTAACAAAAATAATTTTAGTTGATTTATAATAATTAATATTTTATTAAATAATAAAACTAAAAAATAAATTTATAATTTTAAGGTACCATAATTTTAATGAAGTCTAAAATTAAAAAAACTATAAAATTATGAGTTCCTTGAAATTGCTTGAAATTTCTCCTATTGAAGTGAAAACAGAGTTTCTTATGCACCAAGCTCATACGAGTTGCTCTAATTGTTTAATAAGTTGTAACCACATTTTATTCTAACACCACATTTTCTTTTCTTACATTTACAATTTTGTCTAGATCACTTCCTTTCCTAAAATTAAATCATTGTTTTTCTTTTAACTAGTTGGTCAAATGTAAAAACATTATGAAACCTATTTTTGGAAAACAATTTAAATCATTTTAATTTTAAATCTTTAGATATTATTCATAAAAATATATTGATTTATCTTTATAATTTGTTTAGATTTTAAAGATGTTATTTGCAAGATAAAGATTTGTTTCCTCATTTAAAATTAGAATGTTAGGTCTATAAATAAAATTTCTAATATAAAAAATCACTTAGCCTGAAGATGGGGTGATAACACTGAGTGAGAGAGAGGGTTATCATGGGAATGGAGGGTTTGCAAGTTTTCTAATAATTCCAAAAACTTAACATAGAGGTAGGCATGAGATGCAAACCATGTGAACAAAAAAATGGAAACAATTTGCAGATTTTTCAATAGTTTATAAAACCTTGTCGTGAATGTAGGCGTGATGTGCGAACCATGTGAACAAAAAGTTGGAAGGATTTGCTTGTTTTCCAACAGTCCTTGCAAACTTGTCGTAGGCATATGTACGAACCACGTGGTTGTTATGTTTCTTTTTGCTTAGATGATGCTATATATTTACAAATGTGAGTTATCTAGAAATTAGAAAGTTGAGTAATATACAAATAAAAAAGACTCACAAATTTAATGTCTTAAAATTGTAAGTTGAAGATATCATATTCTCCTGTATATCGACTTGTATCTCATGGATAGGGTGATTATTCTTCTCAATTTTACCTAACACTTACACTTAAATATCTTTTATAATGTTGACGAAGAAATAGTGGTTTAGTTGCCGTTTCCGTTTACTTTATATCAAATGTTTATATTACTTGCTTAGTTGCTTCTCATTGTTCCTTGTGTTTATTTTAGTTCGTGTCTTCTTCGGTCTGCACATGGCTTTCCTGGCTTTCCATTTCAGTTTTACATTATTTGGGAGTGAAAAATATTTTTATTTTGCATTATTTTTAATTTTTAAAATAATGTTAATATAAATGACCTTTGAATCATTGTTTAGTGGTTTGTCTAAAACATGGTAGAAGTTGACATTTTTGGGAATGAAACAAGTGAGCCTCGAATCAAATTAAATATTAAAAGCTTATCCAAATTGCAAAGAGTCTTGGGAGACATATAATTGCCTTGCCAAGTTTCCCTTATGAGTTATGACAAATGGGATGACTTGAATTGCTTTGAAGTCTGGGTTTTGATCCTCAAATAAAATAAGTGGCCGAAGAAAAGACTAAAAGATTAGGTGTTGTGGGGACTTGGGAATATTGTAGTCTCTGCTGAGGAAAGACAGAGAGAAGCCATCCTCCAAATTCTTTCAATTAGTAATTACAGGACTATTGTCTCTTCCCTCTCTTTCTAGTTACTTTTATTACCTTCTCTGCAACGCAACTAGGGACCATAGCACCAAAGATAATATCTAGACAAAACGAGGGATTAAATCAGATGCAGCTACTTTCGTTGCAGCAAAGTTTTACACAGACATACATAAACTCCTGTATTTTGGGAAGGATGGACAAATAACGCTAATAAAATATTCCTGTGTTACCCTTGTTTACTCCATTTTTTTGGTTTACATCGTTGCTTAATTTCCTTATTAGAGGAGGAACCATGATATCACACACTAATTGAGTATTACTAATTCATCCTATATTTTGAATACTTTGGATACATGTTTAGATTAGTAAAACAATAAGGGTTCAATCTAATACTAGTTCATTAGATGGGTGAATTTTACATCTTGAAATTCTAATCAACAATTTGGGTTGAGATTTCTAACCATACTAATACTTTTGTTTTTAACGTGATGGTAAGAATTATAGGATATTATTTTGGACAAAGAATTTTGGAAGAATATTTTAGTTTATTTTAGATGTGCATGTCCTTTGATTAAAATTCTTCGAAGGGTTGATTCAAATGAAAAATCAGTCATAGGGTTTCTTTATGAGGCAATGGACCAAGTTAAGGAAAATATCCAAAACCAGTTGAACAAAAAAAGGTATTGATTAAATAATTATGTTTACAATTATAATTGTTTGTTTGAAGTTTTATTTAAGTTAAAATCAAATTGTCATTTAATTTATTTTGTTTTAGTTATGAGCCTATATGGGATTGATGAAAGATGGGATAACCAATTTTACAAGCCTCTATATACGGCTTCCTATTATCTTAACCCTGAAATGCATTATGGACCTAATTTTAGAGTTGATTTAGAAATTAAAAAAGGTCTAATTGCATGTATAGAAAGGATGGTGTTGGATGAGGATGAACAAACTTTAATTGATGTTCAAATAGAAGACTTCAAAAATAAAAAAAAGGGTTATTTAGTAAACCCATGACCATTAGAGAAGTTGGTAAGAAGCCTCCAGCAACATGGTGGGAAACTTATGGAGATCAACATCTAGAGCTACAAAAGTTCGTCATTCGTGTATTAAGTTTGACCTGTAGCTCTTTTGTATATGAGCGGAATTGGAATGCATTTGAGAGGGTGAGTAAAACTTGAATTATGTAATGTGATACCTTTTCAAAATTTAGTTGCTTAGCTTAGGCTTATGATATTGCATTTGAATTTGATTACGTACATACAAAGAGAAGAAACTGTTTGAAGCAAAACACCATGAATAGTGTTGTTTTTATTATGGCTAATTCAAATTTGGCAAAGCAAAAGCAAGCTAGAAGAAATAATGGAGAACTACCACTACTTGATGATATTGAATCCGATAACGAATGGATTTTTGAAAGTGATGGATTTGACATGAATGAAATCAATGAACTCACTAAAGAATTGGATATTTCAAATCCAAATGAAGATGATGATGATGATGTTCTTCAAATGTCACCTTTAGATGAAAGTCATCTTGCTACTATGTTTAATGAAGGAGAAGAAGATCAAGAAGATAGAAGAAATAATGACATCTTAGATGATTATGATTTTAACTTAGATGATTTATTTTAGCCTTAGAGATAGAGTTCTTGAAACACTAATTAGATGTTTTAATATTTAAGATCTTTTGCTGTTGAAAATTAGAAGTACAAAATTTGAAGAATTGAAATTGTTTTGTTTGCTATTTTGACTATTTGAGTTTAGTATGAATTTTAACTGTCGGCTATTTAATTTATATTGTGCTTATGTTATGTTATTGACTTTTTATTATAAATTTAACTTTAATTTAGTATTGAATGCATTTATATATATGATTTTTAATATTTTATAATTCTTATAGAATCTACGTTTCGAATTACAATTTTATATTTACGATTTTGTGAACCCCTATCCGAGTTGCATTAGAATCTCAATTCGGTCAACCTTAATAATAACAGACAACCATTCTTTTGTTATTTTTTTAAAATACAAGTCTAAATAAGATAATTGTAACACATATAACATTTTTTTGTGATATGTATTTCAAAAATTGTCATGAAATCTACGTATGAAATTTTGGCTCATTTTTATAATATATTATAAAATATTATAAAAATGTGAATCTTTTATAACATAGTAAAATTTATTTTTTATTGGCCAAATAAATATTATTAATAAACTAATAGAAAACACAAAAACAATACAAAATAAACAAAGCAACCAAAAACCAAATAGAAATACAATAATGCAAACCCTCAAATACAATACATCAAGTTCAAAATTCACTTTGCGTAAGAGTGCGTTGTAAACTTAGTTATCCGAGACCACTCTCACGAACTTAGTTGCATGTTATAAACAATTTCATGATCATGTACATTATGATAATTAAATACTGCATAATTTCGAGACTTTCAAAATGTGTCATGGACCTGTGAACCACACAGAAGATCAAATATGTCATTGTTGTTGTGTATCATTTAACAAACCATTAAATTCGACCATATGACTTCTTATCGTACTCGATAGCACTATATATATATATATATATATATACCCCACCAGTAGCAAAGCTCTTGCCACACCCTTACAGACACTTCGCAAGTTATAAACAAATGTCACCCAATTTTCACCTCTTACCACAAAGCCCACACATTGTTGCCTTTGTTGGAGTATCCCACGCTTCAGCAAATTCATGCCTTTGTTGATAGTCTATCTACTTCTAATTAACAAGCCACCATATACACATTTGAAGGGGCACCTTTATTCCAAAGTAAATTGAAAAAAATTATCCTTTGGAAGATATGTGTTAGTTGTTAGTAACCTAATGGCTGATATAACATAATAAAGTTAAATGTCTTTTTAATACACATGGAAATTTTTCAAATACTATGAAATTTATATTATAATTTGTTGATATTGACTTGTAATCTTTTGACAAAGGAGACTATATAAAGGTTTGGGTTCCAGATCATTCAATGTGCGAGTCTAGTAGGATCCTCTTATAATAGCGTCTATTGTAGATCATCTAGTGACTAGTGTTTGTAAGCACTCAACGGTAGTAACTTTTGATAATATCAATGTCTCATTTATAGGTCACGTGAGTTGGTAACATCATGTGGGTATGTTTTTAGCTATATATATATATATATATATATATATATATATATATATATATATATATATATATATATATATATATATGTGTGTGTGTAACAAACGTATATGTAATACTTTGGTGCTCTTTCTCTATAATTAATATATATTTCCCTCATTTTCAACTGTAGTTTTCTCTCTCATTTTCTTGGAGTGATTTCTTGAGATTTCCTTAAGTTATTTTGTGAGTTTCTTATTGAACCTTAACAAGTAGTGTCATTTGTGGGGATTTGAGGGAAGCTCCCATGTAGAAGACATTCACACTTGAGTGGAGATTGTTGAGTTTAAGTGTGATAGAAAACTCTCATATTAAGTAAGAATGGACAAATTGAGCACCATATAAGAGACAACACACATAAACTTGATGTCTTAAGATTTTAAATTGAGGAATGGTGCCAAGGATCACTTATGAGGTATGTTCAAGTCCATTATCAAATTAATATTATGGTGTATTTATTGAGAACATTTAAGGAGATTTATTGAAGAAAGATGAAACTCCTAAGTGGAGGCAATACGATAGTTGTATCTGCATCTTAGATGGAGAAGAAAGTTGTTTATACTTGCTCCTATATGTAGACAATATCCTTGTAGATATTGATACAAGAACATGATTAACAAACTCAAAATAAAGTTGAACTAGAAAGATTTAGATAGAGTTTAATTTTTTTTCTAATTATGGAGAATAAAAGATAGTTTTAAATTCAAACGTACGATAAATTTTTTAGACAAAATATTCATACCCTAAAATATCATTATGAGACATTAGAAGTTGTGATGGGGATTGGTTGAGTTGGGCTTAAAATAACTGGTCCAAGTTGATTGAGCCTAGTAGACCATCGCAAGCCATGAGAAGTAGGCCTAGTGATGGAAAGTGGTAGGAGTGAAGAGTGAAGATGCAAGTAGTACAGATGTTGTGGTGATAACTGATAAGGGTAACACGAGAGAAACCAGAAAAAGTAAAGGTCCCCTACGTCCTACAAGTACAACATACCACAGAGATGAGGATTTTGCAGCTTTTATTTAATTACCTAAAAACAAAAACAACAAGAACACGTATACACTACACATACACGCTTTGCAGCAATTACACTTTATTCATCCTCTTGTTTTATTTTCTGAAATATAAGGAAAGTATACACGGTACCTCATTTTAGTTTTAAGGCATGTAAATTGTTAGACAAACATTATTATGATAATAATATTGGCTTCAAAATAATGAATTGTTGGCTGAAGATTAGCTTATGCAAGTTTTCACTTCTTTCATCTATAGACTATAGGAGTGGGAATAAGTTGTTCAACACGAGTTGACGGTTTAGTTTACATATAGTTATGTAAGATTCTTTTTCAAGACATAAATTACACAAAATTTTTTATAAGTCTTTTAATTAAAAAATCACTAAATAGGTTAAACCTCGGTTAAGATTGAAGACTTCGGTTTCGACACTAAACCCGGACCTCGGTCACGATCGAAGACCTCGGCCCAGGTACCGAAAACTAGGGCCAACGACCAAATCGGGATTAGTCAACACAAAACTCAATTACTAGTTGTTAACTTGATTAAGGTTACATTACCTAATTTCTGGGTACCTAAACAAGGCACAATAGAAAGAGGCTCAGTCCATCTCTATAAATAGGTGAACAGTACCCACGGTAAAACAGAGAATTAATTATATATTCACTGTTTGTCACTCAAACCGAATACTCCTCTAACTTGAGTGTCGGAGTGTCTTTTGCAGGTACCCACCTGTTCGGTCATCATGTCGAAAACTCAAGTTCAAGGAGTGACAAAAGAAGATATCCGAAGAGTTCTACCGGAGAGTACCTGAAGAGTTCTATTCAGGAACATTTTGGCGCCCACCATGGGGCCCGAAATAAAACATTAGACCCCACTAACAGTTACTGACTGACCATGGTGAGGACAAGAAGCAATGGAGCGAGGCCCAAGAATCAAGGTAATGAGGGAGCAGGAACTCGAACCACAGCGGATAATCCCAAGGTGGTGAACGAGTCCAGTTTGGTAGAATTCATCAGGCAACTAAGAGAAGAAGTAGCGGAGCTACGTCTAGAAATAGCCGAGCTCAAAGGGAGACATAAGACGAAAGATGACGGTTCAGATCAATTAAGCGATGAATCACATGGGGGAGAATCGGCAGTGCCCACGAGAAGTCGACACCCTCACGACTTGTCAGCGACCCCTGCCGAGTCCCAACCACACCGTGGGCGTAGGCCGATGGATGGTGCCCTGCCGAGGTCTTCGAGCCACGTACCCCGGCAAGCTGAGCAAACACCTTCCATAGTCAGGCCTCACCAGTAGTTCACACTTGAGATAATGGAAACTCCTCTGCCTAAAAGCTGGAAGCATGTTTCCCTTGAAAAATATGATGGGACCACGGACCCCGATAGCCACTTGGCAGCTTTCATGACTCAGGTGGGAATGTACACAAAGGATCAAACCGCCTTGTGCAAGATATTTCTGATGTCCCTCCAAGGACCAACTCTGAATTGGTTTATTCAGCTTCCCTTGAGCTTGGTCGAGAGCTTTCAGACTTTAGTCGCCAAATTTGGAAATCAGTTTGCCATATCTCGGGGCCATCAGTTCACTTCTCAAGCACTGACAACTGTGAGACAGGAGAGGGGGAAGCCCCTCAGGTCATTCATAGACCATTTCGGAAAGGCTACCTTAAGCATTAAAAACTTACAACTAGAAGTCACCCTTCACACATTCCTAACTAACCTGCAGCCAAGAGACTTTGCCAAAAGCATGATTCACATTCCTCCGAGGAGTATGGAGGAAATGAGGAATCGAGCTGTATCCTTTATTGAGATTGAAGAACTGCAGGCGTTCCAAAAAGAGGAACATGAACTCGCCCCCAGTGCACGGCCCAAGAAGGGGGATCAAGGAGACAAAGGCAAGAGAAAAGAACAATTTGGTGAGAGGCCGCCCAAGGGACCAAGACACCACCAATACACCCCCCTCAACACCTCGAGATCGAAAGTGCTGGAACAAGCGCTGTTGGTGGACCTTTTAGTCATGCCTAGAAAGGTCAACACTCTTTCGGGTGCCGACGCTTCTAAACATTATCGGTACCACCAGAACAAAGGATATTCCATCGAAGAGTGTTCGACGTTAAGAGACAAAATTGAAGACCTCATCCAGCAGGGCCACTTGAAGAACTGTGTTTACCAGCCAAGCCACCCCCCCGATGTCCCTACCGCTAGAACCTACCCGAGGAGACAAGACCAGGAACGTCGAGAGGATCCACGCGAATACCATCGCCATAGGGGGTACAAAAATAGAAGCACAGATCGGAGTAGATCTCGGGAAAGAAAGGTGGCATACCAACCAGGCCCCCCGAAGAAAATGATCAATACCTTGCAATCTGTTAATTCCATAGCCTCTCATCTCAGACCTAGAATGCTACCAATCACTTTTACTAATGAGGATTTTCTGTCCGTAGACCACGCACAAGATAACCCTATGGCCATTAGTATCGAAATATCCAACTGTATCGTCAAGAAAACCTTGATAGACCAAGGGAGCTCAGCCAATGTGCTTTATTGGAGGACATTCCAAGAGCTGGGTCTATCGCCTGAACAGTTGATGCCCTTTGACGAACCGCTTATTGGTTTTGCTAGAGAAAGGGTGGCGACCAAAGGATGTGTTGATTTATATACCCTCTTCGAGGCCGAAAATAGGCAGAGCCGCACCATAAAAATCAGGTACATTGTCATCATAGCAAATATTTCCTACAATGTACTCCTCGATAGACCCTCCCTTAACAAGTTGGGAGCCGTGGTGTCCACGCCTCACCTGGCCATGAAATTCCCTTCCGAAGGAGGAAAGATCATCACAATCCACGCTGACCAAATGACGGCCAGAGAGTGTTACTTGGCCAGCCTCAAGATTTAACCCTGGGAAGAAAAACAATAGAGGCGTGTCGTCAACATGCTGGAACATCACCACACTACGAGTCTAGACTTAGACCCCAGGCTTGACAAGGCAAAAAAGGCTGAACCTACAGGGGAAATTCAACCCATCCAAATTGGAAAATCAAACACCTAGGTTACATATCTCAGCTTCTCCCTCCCTGAAAATGACTAAAAGGAGATCACAGCAGTAATACGGGAGAACACTGACCTATTCTCCTGGACGCCCACCGATATGCCCAGAATCGACCCCCACTTCTTATCCCATAAATTGGTAGTATGCCCTCTAGCCAAGCCAGTGGCTCAAAGGAAATAGAAGATAGGGGCCAAGAGATCGAAATCTGTGAAGAAATAGGTCAACAAGCTCAGGGCAGCTGAATTCATAAGGGAGGTTAAGTACACCACATGGCTGGAAAATGTGGTCATGGTGAAGGAACATAATGGGAAGTGGAGGATGTGCACTGACTACAAGGATCTAAACAAAGCATGTCCCAAGGATGCGTACCCTTTGCCTAACATTGACAAATTAGTGGATGGGGCTTTGGGACATGCTGCCCTTAGTTTCCTGGACCCTTTCTCTGGGTATAATCAAATCTGAATGCACCCTATAGACGAGGAGAAGATGGCGTTCATCACGGAAGAGGCTACGTACTGTTATAGAGTTATGCCATTCGGCCTAAAAAACACTGGGGCCACTTATCAGAGGCTTATGGACAAAGTTTTTCACCGGCAGATAGGAAGAAACATAGAAGTATATGTTGATGATATGGTAGTCAAATCCAAAAAGGTTGCAAGGTATGTGCAAGACTTGGAAGAAGTCTTCCAAACCCTAAGGAGGCACTCAATGAGGTTGAATCCCAAAAAATGTGTCTTCGGAGTGTAAGGAGGTAAATTTCTAGGATTCATGATCACGAGACGAGGGAAAGAGGGCAATCCAGACAAATGCTCAGCTGTGCTCAAGATGAGGAGCCCGACCAACCAGAAAGAAGTGCAGCATCTAATAGGCAGGTTGACGGCCTTATCTCGTTTCTTATCTTGCATGGTTGATAGGACTAAGCCCATTATAATGTTACTTTGGAAGGCACAACTGTTCGAATGGACTGAAGAGTGTGAGGAGGCATTTTCTACCCTAAAAAAAACCTTGGCTTCCCCCCCAGTATTGGTCAAACCAAATTCGACAACATTGATAGTGTATCTCTCTATCTCCTCCTCGGCCATAAGTTCCATTATAGTTCAGGAAGCTAAAGGGGGTCAATGCCCCGTGTACTTCACCAGCCGCATACTACGAGATGTCGAAGTCAGATACCAGGTCATGGAGAAGACGAACTTGGCCCTGTTAAGCATAGCAAGACGCTTAAGACCATACTTTCAAAGCCACCAAATCATTGTCCGAACCAACTGTCCCATCGCGAAGGTCTTGAGACAACCAGAACTGGCAAGAAGGATGGTAACATGGTCTATAGCACTGTCTGAATTTGACATCCTGTACGAACCCAGAGGCCCCATAAAGTCCAAATTCTTAGCTAATTTTGTGAACGAACTTCATCCCCTAGTAGAGCAAAAGATAACCTGCCGCCCTTATGGACTATACATGTAGATGGGTCGACGAGAAGCAGTTGAAGTAGGGCAGGGGTAATCGTAGAAGGACCGAATGAGCTTATTGCCGAACAATCACTACGCTTCAGCTTCAAGGCCTCCAACAATTAGGCAGAATACGGAGCCTTGTTAGCTGGTCTGAAGTTAGCCGAAGAGCTGGGAGTAAAGACAGTAAGGTGTTTAACAGATTCCAAGATAGTGGTCGAGCAGGTCAATGATGCTTTTCAGGTCAATGAGCCCAGATTGCTGCGATGCTACGATGCTTGCAAGCGAATGCTGTCCAAATTTGATAAAGTCAAAGTGGCTCACATACCACGTGAACAGAATGAAAGGGTGGATCAGCTTGTCAGATTGGCCAGTACCAAGAAACCAGGGCAATTGAAAACGATAATTCAGCAAGAGTTTACATTGCCGAGCATTAGAGTGCACGTTGTCTCAGTTGCTAATGACTAGCGACAAGAAATTACAAGCTACATAATGCAAGGAAAGATACCTATAGACCCAGCCAAAGCCAAGACCATCAGAATGAAAGCAGCCCGATTTACCATGATAGCTGACGACCTGTACAAAAGGGGATTCTCAACTCCTTTGCTAAAGTGCGTCGGCACTGACGAGGTTGACTATGTTCTTAGAGAGATACATCTCGGCATATGCGGTATGCACACCGAGGGAAAAACTTTAGCTGCCAAGGTACTAAGGGTTGGATACTATTGGCCGACTCTCCAGCAAGATTGTTCGACTTTTGTCAAAAAATGTGTACAGTGTCAAAGGCATGGCAACCTTATCCATCAACCAGCAGACGACCTCATACTAATAACGGCCCCCTGGCCATTCTGCATGTGGGGCATGGACATTCTTGGACCTTTCCTTATGGCAAAAGGACAGGTGAAATTCTTACTGGTGGCCGTTGACTACTTCACAAAGTGCATCGAGGCCAAGCCTTTAGCCACCATCTCGGCTCAGAATGTTTAGAAGTTTTTATGGAAGAACATAATCACCAGATTCAGGATCCCCCAGGTTGTCGTCTCCGACAACGGGCTGCAATTCACGGATAAAAAACTGAACTCCTTTCTAGAAGGCCTGCACATCAAACACAGGCTGACCTCAGTGGAACATCCATAGTCGAATAGATAGGCCGAGGCTGCCAACAAGGTAATCTTGGGAGAGTTGAAGGATGACGGGGGCAAAGGGAGAATGGGCCGAAATGATATCTGAAATCCTATGGGCATATCGATGTAATCCCCAATCCTCGACAAAGGAAACTCCCTTCAGGTTGGTGTATGGAATGGATGCCATGATCCCCATCGAGATAGGAGAGCAATCATTTCGAAGGGCACACTTTGATGAACAAGGCAACCAAGAAGCCTTATTAGCCGTGTTGGATTGCATCAACGAGGAACAGGACAGAGCAACCATAGCTGTGGAAGCATGTAAGCAAAGGATGGCCTGAAGATTCAACAGTAAGGTAAGGGTACGAGAGTTCGTGTAAGGCGACTTAGTGTGGAGAGCGACGGGGGATGCCCAAAGAGACCGAAGAGAAGGGAAACTCGCTCCCAATTGGGACGGACCATTTCGGATCCACCAAAGCCTTGGCAATGGTGCTTACAAACTAGAAGAATTATCTGGGAAGCTCATTCTGAGGACCTGGAAGTTCACTCACTTGAAAAATTACTATAGCTAATATAATGTACTACAAGCACTCTTTTCCTCACCTGGTTTTTTATCCCTAAGGAGGGTTTTGGCTAGGGAGGTTTTTAACGAGGCTTGACTTCAATCAATAACATGATCATTCGTCTCACTACTCTCATTTTCTTTTTTGCCTAAGAACAACCTGGTACAATTTCAAAGTGCCCTACCAACTCAACACAAAGTTCGGTCCAGGCAATGCTTACGATTTAAAGTGCCCTACCAACTCGACACAGAGCTCGGACCAGGTAGTGCTTACTATTTAAAGTATCCTACCAACTCGACACAGAGTTCGGTCCAGGCAGCGCTTACCATTTAAAATGCCCTACTGACTCGACATAGAGTTCAGTCTAGGATGCACTCGCGGTTGAAGCGTTGTACCAATTCGGCACGAGGAACAGTCAAGAAAAACAAAGATTAAAACATTCTGTTAACTATACGTAGACCCACGGTAATTCTCCAAACATGCAACAAGATTAACTAGAAAACTCCGAAATGATGAAGTATACAATAAGATAGCAAGGAAAAGGGAAAAATTCATTAACTTAAAAAGTCTATTACAAAAGGGCTTGTAAAGGTGATACAAAAAGCTTTCATTAAAAGAAAAAATAGAATCGACAGGCTTGCACCACAAAAAGACAGAAGGCCCATATCTCGGCCTATACAAGAAAAAGGCATAAGTCCCCTATGCGAACCCCCCAGCCTAGGACTCAGCGTTCCCTCCATCCACTTCCTCGGCATCTTCGGCGCCTTTGTCTTCTATATCAACCCGTTCAGTATGATCGAGCACAACCGTCATGCAGGGGGCATGGGTGTCTGGGGGAAAACTGTCTGGCACCTCATCAAAGTGCTTGAACTCCCCACTGAAGAAGTCCCAGTTTGAGTCGAACTTGAAATCTCGAGGAAAGGAGCCAAACTGGTAGGCCTGACGAACGACATGGCAGAACCCAGCCTCGTGCTCCGCACAAATGTCCTTCATTGCCTGCTTCTTATACTTAGAAGACCCAGTTTTGGCCGCCTTAAGATCACGGTTCAGCAACTCACAGACTTTCTCATTTTCCTCACGAGCGGCGTTGACTTCCCTATACATGTCCAACGCCTCCTCAACCCTCGCATCCTGTTCCTTCAAGGCTGCCTCATGCTCTTCAACCGAGACCATAAACCTGTTTTTCTCTTTCAGTCCAGCGACCTCAGCATTCAGAGAGTCTACAGCTTTAGTGGCTGCTTCCAATGATTCCTCTAAACGCTTCAGCTGTTGTCGAAGCTTCGCGGTCTCGGTGGCAAAGAGATGGTGACCCAAAGCTTGCATTCGGGCCGAGAGTTCGCAGTAATGAACCCAGTGAAGGGTGGGGTCTATGGTGGTCATGTAATCTTGGCTAGCCTCAGACAAGCTCTCCCCAATCTGGCACATGACGGTAAGGGGATCAAAGTCTTCGTAGAAGAAGAATGAGGAGACCATGGTGGTAGGGACGATGAAGCTAGGGGAGGGATCTTCGATCCTTGCTTTCTTGGATTTGTTGGAGGAGGACTTCTTCCCTTCCTTGCTTTTTCTCTTCCCCTTCTCCCTCTCTTTTTCGGTGTCCTTGCCCTTCGGCTTAGGCTTTCCTCTTGATCCTTCGGGGGCAGGAGAAAGAATGTCAGTAGGAGGGTCTTTCGGCTCTAGGTTGAGCTCAAAGATCTCTTGGGGGACCTCCCCTTCTTCGTCCAAAAAAAGATCAACCAAAACACGCCGACTCTTTTGAAAATCCATCACGTTTCCACAGTCGTCCATAATTATACCTACACAAAATAGCACATCCATTAAACTGAAATACACATAACAAATAAATAGATAAGACATTAACTTCGACTACTCACTCTCTAAGTCCTCGAGGGGTGTAGGAGACTGGAGCAACTTTATCAATTTTTCGATGGGGAGGCGCCGAGGAAGGGAATCCAGAAAGGCCGCCACTGTCACTTCCTCGGCCGTGAGCAACTCTGCAGGATAGGAATCACACCTCTTTAGCGCTCGTTGCCAGTAGAAAGGAAACAGCCACCCCCGTCACGGACAAAAAAATGCTTCGGACCGGTCTCGGGGTCAACCAAGAGTTTAAAAAAACCAGTTTTAAAATTTTTGTAAGAGGTGGTATATAGTCAGAGAAGAGGACTTTTAGGGTTTCGGTATAAGGATACCCACTTACACTTCTCATGTGGACGAGTAGTGAAGTGACGCAAGAACAAACCGGGACTAGCCTTGACATGCGTAAATAAACACAAGGCCTTGAATGCTTGGATGTAGGATCGGACGTTTGGATGCAGTTGTGTGGGAGCGATATTGAGAATAAGGAGAACCCCCATAGTAAAATCATCAAAGGCAATTTGGACGCCGAGGTCTCGAAACATGTAATCATGGACATAGAAGAAATCGAACTTGTCTTTGACATTCTTATGGCGATAAACAAAATCAAGCGTGTCAAAATTGCCATTTCGGCAGCGACGGATGAAGAAAGGGAAATCTAAAACGTTTTCAAAAGGGCGTAACTCCACGGTCCTTACGAAGGCTACTAAAACTTCCTTCTTATTATAACGGGAGTAGTAAGCAGCAACCTCGTCGTCGACCCAGTCGTACTCAGGGTCTGTTATAGAGGGGAACTCCCTTTTAGGATTTCCCATTGCCTTGCGAGTAGGGGTTTCCTTCTTCGGTGATCCCTCAGGAAGAGTAACCCCGGCCTCGACTTTAGTAGCGGTGGTAGGAACGGCAAGGGGATGGGTAGCAGAACAAATATTGCTACCCTCCCGGGAACGGGTGACTTCGGTTGAGTCCGAGGCATCACCCCAAGAAGAAGAAGAAGAGGAAGAGGGAGTAGAACTAGTAAAGGAAGATGAAGACATTTTTTCGAAACAGCATACCTTGTCGGATTTCTTGGGCAAGATGAATTAACAAGTCGGGATTCGGAGATCTCAGTTCAGAGATAGAAAATCTGGTAAAGACTAGATGAGAAACACCATCTATATATAATACCAAAAACCTAGGCGGGACGATGGATCGTGACCGCCCAGACCTCTCCATATCAACGACCCTAATTTTGCGACCCTTCAGATCGTAACCTCCGTGATGACATCAACGACTCAGATCTTGCACCCCCTGGTTTCCCGCCTCTTCACATCAGCCATCACAAGACTTCCTTTTTAGCCGAAACCTTCCACATTCCGTTTTTCTTTTTAACTTCGGTCCTTACTGTGTTGCGACCGAAGTTGGGGGCAAGTGAATAGGATAGACCTCGGTCAAGATCGAAGACTTCAGTCTCAACACTAAATTGGACCTCGGTCACAATCGAAGACCTCGACCCAGGTACCGAAGACTACGGCCAACGACCAAATCGGGATTAGTTAGCACAAAACTCAAGTACTAGTCGTTAACTTGATTAAGGTCACATTACCTAATTTCTGGGTACCTAAACAAGGCCTAATAGAAAGAGACTCAGTCCATCCCTATAAATAGGTGAACAGTACCCAAGGTAAAACAGAGAGTTAAATTTATATTCACTGTCTGCCATTCAAACCGAATACTCCTCTAACTTAAGCGTTGAAGTGTCTTTTGCAGGTACCCACCTATTCGGTCATCATGTGAAAAACTCAAGTTCAAGGAGTGACAAAAGGAGATATCCGAAGAGTTCTACCTGAGAGTATCCAAAGAGTTCTATTTGGGAACAATCAGAATTAAAGTTATTTAATAATTTTTTTGAAAACTTAATATACTAACCTATTCAAATTAAAATAAATAATAGGATTTTGTTCATATTATTACAGTGAATTTATATAATATATTAAAATTGTATATTTGTTTATCTTTTTAAATATTAAGTTTTTTAACTTTATAAAAATTAAATCTATAAATTTATGTTTTGTTTAAAAGTTTTACTCCAAAATAAACTTTTAAAAATTTTCTACAGGTAAAGACTTGAGTTTGAGACATTTGATTAAATTACAACGACTTCTACTAATTAATTAACATATTAACCAATAACTTTTAAATAAAATTAAATGAAACCTTATAAATAAATTTATATTATATAAATAATTTTAACCAAAACTATCATTATAGGTCAAATATTTAAACTATTTATTCCTAACTTGTGCCTTGAGTAATAACATTTTTTTTATCTAAACTATATGCATGATTTATGGGTTAAATTAGAACAACACTTCACACTATTTACATAATCGGTGATAAGTGGTAATGCTTTTAATTTTTATAATTTATATTTTTTTAATTAAAAATTCTATCTTTATTAACTTATTATTGTACTAATCTATTCAAGGATAAGTCAGACATATTCTTTTTATTAAAATATTATGTTAAAAAATAATTATCTTTACAATATATACTACAAAATACTATATTAAAAGAAAAAAATTAAATGAAATTATTTATATAATCAAAATCCTAAATAAAAATAATATATATGTGTGAGAAATTATATCGAGATTGAAAACCATTTGTAAAAATAATAAATTTTTAAAAATTATAAAAAATGGAAGTTGAAATGAAAAAAAAAATAAAACTAGTAGCAAATATACGAGTTATGAATCACATACAGCGGCTCTTGCAACTCCATGTGAATTTTAACTTTTTTTTAAAAAAGTATAATTATAAAAATAAAAATTGAGTCTGGTATTATGTGAGTTCAGCAGACTTTCCGATCTCATCGGGTTTAAGTTGTAATTCAAGACAAATTTGATTAATTTATATTAATACTGCATATGAATTTAAATATTTTAATTTTTAATATTAAAATATTTAGTCTTTTATATTATTATAAATGGTAAAATAATTTTTAGTATGATAAAATAAATGTTAGATAGTTTAAAAAATATAAAGAATTATAATTATTTTTATGAAAAAATGTACAAGACTGCCGACTTTGTTAGATATGGACTTAAGAAAACATTTACTTGAGGAATAAAACTTATCTAATATGTTTAAAGTGTGGATAATTCATCCTAAAGTATAAAGTACATTAATTATCATTCATCTGAAAATTAATGATCAAGATTCTGATTAATTTTAGCTTTTTTAATTTTAATAATTTATCTTATTTTATTCTCTAAAGTGAACCGAGCCTAATCAACTTAAATTTTCAGTTGAATATTTAATCAAGTAAAAATTTGTAAGGAGTTAAATTTTATTTTTATCCTTATTTTTTAACAAAATTAAAAGATATTTTTGTCATCCATTAAAAGATATTGTTTAGAAAATAAAAATATTTTAAAACAACATAGAAAATAATAGAGTAAATTGCGTAAAATTTTTTGAGATTTTTTATTATATCTAGCACCTTTATTTTTAAATCTTACATCAACCCTTTAATTTTTTTTTATTATACCGATCTCTCTTTAAAAAAAAAACTAAAACTAAAAATAATGTAAAAACGAAAGTAGGAGACAAACCTTAGAAGATATATTTGTAATTTATTCAAAATAATATTGACATAAACACAACGGACATAAACAATTTCTCATGGATATTTCTCTACAATAAAAATAATCCATAAATAAATGTTTCTTAAAAAATCACTTTAAATTATTTTAACAGATAAACCTTTTTTAGTTGAAAAAGAAAACAGTGTAAGAGAGAGAAAAAAAGCATCACTAATTTTATATTAATATACTGTGCAACTTATAGTTAATGATTGACAAATACGTCCCATATGTTTTTACTAGAATGACTTAATGATACAATAATATTCTCAATTTTTTAGTATATAATTTTCACGTGCTTTTTTATTTAAATTCAAACATTCTTTTAATTAACTCTCTTTAATTATCATTCCCTTTTATTGAAAAGAAAAGAAAATATAATTATTATTTTTAATAATTAATATATTAATAGATAAGAGACAAAGATCAAAGAGTTTAGCACAATTGATTAAATAGAGTGCATAACTTATCTTCAATTCCTATTAAGAGAATCAACAAAAAAAAAAAGATAAAATACAAAGTTACACTTGTGGAATTCAAGAAAAAAGAAAAAGAAAAATCCAAAGAGACTTCCCTTATAATTGGTACTTTTTTGGGCCAAAAAATTAAATAGTCTCACGAATCCTAAGAAAAGAAATGCTAACAACATGGTCAACATAATTTGTTGAAATTTTTAGAAAACAGCAAATTATGTAAGTCCCACTTTTCATTAAATAACCATCTCTCTTAATTTTGTAATTTTCAATAAATTTTAACAAATAATAGAGAATCTATTAAAGAATATATCACAACAAAAAAAGATAAAATACAAAGTTACACTTGTGGGATTCAAGAAAAAAGAAAAAGAAAAATCGAAAGAGACTTCCCTTATAATTGGTACTTTTTTGGGCCAAAAAATTAAATAGTCTCACAAATCCTAAGAAAAGAAATACTAGCAACATAGTCAACATAATTTGTTGAAATTTTTAGAAAACAGCAAATTATGTAAGTCTCACTTTTCATTAAATAACCATCTCTCTTAATTTTGTAGTTTTTAATAAATTTTAACAAATAATAAAGAATCTATTAAAGAATATATCACAACACTTCTCAAAAAGAAAAAAAAACAATCTAATCTTAGATTTAATAAATATTACTACAGCAAATATACTTCTTTTGTTTTTTGACAATTAGAGCAAATGTATTTTTTTTCCTAAACAATATACAATATGCACTTAATACAATTTTGATGTTGTAGCCAACATGACTCTATATCATGAGATTCACATGCATTATTATTAATTTTTTAGATTAGTTGAAAGTTTTATTTGATTTATAGATTTCTTAAAGGTTTTAAAAATCGAATTAGTCATTAAACGGATGAAGATATAAATTCAAAATTTAATAAGGTTGAATCCATTGAATAAGATTTAATAAAGTATTATTTTTTATATTTATTTTTATTAAGATAGTACTATATTAAAAAATATATATATATAATTTATAATATATAAATATAATATATCTTATTAAGTTTAAGTATTATGTTTTTAATTAGTATTATAGATACTTCTAGTGCTTTTGCATTTTGGTAATAGAATTTTTAGTTTATAAAATAAAATTTAAATTTTTTTTAATGGTAAGGATTAAACCGTCCAGTATAATTTTAACGTTTTGTAGTCAATATAATTAAATGTTTCATTTTTTAAGAGATTCAGGAGACATTCAATTTAAGGAAATTTCTTTTAAATATGAATGTTGAGTTCCGGTGCATCTAATAACTTTGAAAGTTGATGTTGCTGTAACTTTTGTTCCTCTGAAATTGATAAGAAATTAGAGTAGGTAGAACTTTCTATTTTTTTATATATGGCCCACTAAAATTTTTTAAAATGTTAAATTTATCATTTCGTAGAATGGTTGACTATAGTTTTAGTTAGTGAAGGGAGCGGTAGATAAGCATCGCAAAATTTGGGAATGAATTATCTTGATACAATGTTTGTTGCATATACACTTTGGAGGTATTTGATAAAGTGTCAGTAGCGTTTAGACTTTAGAGAGAGTTTGAAAGTTGATGTATTAGAAACTTACTTTTCTAGTGTGAATTAGGTTTTGTTGTTTGCTTCTTTTTATTTTTCTTTCTTCAAGTTTTGTTTATAAAAAAAATATCTATTTTTATTTTTTTAAAACAAAATAATATATATATATATATATGTATATGTGTGTGAGAGGAGATTCACTTACTTCAAAAAGTAAGTTTAAGAAAGTCAGTGTTTGTTTGACAACAGTTTATAAAACTGTTTTAAATATTTTAGTATTTAAAAACTAAAAAACTTGTTTGAATAGTGTTTTCTGAAAACATTTTTCAAAAACAACTTGGATTTTTTAGTTTTTAAAAACTAAAAAACAAGAATAACCGAAAGTAGTTTTGTTTTTCAGTTTTCCAATTCTTGTTTTAAAAACTCAAAATACAATAAGAATATGTGGTTTTTTGCTTTTCATTAATGAAATTTTAATAAATATGAACAAGTTTTTTCCATTTTTACATATTTAAAACAATTTTTAAATAACACTGATCAAACAATTTTTTTTTTCTTTTTTTCTCGAAAACAGTTTTTGAATTTTTTTTTCAAAAACTAAAAAATAAAACTAAATCAATCAAGCTCTTAGTCCCATCCACATTGTTTCTTGTGAAATTTGTTTTGTAATAAAGAAAAATATTAAAAATAAACAAACTATCACTTTAGACTCAAAAAGTCAAATAAATTAATATTTATTTGAACTTTAAAAGTACAAAGGATGTACGTGTGTAGATTCTTTTTGTTCATCTTTAGTGTATGAAATATTAGTTTTAGGCAAAATGGTTCAAATGACAGTGTGACTAGAAAAATGGAACATTACAAAGTGACGTTACAATCGAGGATCTTAAATCTTGTTTCTAATCAAAAGTGATAAATGTATGAAGATAAATAAATATAGAGTAAACCTTTAAGAAGGAATTTTATAATTCTATTTAATGGAAAAAATAAAGTGCGTGAAATGTAAAGAAAAAATAATAAATTGCATGAAAGGTAAAGGAAGAACTATAAAGGAACTTTGTAGAATGAATTGCACTCAAAGAATAGTAAGAACATACATGTTTTATCTCTTTACTTCTTGTCATGTCCTAGGCTTATCGAATTTAACAAAATTTTATGAAATCTTCTCACCCGTGTTCTGACAAGAGTAAAGAATATTTATAAAAAGAATCTCTAATGAACACTTCCCCCTAGAAATATTATTTTATCCTTTAACGGTCATCATTCATCCTCAAATCCTAAAAACCTTCAATAACTACCTTGGACATGTAGTAATTTTCACCTTTTGACTTTTGACCTTCAACTTTCACTTTTGGCATATGCGTGATTTCAATCTTAATCCCTCTTTTAGCCTATCACTCGAATTTATTGATTTTGTTGTCCTTCTCTCGTTGTCTCTGAGAAATATTCAAGTTTGACTTGGGTACATAACTTTCCTGTCTTTTTCTTCTCAATCCAGGTTTTTCAAAACCAATTTTAATTTTTACTTTTGGTATTGCTCCTTTGATTAGACCCTATTTGAATCCTTTTGCCTTTCTAGCCCAATACCATAATATTTTGAGGGCAATAAATATGGACCATTTTCCATATTTGCTTTTAAATTTATTTTCTTCACCCAACACACAAATCTAATTATTGTAATGAACAACTAATCTTTATTATTAAATTAAAAAAATGATGGATTAGTATGAAGAATAAACATAAGTATCTTAAAAAAAAAAAAGAAAACGTAAGTACAAAGCCTCAAGTACATTCAAGAGGGTTAACAAATCACGAGCATAAAAGTTCTTGCGTTAACCCCACCCTACATAACATCCATGGCCAAAGTTAGGCTTGCAATAACAGAAAAAAAAAAAAATCCTCATCATCTAGCATAGAGCCTTAAAAAATAATATAGTTTTTGGCATATCAAATAACCCGAGTGGTTGTCATCCAAAACATACAACAAAATTCGTTTTTGATTCGTCTTCTATTAATTACCATAAAAAAATAAAAAATATTTGTAATTAAATACGATCAGACAATAGAAAATTCAAGTAACACCGTAACTTTAGATCATATCCACTTTTATATCATATACAATGTTCGAGAGTTTGTCTTTAATATGTTCTATCTCATTCTAATCAATCAAAGTGATTAATTTTTTATGATTTTATGATAAAGAGGTCTTGAAACTTTATCGTGAGATTGTAATAGACAACTTGTTCCTCACATATGGTCTTAAAATTGTCATAATAAAATATTGTATACATTTTATATTAGGTGAATTGTTACTTTTCATCTCATATATACACTTAAAAATAAACAAATTGTCATTCAATGACCATAATTAGTGGGTACAGGTAACTTATTTTCCTTATTCAAAAGCTCAATGCTTTTTTAGTTATAACTATCATTCAATTTTCTTATTCATCTAATTAATATTATTCATTAAATTGTCAGATTGTATCATTTGGACTTTAATTAAGGACGATGCATGGAACAAATGCATGTGCTTTGTCAATACCAAATTGTTTACTTGAAAATTTAAAGTACATATTCATTATTTGAATAAAGTTAAAATCATCAAGCATTTAATATTTAAACTACTCCATCTTTAACGAAGGACATTAACGTACTATAATATAATGTACTGTCTTTCACAGTTTAGTACCGTTAGTTATGGATTTAGAAATAGAAAAATATTGGAATAAATTTGAGGTAAAATAAAATTTAACTGGATCAATTTTTAATTAGATTGGGTTAGATTAAATTTGTAAAAAAATAAATAAATAAAGAAATAGTGATATAATTTAATTCGATTTGATTAAGAATAGATGAAATTAAATTAACAGAGGATATTTTTTTAGATATATCTTGTTTTTTATAAAACAAAGAAAATAAGATAGTACATATAAAAATTTAAAAACAAAATATTAAGCATGTTTCTTTAAAATAAAAGATAATAGTATAAAAGAAAAAATATAAATAACTTTGCATCCTTTCAATGCATTCACTATAGTTATTTTGTATTAAAACATTAAATTGACTATCGCTGAAGTTAATTAGATTTGATCTAATTATGTTTAGTCACAAATTTAACTGAATTGTATCGATTAACGTATTCGTAAATCAATCTAAATAGTTGAACATCCTCTATTTAAAAATAACTCTTTTATTAATCTACATGATATATGTTTAACTATCATTGTGAAAAATTACAGTCGAAGCATTCATATATAAACATAAATTGTCTTATTTATTTGTCATCTTGAAAAAATAACACATAATTATTAAAGCAATGGCAGATAGGCACAAAGAAATAAAACAATCTGCCATAAATACCAGAAAAATAGCATATGTAGGATGTCTTAGTCTTAGGCAGAAGCAAAACTAATAATTAATAAAAGAAACAGCAAGGGTTGAGAACGGAGCAATTTGTTTTGTGGGTAAAGAGATAAGTGATTAAAAAGGAAGTGGAGGGACAGCAAGAAACCCAGAATGGAATAAGTTTGGAAAAAAGCATGAAGAAGTAGTGATAAGAATGGGTGTTATTGAAAAAAGAAGATTTATGAGTTAAGGAGCGGAACATTTATGTTGATGTCTTTGATATAGAGAAGCATCTACAGTGTGTATAAAAGTCTAGTCATGAACAGAAATACACCCTCCACGACAAAGGGATGCATGATGTAGATTGAAATTGATAGATCCAAAATTTTCAGGTGGCACTAGCAACTTCTGTAACCAGAGGACACTGAACTTTGGACTGTGGTTATAGTCTTATAGATTAGTACCCACCACCTCCACGCCAATAAAATCGTTTGTTTCTTCTATTTATAGCTGCCGCATCTCACCAATTACATTTCTTGCTTTACTTTATTATTATAATATTTACACTTTAATACTTGTGATTAAAACTCATATTCACTTATAATTCTCTCTATATATATATGAAATAAGTTTATTTATTTTATAAATTAATATTTTTAAAATAACATAACAAGTGATATTATAATTAAATGATAGTATAAAATTCATTTACAATAACTTATATAAAATTTTTTCTCTTATATTTATAGCTGCGTAGTACCTTAATATTTTAAAAGAATGATTTTTTTCTTGTCAAGTAGCAATTATAGTTTTATATCGTTAACTAATATTAACAAATATATTTACTTTATTAATTTTTTATCAAAAGTTGTTTTGAATTTCAATCTTTTAAATTTAGGTCAATAATAGTAATTACTCTTTCGTGAAAATTCAAAAAATTGATTTTTGCTTCTATAATTTTACTTTATTAAATTGTTTCTACTATTTTTCATTACCTCTCCTTCATCCATTCTTCTCTTCTTGCTCCACCCCCAAATCTCTATAAGCATATCTTATAATTCTCATCAATATAGTATATCATCATTTTAACACCAATATCTCAATTTTTTATCATCTACATTCTACCGATGTCCCTTCTTGGAATTTGTCATACCCATCAACAGACCCTCCACTTTCACCATACCCATCACCCAATATATATTTATTTGGCAAAAAAATAAATAAAATAGATATACTTTAAAAGAAGAAGAAAAAGATCGAGAGAGTAAAATATATATATATATATATATATATATATATATATATATATATATATTACAAAAATAATTATAATTTTTTTCAAAAAATATATATTTATTAAAAAAAGAAAAAAATTTAGAAAAGTCATAACTCCGAAGCTCCTAAGGAAATTCTCTATTCTATAGATCCACTTTAAAACTTCATCCTCTACTAACTATGTTCTCGTTCATCTTATTCTTTTCCAATCTTTCTCATACACACGAGACATTGATATATAGAAAATGAAAAAACAAACATAATTGAAAAACAATAAGGCTTTTGTGATTAATTTATTATTATTTTTTTTAACTTGTGAATTTTCCATTTGAAATTTTGGTGCAGTTGTTGTTTTCAGATTACTTACTGATTTCTTTTCGTGTGCATAAAGAACTTTTGACATCGTGGTGAGCTTTGAGGTGTGGCTTATAACCTAGTGCTGTTTTTAACCTTAACTATAATTATTTTATTTTATTAAAATTACCAAAAGGGGCCATGTTCCTCATCCAACTGCAAAAAGTTAGTTTTTCAACGTGAAAGCTTGACCAAATTGTTCACAAAAAAGAGGCAACTTCAACCCCTCAAAGAATTGTAAAAAACATGGAGTGAAAGCATGAAAAAAAGATTGATCCAAACTAGATTTCATAAAATTTGCAACATGAAAATGTTATAAATAAAATTATTTGAGTTTCTACTATTATTGATCGGAAGAATAAAAAATCAAGAAAGAGTTTCTTTATTTAAAAATCAACGTGGTGTTATGATAAATTATTATATAAATGCTAATAACATTAGTTTCAGGCTCAAAAAGAGAAACTTTAACCCAAATTTAAAAAATAAATGAGAAAAATAGTTTTTTTAAAAGATAAAAAAATCAAAACAAACTTTAATAAAAAAAATAAAAAAATATTTTAACCTTTCTTAGTCCTATATTATTTTTTCTCTTTTCTCTACTTCTTTACCTAACTATAGTTTTTTATTTCTTATTTTTTTCTTTACACTTTCTCTCTTGATTTCTGTTAAACCAAATACAAGTTATACTCTAAAAATTAATTTTGGAAAAAACGACCCTATCCTTTAGAAAGTGGGATGTGGTCCATTTGACATTTGGGTTCTATTTTCACCATATGCATTTTGGTCACTTGCAGCCTTCCGGAATTATAAACTTTCAAAAATTGTTGGCACCAACGCATCTAGTTTGATTGAGGTTGCCAGTTAAAAAAAATGTGACACCTGCTCCATTCTGAACTCTGAATTTTAAACTTAGAATGATCAATCGTTATTTTAATTTAATTGTATAAATATCTCTTTTATTCTCCATATTTGAACAGGACATTGATAGCATCAGGTGTTTTGATATGTCCCTCAAATGCAATGAACGTGACTTGGACTATCATCATGTGCATTTTCCTTTCGACAAGCAGCTACCTGAATACAGATGGTGATGGGCTCATTTACTATAATGTCTTTGTTTCAGTGGGACTAGCTGGCTCTTGCTGGACTAAGAAAAGAAAACTACCATGCATGGTAACTTACATGAACTCATACCGCAGTTTTAATCAGACCTGTTTTTTATTGATTTCAAAGTGACTGATTCACTTGTAAGGTGAAACTGTTAAAGGTCCTTAGGGAAGAGATGATAGCAATACTAGTTCAAACCCACCTTTGCTTCACCCACCAATCAAACAGGATGAGGGAACACTCACAAAAGTGTCTTCAGTTGATAGTGATTTTTAAACAAAAAAGATTTAGCATGATTGAGATACTAGAAGTTAGACTGCTATTTTGAAAGAGACAGTTCAAATGTAAGATGGATTTTATGAGTGGAATGAGATTCACAAAGCAAAGCAAAAGGCAAAGCTCTTGAATTTCTGTGATGTGCATGGTAAGAGAGGGAAAGTGACAGTCATGGACTTTTATCAAACAATGGAGCTCTAAAAGGACATTGAGGACACCATATGAGCTGTACCATGTGACCCATATTTTGAACTTTGAATATTTGACTTAGGATTTCGGTTTTTCATATCATATAATCTACAATCTATTTTTTACTGCCCTGAAGGTCAGCAACTTTGGCCAAATGGGTAGCTTTATGTGTTCCCTTCGTAGTTCGTAACACGGAAATTTTTAGGTTATATATGTGATTTCTTTTTTTCCATAGAAAGAAATAAAATAGATCCTTTTCCGACTGACAAAGCTGCTTAACCAAAAGGACAAGTTTCAATTTCAACCTCATTCCTATCTTGCGTACATGATAATAATTAATTATCCTAGCTTTCACACAAGGTGGTTGCTGCCAGTACCAGCTTTAATTTAACTACTGAGTTCACATTTCATGCACTCCCTCTCAAATTATGAACCATTTCAAGTACTCATTATGGCCTATCAAGGTTATTCTTAAGACATAATTAAGAGCTAAATGACGAGGAAATCACGTGCTATAAGCATGTTGCAGCTTTAAAGTTAGTTGATGAATTTTGAACTGTGATATGACCACTTTAGCAAATAATGCTATGTATCAAGCAGAGAAAAGTCTACGCAATTTTCGTAAAGCAGTCTTTTCCTTTCAATTTGACCGATGAATGCTTCTGGTTTAGGAAATAGATAAATGCCAGCAATGGATTGTTCAACGAAGACAAGCATATAGATGGAGTGGAGTGGGGCAAGTATGTTGGGTTGATTAAGATAATTGATTATTGATTGATTAAGCATCCATAATTAGCCTTAAACCACTTGTGCCTCCAAATCAGTGAGATGCTCTGTCAAGAATACAACCCAAATCTTTCTTTTCTGTTTTGGATTTGAAAATGCCAAACTGGTGAGCTAAGAGGCCTTGAAAAAGGAGGGACAGAGAGCATGATGAGTAGCATGGAGGACAATTAGTGAAGGATAGAGGAAATCAATTTAAGGTCATGGAAATTATAAACTAGGCCCTCTTGTGCATTTTATGCTCACAGTTGCCCTGTCTTTACCATCCTTGTCTGAGCTCTAGCTTTTCTCGAAAGCTTCCTTTTTGGGCTATATGTTCACAAACACCATTTACCCTGAATTCCCTAGTCCCATTCCTGTCTAAAGCACACTTCTCAATATCTCTAGAATGGTAAGCCTAGTGAGTAGTGAGTCATTCATTTAGTTCAAGTGCTCAACCATCCTTCTCCATCTCTCTCTTTATCTTCTCTCTATATGTGTATAGTTGATGAGTTTCAAATCTTGTCATACAGGCAGACCATAATGCAAAAGAAGAACAAAGGCCACTCAACCAATGGAAGAGAAGCAAAGGGGGATTCATGGCTTCCATGTTCATTTTTGGTAAGCAAACGCAAAAAATAACAAGACTATGTTATGCGATTTACTAGCAAGATATATGTAAAGCTTTTTTGCCCTCTCGCTTTCTTGTTCATCGTAGTCTTGTCAGCATTGGACAACATGGGTTTTGTGGCAAACATGGTGAGCTTAGTCCTATACTTTTATGGGGTGATGCACTTTGATCTGGCCAGTTCAGCCAACACCCTCACAAACTTTATGGGTTCAACCTACTTGCTTTCCCTTGTTGGAGGCTTCATCTCAGATACTTACTTGAACAGATTCGCCACATGCTTGCTTTTCGGATCACTCGAGGTTCTGGTAAGCGATGAACACTGAACAATAAATAACATCTCTGAAAAATCCCAATCCCAATGACCTGTCCAAACACAGAAATAATATTTGAACAAAATAATTACTTAATTACTTATTTTTCTGCCTTTTGAAAAAGTTTCCTAGAAACAAACTTATTTCTTAAAAGTAACCTCATACCAAACTTGGATGTATTGCGTCTGATTTATCATATGCAGGCTTTGGCAATGCTCACAGTTCAAGCTGCTTCAAATCATTTACACCCTGAAGCTTGTGGCAAGTCAAGCTGTGTCGAAGGTGGCATAGCAGTGATGTTCTACACATCACTGTGCTTGTTGGCATTGGGAATGGGAGGGGTGAGAGGATCCATGACTGCATTTGGTGCTGACCAATTTGATGAGAAGGATCCAACTGAGGCAAAAGCCCTTGCAAGTTTTTTCAACTGGCTTTTGCTCAGTTCAACTGTGGGAGCAATAACTGGAGTCACTGGTGTTGTGTGGGTTAGCACCCAAAAAGCATGGCATTGGGGGTTTTTCATAATAACCATTGCTTCCTCTGTTGGTTTTGTTACCCTTGCTCTTGGTAAGCCGTTCTACCGCATCAAAACTCCAGGAGATAGCCCCACTTTGAGAATTGCTCAGGTATGCATTTCTATCTGGCTTTTACTTATCCTTCATGATCATGATAAGTACTAAAAATTAAACATACTTACCTGCACAATTTATAATGTTGAAAAAAAAACCATTTTATTTGTTAACTACAGGTTTTTGTTGTGGCTTTTAAAAACCGTAAGTTGTCACTGCCGGAGTCACATGGAGAACTATATGAAATCAGTGATAAAGATGCTACAGTAGAGAAGATTGCCCACACCAACCAGATGAGGTGACTCTCAGTGCTCAATTTCATACTTAACAACAGGCATACACAAAATAAAAGGCTAATAATTTTGTGCAAATGATAAGACTAATAAACTAAAATAGGGTCCAGCAAATTGGCATGTTAGGATTCTTTTTCATGTACCTCGTAGTAGCAAACGCCAAGCACTATGGTCCCACTATAACCTCTGCACGTTTAGGAACGGCAGAGATATGAGGAATGAATGATTATGGAAGGGAAAAAATCTATGCCGTGTGTAAACTGCAAAACACAAAATAAAAAGTATTCTGACAAAACTAAGGAAGATGTCTTTAAAGAACAGTACTGAATGCAATCAAAATTTTTCTTTTATGAGAGATCATTTTTTTTTTTTTTTGCTTCAGACTGAAATATCATTTCAACTCAGGATTCGCAGTGAGTTTTCATTTTTTGTGGAGGTGAGGTAAATTTGGCTTTGCAGCAAAAGTGGGCTGGCTAGTCGGGATTGTCCAAACTGTCCAATTAAATGCCAATTTTTTTAATTTTATTTAATCGTGATCTGGTATTAGCCTGTAAAATTTTATTAAAAAATTTCGAATAAAATTGAAGTTTTTAGTTTTAGAAAAATAAATTGAATTGGAACTTCTTCTTTTTTTGTCTAACATGCTATAGTTCACAATCTAAAATCGGAATTACTCAAATCGAGACGAGGAACTTGATGTGTCACTTCTACTCTAGTGCAACCACTTTACTAGGAGAAAATGAAAATTGAAAAACTCTTGGCTCGTCAATTGAGCCAACCTCAATTATTCTCTTGGTTGTTGATATTTAATTATTATTTTTGGTTGCTTAAAGCATAGGCTTCCCATGTACAATAATTGATGGGAAGATTTGGGTTTAGACATACATATGTCTCCTCTACCTTTTTTCACATTCATGCATGTTAAAAAGTTGTGATTTGTCAAACCACGCAGGTTTCTAGACAAAGCGGCCATTGTCCAAGAAAACTCAAAACGGAAGGTTTGCACAGTGACACAAGTTGAAGAAGTGAAGATCCTAACAAGAATGTTACCCATAGTAGCCAGTACAATTATACTAAACACATGTATGGCACAACTTCAAACATTCTCAGTTCAACAAGGGAATGTGATGGACCTAAAACTTGGGTCTCTAACAGTTCCTGCGCCATCCATTCCTGTTATCCCCCTTGTTTTCATAAGTGTCCTAGTTCCCGTGTATGAACTTTTTTTTGTGCCATTTGCAAGAAAGATCACTCACCACCCTTCAGGCATAACACAACTACAAAGGGTTGGTGTTGGATTAGTACTCTCAGCAATATCAATGGCAGTGGCTGGGATTGTGGAAGTGAAAAGAAGGGATCAAGGGAGGAAAGACCCTTCTAAGCCTATAAGTTTATTTTGGCTTTCATTCCAATACGGTATATTTGGCATTGCAGATATGTTCACCCTTGTAGGACTATTGGAGTTTTTCTACAGGGAATCACCTGCCAGCATGAAATCACTTTCCACCTCTTTCACGTGGTTGTCAACGTCTCTTGGTTACTTCTTGAGCACAGTCTTTGTCAATCTCATCAATGCTGTTACCAAAAGGATCACTCCAAGCAAACAAGGCTGGTTGCATGGGTTCGACTTGAATCAAAATAACATTGACTTGTTCTATTGGTTCCTAGCCACCCTTAGTTGCCTTAACTTTTTTAACTACCTCTATTGGGCCTCTAGGTACAAGTACAAACGTGAAGATTCAGGCCCAGCTTTTAAGGCTTTAGCTGAAATGCATGGTTGATTGGGAACTTAGCCAAGACTGAAAGACCCTATGCAATGTTAGAGAATGAATTGAACACCAATGGATTAGAGGATACTGAATAGAATAAGCATAAGAGGCTGCAATGATGTACTAAGCTTGGGATGTGAAAATAGTTTATTAGCGGTTGAAATCTCTATTATATGGTACATGTTTGCTTGTATGGTGGTTGATTTGTTTTTGTTGCCTCTGGAACTGTGTGTCCAGACTTCAAAGGTTTTCTTTTTAACTTTGTTCCTTTTTAATGTAATTTGATTCACCTGGTTTTGTAATTGGCCAATGGCCGTTAAGCGATGTTAATTTAATAGCTAGTCATATAAAGGAGACTAAAATGTAATTTTGTTTCTCACATTGTTTACAATTTATAATAACTCTTTTGTGTTTGTGTCAGCGTGTGGGGGTAGTCCTAAAGTTAATGCCACAGTTTTGAGTTGGCATCCATTTAAAAATATATGTTACTAAAGGTGTAATATGAAAATTAAGAATGCTTTTTAGTTTTAATGTAATACGAACTTATTATACTTTTTTTACTATATTAATATTTTCTTATTCTATTTAATTAGTAAAAATACTGGAGGAGAAAAGGTTAAAAAGGTAAATCATATTTATATAGTGTTAACTAAAAAAGGAATTTTAAGTCAATAATAATAAGAATTTTACATTTTTAAAGATCATTTATTAAATAATATATTAACATTAACTAAAGAACATTTAATACTCCTCTATCTATCAACAAGTGGTTGGTTTCGTTTGTTCAAGTGGTATTGGTACCAAAAAGTACTCCTCTATCAATTAATATAAAATTTTTATAATTTTTTTAATTAATAATTGTCAATAAGCATTTTAAGAGTAACTATTATATTTATGTTTCTAATGTAATAAATATGTAACTTTTATTTAATATTTATAATTTATATTTATTTAACACGAAGCTAACAAGTTACGAAATTTTAATAAACTAATATTGTTTCTTTTTCTTTTATATCATTTTTAACTTTTCTTCTTTTTTTTTATCTTTTACTCTGTTTATTTTTTGGCGTTAGAAAAACGGATAAGAATAAAATGAAGGAAAAACGGGTGTGCGGTTTAATGGGTTTGCTTGTGATAGGCATAACAAAATATTTTTCCCATAAATAAGCAGGGTTGGTCTCCTTTTGCAGAGTAAGGGCCAGGGATGAACATGAAAAAAAAAGAGAAAATGTAACACAAAATCAAAACTAGATGTTTGGTGGTGATGGCGAAGTGACAAGGCGTTCCATAAGAAAAGGTAGAAAACCAAAACCGAAGAAAAATCCCTTCATATTTCAAACTTGGTTTTGGATTAGGTATCCAAGTGTCCAATGTCCTTCCTCGACTCAAATCGTGGATTCTACTCCAACATTATTGCTTCAAATGTGACGCCAAGAATAATTAATCGAAAAATTGCTTTAGACAATATTTGATGAATTTAATGTAAAAGATTTTTTAACTCACCATTAATCACATCTCATAGTTTACATTATTATTTGAGATCCACTCTGAAAATACAAACTATAATAGGTTATTTGTTAAAATCCAAATTTACTTCAATATCAGAAACCTTTGTTTAGAGTCATCTGAGTATTGTAAGAAATTAGACAAAGAATGTACATGCCAGATTAAATTCATTATCAGAAGGGCTCAAATTGATTTGAGTTCCTTAATTCATTATCAGAAGGGCTCAAATTGATTTGAGTTCCTTTAAATCACAATTATACAGAGATGTATTAATAACTCCCATGATTCTTTTAGAAGTTGAATGTCTTCATTCAATTACTATACCTCCCACAAACAGATTTTCTGCTCTGTCCCCCATTCTAAGTTCAGTAATTAATGGCATCCAAGCCGAACAAATGTCAAATGTGGCACTACAAATTATCACTTCTCTTAGATGCCCCACAAATCCTAACAGTGTAGTTACACATGTCATCAAGCTTTATACAGAAACCAATCCAGAGTATCACACTTTATTTGAGCATGATCCCTTAAAAGGACTATCTGTTAACAAAAACAAATTGTATCAATACAACCTCTAGAAAACATCCATAGAAGGGTCAAACTGGAATTTCTCAAGAAGAGATTCTGAAAATTTTACTCTTCTAAAAGAAACACCAAATACTAAATTATATTGGAAAAAAACAATGGATACCAAATTTCACCCATTTCCAATAGAGTCAAACTTTTCTCTTGTAAAGCATTTTGAAAAAGAAAGGTTGTACAAAGAAATTTACGAAGAGACTGACTTCTAATAACTCCCGGACAAACCTCTTTCCCTTTCGACTGTGATGACAATGAAAATCAGAGTCTTCCAGAACAGATGGAAGAAGAAATACAAGATTTGTCTGTAATAATTCGAGCAAATTAAAATTTTACCTGTGACAAAGTAATTTTACTCCCTCAACGGAATAATAGACTGAAGGATAAAATTACCAACAAAACAGGTCGCCAGTCGCAAAGTAACCTTCTCAGCAGGTTACCAGTCACAAGGTTACCTTTTGAACCGGTTTTCGGTTACACAATTTTTCTATAAATAGGACCATAAGCCTCTTATGTTGGGCAGGTCCCTTACACTCTCCTCTCAAGGCCCTTTGCACACTCCTTTCTCTAGATACTCTCCTCCTTCTCTCACTAAATTTCTCTCTCTTGTAAAAATTTCTTCTTATCAATAAATTCAGAAGTTTTTTTGCATCCCCCCTTCCTTTCCTCACTCCCTTTTGTAAGCATTTCTTTTAAAATTTGTGCTTTATTTATTTAAAATATGGAGTAGTTTTCCTTTAAAGTATCTTCGGATGCCTTAAGTAATAATTATTAAAGATGCGATTATTATTTAAAGGCTTCTCATATGTATAGTTTTATCTTTCAAGTTTATAAGAAGATGTCTAACTGGCTTTGCCAGATTCAGCATCTTATAAACTTGATCCTTGTATAGTTTAATTTAGCTTTCAAGATTATACGAAGATGTCTAACCGGCTCTGCTAAATTCAGTATCGTATAATTTTGATCTTGTATGTTTTTGTATTTTTATTTTCCTCTTTCTTTATTTTCCTCTTTCTTCTATCTCTCTTCTTTTTTTTTCCTCTTTCTTCTATCTCTCTTCTTTTTTTTTTCCTCTTTCTTCTATCTTTCTTCTATCTCTCTTTTGTTTACCTATGACAAAGTAATTTTACTCCCTCAACGGAGTAATAGACTAAAGGGTAAAATTACCAACAAAACAGGTCGCCAGTCACAAAGTAACCTTCTCAGCAGGTTACCAGTCACAAGGTTACCTTTTGAACCGGTTTCCGGTTACACAATTTTTCTATAAATAGGACCATAAGTCTCTTATGTTAGGCAGGTCCCTTACACTCTCCTCTCAAGGCCCTTTACACACTCCTCTTTCTAGATACTCTCCTCCTTCTCTCACTAAACTTCTCTCTCTTTTGTAAAAATTTCTTCTTATCAATAAATTCAGAAGTTTCTCTGCACCCCTCCTCTCTTTTTGTCCCCTTTTTGTAAGTATTTCTTTTAAATTCTGCGCAAATTTTATTTAATATATGAAGTAGGTTTCTTATAAGGTATCTTTGGATGCCTTAAGTAATAATTATTAAAGATGCGATGATCATTTAAAGGCTTATCTTATGTATAGTTTTTTCTTTCAAGTTTATAAGAAGATTTCTAACCGGCTTTGCCAGATTCAACATCTTATAAACTTGATCCATGTATAGTTTTATTTATATTTCAAGATTATATGAAGATGTCTAACCGGCTCTGACAGATTCAGTATCGTATAATTTTGATCTGTATTATATATAAAAGATTGTTATTGTTATTATTCGTAAATTTGATTATATATACTAGACATATAGAAAGAAGAATAATGTAATGCGATAGAAAATAAAGATAAACTAAAAGGTTTTAATTAACTTTTTTCTTGAAAAACATCTATATTTTATTTTAGTTTTGTAAAGTTTTATATTATTTTATGAGTTTAATTAATATATACTAACAATATAAATTTTTTTTTATAAATATTTAATTATAACCTTTTATTTATAGTAAGTTTATTTAGTTTTATTAATTAATATTTTAAAGTCACATAAATAAAAAGTAAATTATAATTATTCTTTTATATTGTCACTACATAAAAATCAAATTCTATTTTATTTTAGTTTCCTAAACATATTTTAATTTAAAAATAATTTCTAAAACGGTGTGCAATGATATAACAACGTTTTGTCGTTAAATTGTTTCACGTCATTAAAAATAATAATATATTGACTTTTTTTAAAATAAAAATATCATTCTTAATAGTTTAATAAACTTTTTGTTCCTAAAAAATATCTATAGTTTGATTTTGGTACTTTATAATTTTTTTTTTAGTCTCCAAAAAATATCAAATCATCTCTAATGTTACAACATTAAATAATGTTGTAATTAAGATTTTTTCACATCATTCATTCTACGTTTGAAGATAAAATATAATAAAAACATATATTTCATTTTTATAGTTTTTCTTTTATTTTTATTAAAATACTTTCTAACAAGAAAATAATTACATATGACATTTTTATATCAATATATTACATTTTTTATTCTTTATTATCTTTCATATTTTTTAAGTTAATAAGAATATATAAATTGGTAATATAAAATTTTATATTATTATCTAATTACCTATTTATATATTCTTATTAAGTTGTAAAAATATGAAAGATAATAAAAATAAAAAAATTTGATATATTATTATAAAAATGTTATATGTCATTATTTTCTAGTCAATAATAATAATATTATGCATATATATATATAGTTAACAACTGATTTTTATAGTTAACTTTAGTCTTTAAAATTAATATTCTATACTGTTAATAAAGGAAATACCCTCTTTTGATGTTTAGTTTTTAAAATATCTATTTTACTCCTATTTTAAAATTAAAAAAATAAACTAATTTGTCATAAGAGGGACTTGAACTCATAACCTCTTATTTGTCAAAAATATACTTTACCACTAGACTAATCTTATAATTTTAAATAAAAAATTACTTTAAAATATTTATATCTATACTTTAAATTAATTTAAAATGGATATTTGTCACATATCCATTTATGATCTGACATGTTTTTATCATGTTATCATAAACAAAAAAATATAAAATTAACAAAATATATTTCAAAACATGTCATATAATAATTTATATTTTAAAATATAAAATTTTACAAAATATATTAAAATAGAAATGCGAATACACAGGCATAGCCGCGCCTGTGTTTTCACTAGTAATAATAATGTTATTACAAATTAATTCTTTTGTTTCTTTTTGTTTTTACTTTTTATCACAAATATTATGATCATTGAGTTAATAATTAGGAAGTTATTGATTGATTATAATGGGTTAAGGGTAGTTAGTAGTTGAATTTTACTTTTAATGTGAACATGTAGGGAGCTCACTGTATATATATTTTTATTTTATCAATAACACACTTTTGATTTCCTCATGCACGAAATACACCATTCTTGTTTTAAAAATACAGCGCCTTTCTTGAAACATAACAACCTCAAATAGCAAATTGATTTTATTTAGGACTGAAAAATAACATCACGCAGGTCACGTATGAATCCTTCGGATTTTGAGGAATAATATTACGAGTTTTTATCTAAACATTAGACATGTATTACCCGATTACGAGTATATAATAACTATTTGTTCCGTATATGTATATGTTTCGTTACAATTATAATTTAACAAATTTAATTTTTAAATTTTTATTTGTAATTGTTAATGTATTAAAAATTTATATATTTTTTTAATTAAAATATAATTATAGCTTATTTAATGATAAATAAATAAATTAATTAATTTTTTAAAAATAATATAACAAATTATCCAATGGATATAAATATTAATTAAAATTTAAATTCCATATTTTCTCCTTTTATACTCAAATTTACCTCGTGTTTTCTAGAAACAAGGATAAGAAGAGTCAGACCTGGTCACCCTTTGTCATCCTTAAGTTTATTCATCTTATGTAAAATTCTTTACTTTTGTACATAAGTTTTAGGTTTTTACTAAAAAGGTTTTCTTCTTAGTTGATATTTATATATAGCACACAATTTTAGATTTGAAAGAAGAGATATGTTTCCTAAATAACAATTACTTTGGATTGTAATAAAAAGAAATAACAATTTTCAAGTCATGAAAATTTATTGAACCAATTTTAGAAATTAATTTTAAATAGAAAAAAGTTTATGCAGTCATTCTAAAGGGTTAAAATTGTTGAGATTGAAGGTTGGAAAACAATTTTAATGAAACATCTTAAGTCCTTAGTGTTTTGGTTTTGTAGTTTGTAATTTTAGCTTAATTCATTTTAATTCATTTTATGGTACCAAACACATTTAATATGTGTGATACTTATATGGATTGTTTAGTTAGGCTTGAGTATGTGAATCAGTATTATTTCATATCGAATCTTGAGTTTTATGATTGTGTATTAATTGGAAAGCAAATGAATCAAATTACTAAGTTAAGAGTTGGATTACTTTAAGGGTAATAAATTACTTAACTTGGTAATAGATTAATAGATTATCTGAGCTGGATCAAGCAAGAGAATTATAAAAAGTTGAATTTTTGAATGTTAATCAATTACCATAATAAGTTAATCAATTACCCTACGTGAAATTTAGGTATCTCATTGCAAGCTCTCTGCAATAATTGATTACATGTAGAGTTAATCGATTATCAGAGAAAAAGGGCATTTCTAGGTCAGTTTTAAAAGGGAACAATCAGGTAATTAAGTGGTGCTGGAATGGTAATCGATTACCTGAGGTTGTTACTCATTTAAAAACATTTTGAACTAATTTTTTCAAGAGAGAAGGGAATTTAGGTTTTCAAAAGAGAAAAAACGAGTTTACAAAGAAAGAACCCTTTGAAATCAAGAAAAACCCAGAAATCAATTGTTGAGAATCAAGATTTGGTTGATTGGAAGAGAAAAGATTGTAGAACTACGTTTATTGTTTTGGGTATTCATCACGAACATGTGATACTATTCTTTACCCATTTCTTGTGTGTTTTTACACATGTTTGGATAATCTCTAGATGAAATCTAGAGGTTATTAGGAAATCTTATAACGGGTTGCTGTGAGTGAGACATTGTGAGTGACGGGATGTTATGGTATAAAAAACTCTTGTGGGATGCAAGAGGAAACCTTTCTATTGTTGTGTTGTTTTGATCTTTTTGTGAAAATTTTGTATGTGTGATGTGCATGTATTATGATTTTTTAGTGGAAAGCAGATTAGCAAAAGGCTAAGTCTGAAACTGGATGTAGGTTTGAAGGACTAAATCAGTGTAAAACAACTGTGCCATTTCTCTCTATCTTTAACTCTCTATATGTTTGATAGAATAGATATCTTGATTGAATTATATTGGTTTTTAGTGCAGCAAAAAGGTGAATCTTTAATAGAGTAAAATGATTTGAATCTTTTGTTAAGTAAAAAGTGAAAATTAAAATTGGTTCTTGTGTATTAGTAAAGTGAATCTTGGTATAAGAAAAATTGTATATCTTGAAAGTGAAATTACATATTAAAGAAAGCTGAATATTTGTATTGGAAATTTGAATTGTACATTGTGAATTGATTAAATGTATTTGAAAATCGTTATCGAAGGAATCGTTACTAGTTAAGCTAGGAGTTTGAAATCTTAGAAAGAGTTGAATTTTAAACATAATTTCATGTTTTATTTGAAATTATTTTTGGAAATTCTTAAGGTAGATTTTGGAAATTTCATAAGGAGTGATTTTTGAACTCTAATATTTAAAAAAGAAATTTGTGAAAACTTTTGAAATCTATTCAATCTTCCTTCTAACTTCCCCTTGGGACTAACAAGAATCCTCTCCATTTCTTAAATTCCATTACTAAACTTTTGAGTACATAAATGTTTCATCTTATAAAATTTATATCATCTCTATTTAATTAATTTTTTTAAAAGTATAAAAAATGGTAAGAAATAAAAAAAATAAGCAAAAAGAAAATTAGAGAGATCCATTTCTAATTCTAAAGTAATAATTTTACAGATCATTTAATTCAATCATAAACTATCTTATATAATAGGTTTTACATTATCAACATATAGCATTTTGATTCAATTAAATAACAAAGCCTAGAAAATAAAAATCCCACACAATAGAATAAAGTTAACATAGTTTAGATAATATTAGAAAATTAGTAAAAAAAATCAATTCTATCACATAGCAAACAAAGATCAAGATCTTCATTGTTAATTGCAACATCAAGTTTCTTGCCATGCATTCCCAACTTGATATTGAAATTTAGAGACTCTGTAAACAAACACAGAGTAGTGAATGAATAGATCGAAATTAAGATTAAAAAGTTTATGCATATATTTTATATAATTATTTTTCTAAGGTTTTATTATGACGTGATTTATAAATTAATTTGTACAATACTAATTTTTTATATACTTATATAAAAAGTTAGACTTGTAGTTTTAAGTAGGAGTAGTACTCAAGATTGAATAACACAATTTTAAACGGTGAAAGCGAAGCAAAAAATTAAAAACCACTGAAAACTATAATCATTACGGATAAAAAATGATAATAAATCAAACCAAAAATTAAAATAATATTTTTTATTTGGTTTAGTTGTAATCCTTATTGTTAAAACCAAATCAAATTGCACCTTTGATATACTTAATTATATTTATTTGTAGCTTTATGTAAGCAGTATATATTCGAAAAATTTTACTGTAACAGGTATGGGGTGAAATTGAAATACAATGACTGACGTGGATTACCTTTACCTTTATGCAAGACTCAAGAGGTCCAGATCCAGACACTATTATTATTGTTGATTTGCTCTATGCGGCTATAAGGCACTGAGAATAATTTATTACTTAGAATATGGATATATCATGTGCATGCATTGCCGATCCATATAACATATATAGCTTTGATCTATGCACTTAAAGATTGCCCCCTTCTAGCTAGCTGTTTGGCTTCTGCTTTTGTAAGAATAGGTTATTTCTCTGGATCTCTAGTTGTGATTGCGGGACATGTTGCTCTCACATGCAACCCTTTTATTTGTCTACCCTTTATTTTAGTTACGAGGATCATCACCATAATTAATCTTTGAACACGAATAATGTGGCTCAAATTAATGTTGAATTCAACTTGTACTTTCCGGAAGAAAGGTGAGGGATTTTTTCGAGAAATCGATCGCCTGGAGTGCTGGTGGTGAAATGCCGCAGAATTACCTATAAAAACACTCGGGACGATTAAGTAAAAAAAAGTTTCTAGGTGTTGACGATTGAGTGTATATAGTGGATGTTATATGGTCATTACAAGTTGAGTCACCTCTAATAATAACTAGTTAATTATGGTCATTTATAACTAACTAATGAATTTATTTTTAATATAGTCTAGATAAAAAAGGTGTGGATAGTAGAAAGGGGTAGTAAAGAGTAATCATACTTAAGGCATGATTAGGGAGTGTGACCCTTAGTATGAAATAGGTAGGAATATTACTCATGTTTTGTGCATGACTAGGGATGCACTTTTAAGAGTATGGGTGAATATATCATAATGCCCCGTTCACTTAAAGGTAAGTCCATCCTAACGTACTCTTGCATGATGACTACAGTACCTTTAGAATTTAAAAGGTGACTTAAAACTATAGGGTAACCTAAATACAATGGTCAAAAGGGGAAGATTAACTTTAGGAGTCAACCTACTAAAAAATTGAAGTCAACAAAATTACAAAGAAAATGCTAATTCTAATTTATATAATGAAAGAAGTTTTCTTCATGTATCCTTAAAGGGTCTTGGGCCAAATTGCATCATCCTCTTTCCTTTAAAAAGATTTGCCCTCAAATCTTAAGCTTTCTTCCATACTTGCAAAAAGAGAGACAAAATAATAAGTAGATATTTCTCATCAAGAAGGGATGGAGTAAGAACAAAGAGTTCTCGTTGAGTTAGGATAGCAAAGGGTGGCACCATGAAGTGTTTCAAAATGGCGGTCATTTTAGTGCTCTTCCCTCCACTAAGAACATCCCTAATCCACCCTTGACGTTCCAAGCCTTGACCAATTATGATTAAAATGGTGAGTGAGGTCTATAGACTTGGTGCATTAAAGCATTCCTCCCAAGAGTTTTGTTCAAGTTGGACTTGAAGTTGTGGGTCATTGTGCTAAAAAGGTTTAAGCACAACCTCAAATTCAACTTGTTCATTTTGTAAGGGTTGGTGGGAAGATTTCTCTATGTAAAGAACCTTCTTTGAAGGAAAATATTAATTCTAATTTATATAATGAAAAAGGTTTTCTTCATGTATCCTTAAAGGGTCTTGGGCCGGATTGCATCATCCTCTTTCATTTAAAAGGATTTTCCCTCAAATCTTAAGCTTTCTTCCATACTTGCAAAAAGAGAGACAAAATAATAAGTAGATATTTCTCATCAAGAAGGGATGGAGTAAGAACAAAGAGTTCTCGTTGTGAGTTAGGGTAGCAAAAGGTGGCACCATGAAGTGTTTCAAAATGGCGGTCATTTTAGTGCTCTTCCCTCCACTAAGAACATCCCTAATCCACCCTTGACGTTCCAAGCCTTGACCAATTATGATTAAAATGGTGAGTGAGGTATAGACTTGGTGCATTAAAGCATTCCTCCCAAGAGTTTTGTTCAAGTTGGACTTGAAGTTGTGGGTCATTGTGCTAAAAAGGTTTAAGCACAACCTCAAATTCAACTTGTTTATTTTATAAGGGTTGGTGAGAAGATTTCTCTATGTAAAGAACGTCCTGTGAAGGAAATTATGGATCTTTCTTAGTCCTAGTCTTCCTATCAACATCCTTATCTTCAATTGTATCCTTCTTTCTCTTAAGCTTTATGTGTCTTCTATCCTCCAAAGCCTAAATAGGATTAGAAGGATATAAGGTGAACTTTTTCTCCTTATGAGAGAGAGTGATTTTATTGGTGAGCACATTGTGCAAAGTTTTCCTATCATGTGCCATGAAATTCCTAACAACATGTGATTGGCTCTCATAGGGACCACATCACATAAAACTTTGTCCTTATAGTGCCCTATGGAGAAGCTAATCTCCATTTTCTCTCTTACTACTACACCATTCTCATTATTAAGTCCATGGAAAGAGTAAAGTGATGAAGAGACTAACATTGTGCTATAACAATTGCAGCACGACCCTCCATCCACAATGAGAGAACCAATTTTGCCTAAAACTTTGCATCTTGTTTGAAAAATAGTCTCTCTTTGTATATAGGTGTCTTTGCAAGGACGACTTCCAAAAAGCTCTTTTAGTGTCAAGAGATCATTACATGAATGAGTACTCTTTTCATTTGATGTTCCCCCTATGAAGGTAAGTGGCGGACAAGGACAAAGAAGAATAGAAAAAGACACTACAACAAAACAAGGCACAAATGAAGGAAAGCTAAACTTCCAAATGAAAGAATTACTTGACAAACTCAAAGAGTTACAAGAAAAATGACAACCAACAAATAACGTGTAGAAAGAAAGTAAGCACAACTAAAAAACCTAGAATGGGTCTAGAGTGGAAATGGAATAAGACGAAAAACTCAAAAAAGTTTCAAGAATTTGCACAATTAAATTCAATTGGGTGATGACATACAAATGAAGTTTCAAGCAAGATTCAAACAATTGAATTACTCCTTTCAACAATGTTTTTAGGTCATGTTGAGGTGCACTAAATTTTGTTTGATTTTCTTCTTTAGTACTTTTTACTAACACTTTTTTTGACTTATTTTCTTTTGATTTTTCTCTTCTTTTTTTTTTTTGGAAAATGATTTTGCTACACCTCTTAAGCAATTTGGAAAGCAAATATGTTGAAGAGTGTATTATAAGTAAACGCTTGAAACAAAGAAAAAGAAAAGGCCACAAAAATTGAAGTAAAAGTGCCAATCATTGAAACAAGTAACTTAAAATGGACTAGTAATTTTAGGTGAACAAAAAAAAGGCATCAAATGAGAGTTTTAAGGAGTTTTAGGTCAGCTTGATTACTCAAGGTTTGTAGCCCAATTACATGCCAAAATGATCTCTCAAAGCCAAGCAAAAAATTCACCACAAAAGCTAGCACAAAATTAAACTACTAAAATTATTGAAGAAGTGCATGAAATATGGAAGAACTTGAGCAGTAATTTGTTTTTGAAAATTTTAAAGAACATGCTAAGATCTAAATAGCATATGAGACTCTTTGGACTTAGGATCAAGAGTACAATGCCTCTTTGATGCTCAATTTCTAATAGAGAAACAACACACTCTTATGGTAAAATAAAATAAGCTAAATAATGTAATTTAAGTGACAAATTAAAGGACTAAACAAGACTAAACTAAGACACAACTTAGGAGGATTAAAACTGAAAATAAATAACTCAAAATGACCAAGCTAAGACGCAAGAACAGAGAAATAGGTACAGTAAAAATAGAGAAATACATGTAGTAAAACTGAACATAAACACAAAGATAGAAGAACAAGGTGCATCCAAAAATCAAGACCATAATTGCGTGGCTTCCTTCACAAAATTTGTGAAGTCATTACAATTATCTTCTTAGGATTTGCACAAGAATAAAAGGAAATTAAATGGATGGGTAGAATTTAAAGAATAAATGCTAAAGAAAACACATAATGATTTAACGGAAAGAAGCAACAAAAATTGAACTATAAAAATAAACATATAATGTGAAATATATTGGAAAGGGAAAAAACGAAGAATAATACAATGTAACAACACCACAAGACAATAAGGAAGTGGCAATAACAATACAGAAATGAAAGAAAAACAGCAAGAACAACACAAAAATAAAAACCGAATTGACAAGATAGTATAGGAGAATTTCACCTCAAGGAAGTTGGCTCATGATACCATATGATAAAGACTCATATTCTCCCTAAGATCTACTTCCATGAAGAGGTTGATTTAAGTGAAATGGAGTTTGGAAAAGGTGACAAATGGAGAAGGATTTCACGCCACTCTAAGGGTAATTAAAGATAAGTGTTTGAGGTTGCTTGCCACAAGGAGGAGGATCCTTGATAAAAACAAGAAGAACCTCTCTTCTAGAAAGAGAAGCTTGTGCCCAAATGGAGAAGGTGATTCATCGTCACACTCACTCAAGGCTACACTAAAGCTAAAATGCTTAAATTAGGTCTTATTTATAGGTTAGAAATGGCTGGTTAGGCTAACTAAACCATGGGTTAATCTAACCAAGTTTAGGCTAACTAGACCATGGGTTTATCTAACCAAGTTTAGGCTAACTCTAGTTGAGTCGCATCTAACCATGATTAGCTAATTATGGTAATTTATAACCAACTAATAAATGTACCCCTAATCTAGTCTAGATAAAAAGGTGTGAATAGTAGGAATAGGTGATAAAGAGTAGTCATGCTTAAGATATGATTGGGGGGTGTGGTGCCTAGTAAGAAATAGGTAGGAATAGTTGTCATGCTTTGTTCGTGATTAAGAGGTGCACTCTTAAAGTATTCACTTAAAGGTAAGCCCATCCTAGCATACTCTAGCATGATGACTGTAATACCTTTAAGATTTAAAAGATGACCTAAAAACTAAGGTGTGACCTAAATAAAATGGTCAAAAGGGGAAGGTTGAATTTAGGAGTCAACCTACTAAAAAGTCAATACCTGGGGTTGGAGGTGTCATTTAGTAGGTTTTTCTATTTCTACTAGTTGAAGGTTGGTTGTCCAATTTGTTAGATCTCTCTAAAAGGGGTGAACTAGGGTTTGTTTACTTTGTTTTATCCTTCTTATAAGAGATTCAAGAACAAATTCATCCAAATTGACTTCGTTGATCGTTGACTACTATGTAACAACATATTTTTTAGGGTGGATGAGAGGCCCAAATTCCTATTCTACTGGTAGGATGGTCCAAATAAGAAAAACTTCACAATCAGAAGGTCATTATGTAAGAAGATCGAAAGTTGTAGAAAATGTCAATCAAAATATGGATTAAACAAGAAGCTATCATCACTAGATCAGAATCTACGAAAGTGTAGCATCATATGAGTTGTTGAGTAGAAACAACTGATGCAAGATCATAAGGTGCGAAGATTGGAAAAGATACACTTATATTAAAAGACCAATGCATCTATTGATCAAAATGTCCAAAATGTGATGTTGAAGGGTGAAGAACCAAGTTTCTAGAGAAAGCATTTGATGGATTTAGAAGATTAAGACACCTTCTTCATAATTAGAAGGTTATGTTTTACTGTTGAAGAGGAAGTAAGCTTTTTCTCTTCTAAAATCATCTAAGAATGTGCTTCTAATGAAGAAGGAGAATAAATAAATGTATAAGAAGAATTGAACTAACTTAAACACTTTCGAAAAAAGAGTAACTAACTATTGTACACTATCTTATAGCAATATATCATTTGGAGAACAATATGATGTACCTCAAAAGACGAACTAATCATAGAATGAGATTTAAGATCAAAATACTTCTACCTCTTGAATGAAGGTACAAGTTAATAAGACAAATATTAAAGGAAGCATGTTAATGCCTATTCGATCAAAGACTCAAAGGTCAAGCTCTGATAAGAAGACTCTATTGTGGATATGAAAAACAAAGCATAATATAATATGTTAAAAAAACTCATAATCTATCATGATCATCCGGAGAAGATGTTAGGAAAATTTCTACATGATGAGTTGACTTCTACTCAGTGAATTATTATTAATTGATGGTGCAAAATGCCAAATTTGAATTATGTGAAGAGGTTGAAGCAAACACAATCAAAACGAAGATAAAAGCTAAATATCCTCCTTAGGAAGAACTCTTTAACATACTGCTTATCTTCAAAGTTCACAATCAAAATAAAGTGCTAGTAAAGTTGATTCTTGAAGAACTATATTAGGATAAAGGGACAAACACAATGATAAATCTTCAGGGTGCATTAAATGCCATGATCATTGACCAAGCTCACATGCAAAATCCCTCAATAGTAGGAAGACAAGCAACAATCACATACTAAGACTATAAATAGAGGATCAAGGAAGAAGAAGAGTAACAAAACTCTTAGTTGAAATTCATTCAAGTGTTTATATTCTCTCTTCCTTGCTGCATTCAGGGATAAATACATGCTTTGGAATGTGGGAGCAGTTTCCCCCACTAAATTTTTTTATTTGATTTTGTAATAATATATAATATAATATATTGTTATTGTAATTGCTTCATTTTTGTAACAAACTATAAAACTTGCCCTCAATGTTCGTATGTCATAGATGATTTCTAAAAACAAACTACATATGGTAGTTACTTTTTCTTGGTAATTTTATAGTCACATATTTATTATTTTAAAACTTTTCATGGTTATAATTTTTAAAAAAAATAATTTCAGTAGCAATAATTTTTATTTAAGAACAAACTTTTTAAAAGTAGTTATGAATAAAAAATATTCATTTTACTACCAAAATTGGTAAAAATAATTAATTTAAATATTTTTCACATAATATATATTTGAATTCAATAACAAGTAAATTTAACTTTTTATGCAATCATAAATAAAAAATATTTTTAATAGTTACTAAGCTATTTAGTTAAACTGAAAAGATAAGTTAATATTATTTAGTTATAATTTTTATTCAATATCAATAAAAAATATGCTAACATTTTTTTTTATTTTAGTTGTCACAATTTTTATTTAAAAATGATTAAAACATAAGTTAATATTTCATTTTGATGTAAATAAGTTAATATTTTAAATTTGTTAGACATGTTTTTACTAATTAAATTACTGTTTATAACTTTGAACCAACTATTGTATTAACTTTGTTCTTCCATTTCCAACAAAACATTTATTCGCTTTTCACTTTATTTTCTTTGGTTAATTCTCTTGTATCTTAATCACTTAATGACTTTTTTGGATAAATTAAATTAAATGTGCATGTTCTAATTTAACAATCTTTGTGAAAAATTTATTCTTCTCAAATCTCAATTTTTTTTGTTTGGTCTTATCAATTTTTTTTTTGTAAAAGTTTTGATTTTTATAAATTTTATTTTGAAAATTTGTATGCTCTCACTAAATAAAATTTCTAGATTCGTAATTGGCTTTTAATGTTTGATAAGATTCACTTATCTTGAGTGATAAAAAGTTTTAGAAAAAGCAACATTCCACAGAGCTAAATCTTCATATTCTTCACTTCATGAAGTTAGATACTGAATGAAACATTATTATCATCCTCTCCTTGTGAGTTGTTGTCATATATCACTCATTCATTCTTCTTGTGCTTAGCCATGAGGGACTAGTTGTTTAAAGAATACTCGGTTGAAATCATAAGTGGCTTAATGTCAAATAGTATTCAATTTTAAACTCAAAAGAGTTTAAGGGTAAACCAAGAGTGATTTAGAATATTCGTTGTAAGTTAGAAGTGACAATAAAAACATTTATGTATTTGTTTGAAATAGTGAAACCTTTTAAGAGGTGTTTGGAAGAGAACTAAACGTAACTTAATTTGGAGTGAATGACTATAAAAACAACTGTTCCTACCAACTTCTATTTCTTCAAGTTTTTATAGTATCAGTTTTACTTAGAATTATAAGAAGATTCTTATTTTGAAATATCTTCTTAAAATCATTCTTCAAACTTTTTAAGGAGGTATTTTTGAAAGAAGTTTATTAAAAAACTTCTTATAGCTTTATTTAACCCTATTCTAGAGTTAACCTGTGACTTCAATTTTATTTATTCGTATTATCATTGGCATAAATTGTTGTAAATTTAATTAACTTTATATAAAAATTTTATTTTATAAATTTTTTTTATTGGACAAGATGATAATTTTTAATAAATGAAATTTTTAAGCTTTTTACTCAACAAATTTAAATTTGCAATAATTTTTCTTTAAAAAAACTAATAATTTAAAATAGTTTTTAAAAATATTATTACAAGTTTAAATTTAAAAAGATATTTTTAGGAGAATTTAAAAATAATTTTAAGAATTTTGTTGCAAAACATAACTTTATATCAGTCAAGCCATTAATTGGCTCAAATATTAAGGCCTCTTTCGGGGTGATTTTGAGTTTTTGGTTTTGAAATGTATTTTGAAAACAAAAATGTGTTTTGCAAAAATGGTTCTGTTTTGGTTTTTTACTTATTTTCGAAACAATTTTTACTCAATTTCAAACAATAAAATTTGATGTTCAGATTTTTGTTTCTGTTTTTATCTAAGTTGATTACTTGAAGTCACTTGTCACCATTGACCATCAATTCTAACCGGCGGTCACCAGTCGCCACCTCTAACTAAAAGTCACTGGCCATCACTTCTGACCAGCGGTCACTAGCCCCTCCTCCAACCAGCAGTCACCGATCATCACCTTCGATTAGCGATCACCGTACCTCCAATCGGCGGTCACTGAATGACACCTCCAACTAGCGGTCACCGGTTGCCACCTCTGACTGGCAGTCACCTCTAACCGATGATCACTAGCTGTCACCTCCAACTAGCAGTCACTGGCTGCCACCTTTGACCAGCAATCACCGATCGCCACCTCCGACCACCAGTCACCAACCACCACCTCTGATCGCTGGTCACCATCACCATCTTTGATTGCCAATCACTAACCGTCACCTTGAACGATTATCTCGAGCGATACCTCTAACTAGTGTTTTAGGTAAAATTTGAGAACAATATTTTAAATTTGAAAACAAAAATAATGTTGTTTTTAAAATTTTAAAAACACAAAACCAAAAGTAGTTTTTTTTTTATATATAAATTTCAAAATTAGAAAGTAAAAACCACTCCGAACGGGTCTAAATTGTTAAAGAACAAAATATTATATATATCTTTTTGTCAAAATGTCCAAAAAAGGTATTCATGAATTTTGATGATATTTAAATTAGTTATTTGTGTTATTTTATTGATTGGACGAAGAGTAACTTATGGATTAAGAGAAATGTTACTATCTTATTGTTTAACATAGTTTTCTAACGCGCATTTTTATTATTGCTTAACATTTAATTATCATTTTTATGTAAAAAAGTTATTTAGTAATTTGTAACAATTTTATATTTATAGCTAGGAGTGTTAGTTGAACAAGGTAGAGATGGTTTAACATTTCCGCCTCCCCTACATTTAAGATCATCCTTGTCCCCGCCTCCTATTTTTTTCAGGACAAAAAAAATTAACTCACTCCCACCACTGATTGGGATTTAGGTTTTTCCATCATGAACACAAAGACAAAAGATTATATGCACAGTGAAAAGTTTCACATGGTTGTGGAAGACATCACTGGTATGATATGTGAACATCACATTGACTTCATTACTCTCTTTTTTTTTTTTTTTCTCTCTCTCTATATATATATATATATGACATATCTAATAAGAAAACTAAATTTATATAGAGTAAGATGAGTAAATCTCAATCATTGAAATAAAAAATGGTTGAGTGAGAATGAGTGAATGATATGATTTGATCTCAACTATTAATTTTTATTTTAATGACTGAGATTTATTACTCTTACTTTCATGTGAGATACCTTATTTGAAGTATAAGTGATTTGAAGTGCGAAAACCAACATACTTATCTCCACCCCTACCACAAAATTTTTAAGTGAAAAAATCCAACCTCGATCACTGTGATATTTATTGTCGTTTGGAGACAGATTTAGGATACCGAGAAAGACGAGTATGATTACTATCTTTACTTGAAATAATATTTAGTTTATTGAAAATATACGATTTTTTATATTTTTTAATTATATTATAAGTAATTTTTTGCTCACAAATTTTAAGTTTAATATTTGTTTAAGAGATTCAACTTTAATTCTATTTGATTAATATAATCTTAGTATATAATATTTTATATTGATAATATTTAAAACGCTTAATTATTTTTTGCTATTCTTTAAAATGTTAATTTTTATCCAATAATTACTAAATAACTTCTTTGTTATTTTATTATTTTTTTAGATCTAATTTTGTGTCATAACTTTTTCATATAGCTTTCGTGTCAATAATAATAAGAAACTTAAAGTATAAATACGTTACTTTTTAGTTTCTGGAAAAAAGAAGAAGAAAGAAATAAAGATTGTTGTTACTAAGAGATACATGTAAAATAAGATACCTTGTTTTATTAGACATAAAACTTAAGAACAAAAAATAAATTGATTACACAAATAATAAAAAAAAACATAAATAAATAATACATCTTGTTAAAATAAATATCTAAACACACTTAAAAAATATAGGTCATTTACACACAATATAAAATAATTATACATCATTTTTCAATTACAAAATATCCTGTATAATATGTTTATTGAATTTTAAAATAACTACGTTAAAAGTCATATTAATAATAATTTATTTTAACAATAATTTATGATTGTTGATGGTATAAAGATATTTTATATAGTTGGTACACATGATCATTAGAATAATTTTTTTACTATTATAATTAACATTTAAATAGTTCAAACTAGAAGTGAAAATAATATTTACTAGGATTGTAAATATTACATATTTTAAATATGATAATAGTCAAGTTACAACTCTATGGTCGGATGAGGGCTACGGTTAATGGTTAGATCTTGTTGTAATATTAGAGCTTTGTTTTGGCAATGTTGGCTCTGTGTTGGGTTGTATCCATGGCAAATGGCAATGAGTGTTGCTGTTGTGGGAAGCTTTATGTACATTGCTCGGACTATGATTGCAACTTCTGTTAGCTAACAATTTGTACAAATGTTTTGATGAAGTAATATATTAGTTCTCTTTGTCTTTCTAAAAAAAATTGTACAAGATTAAATTATTTTTTTTTATTTATACTTCTAATAAGAGTTAAAGAAGATGCTAGGAGGTTTACAACCGCTTGACTATAGAAGATTAAATACATGCATATTTCAGGATAGTTTTCAATAATTAAAATTCAATAGCATTACATAATGTAACGTTAAAAATAGAATACATTAGTTATAACAATAAAGACTTTTCAATTAGAGAAAAACAATTATCCGTGTTAAATGTTTTACACTTATATTAAATAATAAATCTGTTAATTTTACTTATTAATACTTTAAAAGTCATATAAATATATAAATGAAATGTTGTGATTAAATTTTTTACATAAATGTTAAATTCTTTCAATTAAAAGTCTATTTTAATATGTTATAATAAGTTTAATGATTTAATTCAATATGTTTTGTAATAATATAATAAAATATAAATAATTTACGGTGTCATTTTACATATAACATGATAGAATATATTGTGTTAATTTGTATATTTTTTGTTTATAATAATATGATAGAAAAATGTCATATCATCAATAATTATGACAAATTTGTGATGAATTTGAGAAAACAAAGGAGATGAAAAAATTTGAATATGCATAGATTATAGATAGTAGGATAATAAAGTATGTTGCATATAAATGTTAATCTAGTTAGAGAATTTACATTTGGCGAGGGAGAGGTTGTGGATTTGAATCCCTATTTTGATAATAAGTTTATTTTTTATTTTAAATAAATATAAAAATAAAATAGATATTTTGAAAAGTAGATAAAAATTCTTTTTATTAATAGTATAGATTACCAATTAACTAAAGATTATGAAAAACTCTTGCACATATTTGAAATATGTTAATTACAAACACTTTTCGATTAACAATAACATTTAAATAATTCAAACAAATGTTTTATTTTAAATTTAAAAAAATTAAAAATATTTTTCTTATTTTTTCTATATATGATATTATTATTTTAAAATTTTAAAACATAAAGATAATAAATGAACTCACATATTCAAACTTTTTTTATTGTAAATACATTAATTTTTTTATTTTACTTATTTTCAAAGTAAAATAAAATATTCTGTTTATTTTATTTTATATGATATATTTATTTAAAAATTAAAAAATAATAAATCTAGTAAATAAATAAAAAATTATTAAATGAATTTCAATAAGAAAATATTAAAATTACTAATGCGAAATTGTTAGTTCCAGTGATATTGGTGGATTATGTGATGAATAAAAAAAAAAGCCACTACGTCATTTTTTTTAAGACATGATCATGAAACATAAGTAGAAAATAAAATAGCTAAAAATATTCAAAGTGTCCTTATTTACGAAAAAAATTATTATATAAAAGACTTTTTTATATGTTATTCAGAAATTTCTATTTTCTCAGGCTGACGAGATGATCATTGGCAGAAATAAAATTGAAAATCCTTTGTTTTTTTTTAACGACCAAAAAGAAAGTATAGAAGAATAAAAGGAGCCACCGAAAATCTATGGTTGACAATTAAGAAGCGAACAAAGCAGAACACACAACACTCCATATAACTACCGCTCACCGCCATCTCTCGTGCTCTCACTAAATTCACACTGCACTTTTACATTTGCATGCTTCTTTTCTTCTTTTTTTTCTGTTAATTGTTACACAAAATAAAATGCATAAAACCAAACCCATAGTTAACTCCATTCATAATTTTCGCACAAACCCAATTGACCTTTAATCCCATGAATATGATAATTACTCTCTTTTGATGCTTGAATTTACACAAGTTTATTAAATTGTTCAAAAGTTAAACAAGAATTCAATTTTGATCTGGTATCCATTTACGATACATCATCATTTAGTTACGCATATTGATATTTTATTTAAAAGTTAACTCTTAACACATTGCCATAAACTTTTAATTACGTATAGCTTCATCGATAATATCAGTGCATAAAAATTAATGTAGAAAAGAAAAAGTAGAAAGAGCATCCGTGACACAAACGGTGTACACAAGATGTCTATATAGCGATCGTAAACTTTTAAAGATTCGAAACGTGCAGTAATTAAAACCTTGGGAAAAGCCCGGCAAATACTGTGGTGTGTATAATCTGCCACCTCTTCTTCCTTCCTTCATTTTCTTTCTCTCTCTTGTTAGCATTATTACCACCTCGTAACTCTTCCTTGATTAGCTCCGAAATTAAAGACGAGAAAAGCATTTCCAACATTTAGTTGTCCATTGTTTGCGTCATTAGCCAGTTTTCCGCTGTCAAACAAGTGTTGTTTTGTTTGTCTGTCCCATGGCGAGAGTTTTCTGGGTTGGCATTGCTATAGGACTTGTTTTCAGCAACTGGGTTGATGGATTCGTAGGTTACGAACATCACTTCAATGAAACAGAGTTGTCCCTGTTAGAGGCTAATGAAGCTTCCTTATCCTACGCCGGGAGCAATCTTCTGTTGGTAGGACTCACTCTTATTCAAAATGCTGCTGCTCAAGGAGCAGGTAATCTACTTTCAACCTGGAACATCTTTGTTTTATTTATTTGTCAAGTAGCTTATGAAACATGTTCAACTATAATTTGTCACGCCTTCTTCTCATTTTAATATTCCATTCTTGCTTCGAATGCACTTTGTTTTATTGATTTTTTTTTTTATTTCCTATTAATTAGATTTCATAGAAGTTTCTATTTTTAATTTCTTTTATGCACTGATCTTTTAGTCTTCCGTTTGCTCGTGAGTATTTATTTAAGTGTTGCATAATAGCACGTTATTTAAAGCAAATCTGTTATTATCAGGTTGTCAAGCCCCTTTTATTTTGTTCCTACTAGGACTAAACTCTTGCACTTGTCTCTCCGTTACATTAATTACCTTGCGTGTCTCAATTAATCATGATGTAAAAAAAATATGAACGTTTCAACATGAAGAAACTGCGATATATTTACGGGAAATTTGGCCTAGATGCGCAGTGTTTAGCAATAAATAAGATTTAAGAATTCTTTACCTTTGAATTTGGCTAAATATAATTCCTTGCTTTGGCTTTGGCAGTCTGCTTGGATGGAACATTACCTGGTTATCATTTGCATCGGGGATATGGATCAGGCACAAATAGCTGGCTTGTTAATTTAGAGGTATTACTTGATCTTTTTAATTGATCTGTTTCATTTTATTTTTCTGTAATAGATTTGTATACCATATAAAACATGCCTTGAAAAAGGTTGATAAGTATTTCTTTAGAAACTTCAAAAGCATTTCTTTTGAATGTGTTGTTGGAATCCCATTTTGACATGACGAGGGTGAAAATATTTAGAAAGAGAAATTTTAATTAGGATCTCCAAATGTCACTGGTGATGTTAAAGTGAATATTCTGTGGCAGGGTGGTGGATGGTGTAATAATATTAGAACCTGTGTGTATCGCAAGAAAACCCGGCGGGGATCATCAGATTTCATGGAAAAGGAGATACCTTTTACTGGAATATTAAGTAACAAGGCTGGAGAAAATCCAGGTTCCATTCAATCGAACTAACTATTTGCAGCGCTCAAATTCTGCCCTTTTCTTTTTCTTGTCATAGGCATTAGCCGTTATGCTCATGTTACTGTTCCTCATGTTTGTAGATTTTTTCAATTGGAATAGAGTAAAGCTTCGTTATTGTGATGGTGCCTCATTTGCTGGGGATAGTGAAGATGAGGTAGAGTTCGATATCTTGGTGTTCTTAAATTGATATTTTTTGGTTGCAAGAAGAGGAAATAACATAAGTTGTTGCCTTACAAATTTAGTATCATATGCGGAATAGCATTTCTGAACTGTCCACTTTAGTATAATGTGTACAATTTAAGAGTGTCACCATCAAGTCATTGTAGTAACCATAGTTTTACATTTTCAACTTTGGTTTTAAATTAGACTGCAGAACTGCAATTCAGAGGACAGCGTATTTGGGCAGCTGCAATGGAAGATTTGATGTCAAAGGGAATGCGTTTTGCCGATCAGGTTATAGGCACTCAAGTGCATGTGCATGAACATATATAATGCTATTTCAATAATCTTTCTTCACGTGTTATGTACATCTAATTTTGCTTCAGGCTCTACTTTCGGGATGCTCTGCGGGTGGCCTCGCCACAATTATTCATTGTGATGAATTTCATGGTCTCTTTCCAGGCACCACTAAAGTGAAATGTCTTAGTGATGCTGGGTTGTTTCTAGATGCGTAAGTAGCAACCTACATTATTTCATTCTTTTTAGTGCCATTATCACCATCACCATAGAGCCTTCGTTCTTAAATTACTGTCTACTTCTTGTTCCCTTTGGAAATATAGGATTGATGTATCTGGTGGGCATACCCTCAGGAATTTATACAGTGGTGTTGTAGGATTGCAGGTAAGAAAGCACTTCCATATTTCATGGTTTTCTTTAGTTTCAAGACATGCTGATAAATATTTAATCATTGCAGGGTGCACAGAAGAATCTACCACAAATTTGTACTAATCACCTTGATCCCATTTCGGTACTCATAGACTTCTCTTGTACCAAAAATTTAGGAATTCAGTTTTATTTGAAAGAATATGCAGAAAATGGATACATCATTGTTGCTTGCTCTTAATTGAACTTTCAGTGACTTGTTTTCACCCCTTTTCAGTGCTTCTTTCCTCAAAACTTGATTGCCAGTGTTAGGACCCCGCTATTCATTCTTAATGCTGCTTATGATTCATGGCAGGTAAATTGTCTCGCTTTATCAACTGGTAGTTTTAACTGGTAATAACTAATAAATCATAATTTCTGACAATAACGATTATTAAATTAATTGTTGACCGATTAGACTAGATAAACAAAATTTCCTGGTTATCCTCAGATCCAGTCCAGTTTAGCTCCCCCATCTGCAGATCCACATGGCTATTGGCACGAATGTAGATTAAATCATGCTAAATGTACTGGACCACAAATCCAATTTCTGCAAGGTAATATGATGTATGAGAAATTGCATTGAAGACAATTGGAATGAACTGTTCAATAAATCATTCATCTGATCGAGACATTACAATGTCTCTTCGATACAGGGTTCAGGAATCACATGCTGAATGTTATTAAAAGCTTCTCAAGATCAAAGCAGAATGGCTTGTTTATTAATTCCTGTTTTTCTCACTGCCAAACTGAGAGGCAAGATACATGGTTTGCTGACAATTCTCCAGTTATTCGGAACAAGGTGTGCCTCATACTTATACTAATGCAATTTCAGTGTGACATTGTAATGCGCTTGTTTTCCTAATTTGGTTTGTAGCCACTGAAATGCTCAAAGAACATACAACCGAGAATATAAAATTATAGGAAGTTACAAATGGTTTTGGAATATGCTACTTTTTTTTCCCCAAAATGTTAATTTGGTTGTTAATTTGTTGGTTTTTGTAAGTGGATGCAATCTCTCCGCATGCTTTATCCTTTGATGTGACTTTTGCCACTAAGTAAACCTTATGAGTGCTTGGAAATTGGAATATGCTACTTAATGGTGATTGCTGGCTATTAACATAACATTGATGTGGTCTGTGTTTGCAATTCCCCTCTAATAAATAGCAATCTTCAATTTAAAGATTCTATTGTATCTAATATTTAGATATTGACAATATGCAGACAATTGCCCTGGCTGTTGGAGACTGGTATTTCGATCGATCAGGTGTCAAGACCATTGATTGTCCCTACCCTTGTGATAATACGTGCCATCATCTTATTTTCAGATGAGCAAAACAAAGTTTATCCATCATCTCATTCATTTTTGCGCTTCTTCTCACATCTCGACAGTGGAGAATTATGCTATTCAATTAAGTTATGGCAAAAAATAAAAGAAAAAAGGAAGCTGAAAAAGGCAAATTTAATCTGTCAACCATTATCATTTAGGTGAAAGTACTCTTGAGTTGGCAAAGCCGTGGTGCAGCAGTAATCAATTCATTTACTTAGTCCCTTATAGCTTGGAATAAAAAGAACGTGTTCCAACACATTTAGTCAGTAGATACTATAGTTGTGTTCTTAACTAGCATAGGAGTTTAATTCATGACTGTGTATGTCGAAAAAACTTCATTAGACAAGGGTAAAAGTGTAAAACTCATCAAGTAATTTACATTTGTAAGTTGTTTCCCATGATTATTAAACTTTGAGCATTGGTCATGTACAACAAGAGTTTCTTAACTTAGCAAAAATTTTTTTTAAGACTCTACAGTATCACATTATTTAAGAAACTCAGATAATTTTGTTTAAATTTAAAGAAATTTTAAGAAATTCATATTTTTTTTTATATTTTCACATAATGGTGGTTCAAATAAAATTATTAATTCTATTACATTAAATACTTTAAATTGATGAACAATTTCTGTAATAATTCTTTATGATAACTTAAAAATAAAAAAAAATCACAGTACATAATAATATTTAGTTTAAAATCATTGAGAATTACACAACATTGAAAAGATATACATAACGATAAAAACACAATGGCATTCAATCCAACAAAAATAAAAAACATGATGAGAAATACATAATGTTACATAAAATTAATTTTCATTATTTTGTTTTCTAAAAATATTTTCAAAATATGCTCAATCAAATATATTTGCAGTTGGCGGTGCTTTTCTTTGTTATGAATCCATGCTCTCCTTTGGAGGTATGTTGATCCGAAACTAGTGTAAATATCAAAAGATACTTTGATTGATGCATACCATTATTTACATTGTTGTGATCAATATAATTTTAATATGTGTGTCATTCATCTTCGACAATCATGTTATGCCATATGATACATGCATAAATTATGTTCTTCATTACATGAGCATCCCAAAAAATATAACAGTCCACGTATGAGATTAAATTGAGACTGTAGCACTCCAAACCTACACTCTACATCCTTTCTCAATGATTCTTGTCATTGTGTAAATAATTTTCTCTTTTCTCCTTATGGTAATGAAATAGTCTTGACAAATGTAGAAAAATTTGGATAAATGTTATTCGCTAAATAGTTGTCCACACATATTGGGTTTCCTTCATTATGTATTGCACTATAGACACACCACCTAACATCACTTCATTAAGCACATTATATGCATTTAACATAATAATATCATTATTTGAATACCTACAATGCCAAAAAAAATGTCAAATCCACAAGTCGTGTGACACAACTGCTTCAAGGATGATTGTTGGATTAGCATGATCACTTTGACAAAATTGACCTTTCAACATAATTGGACAATTCTTCCATTCCTGGTTTATACAATCAATGGAACCTAATATACCGGAAAAGCCATGTGTTACTTTCATTTGAAGTAGTTATTTGATCTCTTTGTTGTTAGGCGTCCTTAGGTAGTCATGCTCAAATATTAGAGAAATTCTCGCTACAAATTTGTGTGAGCATTATACTTCCATACTATTAGTTGATGCCCATAAGTTAATATACGAATAGCTGCAGTTCACTTTTGTAATTATGATAGACCTTTTCAATGTGTTACATCTGCTCTCATTTGAAAGTATTCATCATGAGTGTCGATGACCTCTACAAGCTTAACAAACATATGCCTTCATATTCAAAACATTTTTCGAAATTGATTATTTGTGTATGTAAGATTTGTAAGGAAATAGTTTTGAATAATTAATGATACCCTTCGTAACAATTTTGGTGTACCATCTTTCTCCTTTGTTGTCAGTGTTGTCTTCAAGTTCTTCGTCTATCATTTGATCTAATAGTGTATCTAAATTGATGTTTAGATCCATTATGTGAGTATGAGAATAAGTGTTGGATAAAAAGATGAGAGAATGAGAAGAAGTGAGAATTAGAACACATTGTACAATTATATATAGAAATTCATAACAACTAGTTTTGAAATGCACTGTTTCAGTAATACATACACACACAACAACAACTTTAATTAAACTTGTCTTTCTCTTTCTCACAACCTCCGTTCCCCCCTCCTCATTCTTCTTTCTCGCATTCACTTCTCCTCTTCCTTCTTCTTCATCTTCATTTTCTTTCCTTTTTCCATCCTTTTCAATTCCATTTACTCTCAAATCTCTTACACATAATGAAAGGTAATGAAACACAAAACTTACTTGTTCCCTTCTTCTCTCTAGAACTAAGTTTGGTAACTTTTGGTGTTAGGATAGTGCTTTGAGGAAGAAAAAGAGTACCCATGCTGTTAAGATTACTCGTTTTGGCTCTGTAAGGTAAACTCATAATTCGTAACCTAAAGAATAATCTACCAACAGATGTTAGCTTTGAGTAGAATTTTTTTTTGGGTGTGAAAAACTAGTTTTAAGGATTTCTAAATGTTGAAAACATTTATTGCTGTCTAGATTTGTTGATTTCTCCCTCGCACAGTACTCTTGAAGTTATTGGGAAGTAGTTTGGTTGACTTTCCGTAATGGTGAGTGGCTTAATAGTCATTATGGCGTATTTTAATATTTTTATAACTATTATTTAAATTTATCTTATTGTATTTTTAATGTTGTTTACTTAATAGGTTTGGGAAACATACTCTTTTATTTGATTTTGTTCTCTATGAAATTTATTTCAAAGGTTGAGAGCTTTACAACTTTAAATTGATTATATTTGAGGAAATTGGAGATTTATTTTTTAAGGGACTTTGAAAAGAATAGAATAAATTTGATTATTTATATTATTATGTTTGAACCTCATATGTCGTTAGCAGATGATAACGGTATAGGTACACCTAGTTGTATGATTTAGGGTAAAGAGGACTATCTATTAGATGGAGTTGTCACTTTGTGGAGAAGACTATAAACAAGATGGAGCTGCCCTCAATGATATGATAAGATATGATATGATATGACACTGACACAAGATATGATTCCAGGAGGAGAGAGTTATCCATTAGATAGAGTTGCTATAAGAGAGATCACTGTTGGAAGAGAGAGCTATCAATGAGATGGAGTTGTCTCTTGATTCTATCATGAATGATCTCCGTTATATTTACATTTCATATAATTTATGTTTTATGTTAATATATTTCATTTCAAATTGTTTATTTAATATATATGATAATTTGTTATTATTTTAGATATGATAAACATAACTATTTGGATATTGAGAATAAGTTACCTAAAGTTGTAGGATTTATTGAACTCGTTGATTTAGTAAGTTTTATATTGAGGAATGTGTTTATCAAACAACTCATGTGTTAGAATGTTTCCTTTCTAGTTCATGGTGGTTGTTAATCCTTCATTAAGTCTTTGTGACTCACTTCCTTTCTATTGTTTTTCATTCAGATTTCCAGGTAGTTGAGTATAAGATTTCTGAAATCTTCATTTGTTCCAGCTCTACTGTTATTTCTTTTTGGTAGACCTTCTTTGTGTTGGGGGTAATTTGATGTTATTTTGGGACTATTTGTACTTTTTGCAGCTATAGGAAGTCTAGTTATGAGGTTTATGTTTGGATATTATATATTGATGTTGTTGGTAACTCCGGCTATTGAATTATATTGAGAACATGTTTTTTTTTTGTAAATTTTGGGATATCCAAAATATAGAGGAGACTCTGTCAAAATTTTTGTAGAACATTGAAAGTATATTTATTTTGGAAAATTATTTGTTAGGTATTATTCTATTCTTGTTAGACTTGCCAGGTTAAAAATGTTAGTCTGTGCATCGGCCATGACCTTGAATTTGGGTCGTGACAAGTTTTCTAATGGGTACTTTTAAAGCAAATACTTTCTAAACTTTTGCCTAAGATAGTCAGAATACTTTTCATGGTCGTGGAGTTGTTTGTCATTTATGTTAGATGTGTCCTTCATGAGGATTATCCTTACTCTAAACGCCTTACTATTTTGCTCAAGACACCTTTCTTGTGCCTTCTTTAACTTAATAATTTTTTACATGTTGGCTTTTTTTTTTTCATTCATTACACTTTCTATGCCAATATTTGATTGTTTAATCGAAGGTTATTTTTCTCATTGCGTGTTATTCTCTATTCTTAATGCCTATTTTTAGTTTGATCACCCTTAAACTTGTTTTGATCCGCTTTCAAGAGTTAGAAAAAGATTTCAAGTGAAGGATTTGAGAAAAAACAATGTATAAATATTGTATATAGGAATAGAACAGTGTTTATGCGTCTTTCGCATTCCCTTGATTGATAATCTAGTTATTTGATCATTGAATGAAAGAATCGTTGATTTGATTGATATAGTTAAAGTTCTCTCATTGAGGAATCAATGTTTGAATACTTTTTTTGTGGGAAAAGAGCTTTAACATTAACTAAACATAAACAATTTCATAGTCTGCAAAGTGTTGAATAGGAAACCGAGACCCAACAATCATTGTTACTGATTTTATCAATACACTTTAATTTGATTTTACCTATTTCATCTTGTTATGATATTTACTTAAACTTATTCATTATGATTATTGAAACCATTAAGCTTAACTTAGGATATTGAATTTCTTGAATATCTGTAATTTCTTGAGTATCAGTCAAATCCTCGTGGAGACGGCCCAATCTTATTAGATACTACATACAACTTATATGCTTGTTAAGAGTAGTAAATAAAACTCAACACGGGCATGAGTTAAGAATATTTAATGGAGATTGAATTTTATAAAAGTTCATACTTAATTGTGCTATTAAATGAATTCTTATTTTATTAGTCATTCATTTATTTTTACTTTATTTAAAAGACAAAAAATGTCTATTAATGTTTGTAATTGATATTTTATTTGATGCAACAAAAAAACCTGAACAAATTAAAAATAAAATAGTATTAATGTGGTTTTATTATTTTCTTTTAAAAGATTAAAATTAAAAATAAAAAATGTTAAATTATTTTATTTTTATTATTTAATTTTTAGGAGTGTTAAAATAAAAAATAAATAGTAAAACAAGATTAAAATTATTTTATGTTTATTTTTTAAAGATTTTTGGTGTGCATAAAATAATATCAATTAAAACTGTATAACATTTATGAAAACTTTTTTCTTTTAAATAAAGTAAAATTGCATTAATGATTTAAAATAAAAATTCATTTAATAACACAATTAATTATATTTTTTTTTAAATTTAATGTTCGCTAAGTAGGACCCATAAAGTTAAGGGGCGATTTTGAAAGTTAACCTTACATTTAAATTTCTCAACTAAATTAACAACTTTCTTAAGAAGTACCCAATCTGGACTCATATATAAACAAAAATACCTAAATTAAGAAAATTAGTTATTATCATTTAAGTTCACTAATCTCAAATACAAAATAAGAATATTTCTAAAACACCTTTTTTGGAACTTGATATTATGAATAAAAAGAATCATGATTATAATTAAATTAAGAATGTTGTAGGAATAATATTATTAAATAAAGCAAAAGTAGTTGAATTTTCTTATGTTTAAGTTTAAAACAAAATCTAATTTATATATATATATACGAGTCCAGAGGGAGAATAAATTAGGTAAATGTATCTTTTAAGAATAGAGGGTAGTATAGTATAGTTTTTCCCTTTGCACTGTGGGTTAATAATATTCTAACCAACTTTAGTGAGCAGAGAGCTATTTTTAAGATCCACCAACTGTGTTAGTGGCTATGATGAGGTCAAATTTTAATTATTGCTATGCAACATTAACAATTTAACATTAGTAGAGATGAACATGATGATGACTCAACTTATAAAATCCACAACTCACAAATTCAATCTGCAAGGTCTGCATTCTGAACAGATTTATTATATTTGAGCCTAACGTGTGCTGCAAAGCCTATAAGTTAACTTGCATAAAAACATAAAAAAATCTTATTTTTTTAAAAAAAAAATTGTCTAATTTTAAATTAGTATAAAAAATTTAATACATATTTAAAGTCAACAACACATAATGAGTTGTACAACAATAATTAAGTAAAGTGAAAGTACTTATTACTTAAAGTTAAATCTTAGGTTATAAGGTTGATTTAATGGTAAAGTCCATGAAAGAAAAAGGGTGAAGGAGAGATCTTAAGTTTGAACCCACCACTAACAAAAACTAATACACTAACTAATATAGAAAGACTTACAAAACAATAATTAAGTAAAGTAAAAGTATTTATTACTTGAAGTTAAATCATAAATAAGGGTTACAAAGTTCATATATGGAGAGAAGAAGGAGAGAGGTGGTGAGTTTGAACCTTTTACTGAGAAAAACTAATATACTTACACCTAATATTTGCCTATCGAGGAGATATAAGTGACTTGGTTAAAAAAAGAGAAAGGTGAGAAAAAATCGTGAATAATATTACTAATAATACTAACCTTTGACCTATAAAAAAAATTTCAATCCTAAAAAAAACTAAATATTAAATCTTATCACAAATATAAGATTTCAATTCTTAATTTTTAAATATTGTCTCAAAAATATTGTTTTTTTCTTTTTTACTTTTTTGACTTATGACACCCATTTTTATAAATAATATAATTTTATTAAAAAATTAATTATACAAAAATATGTAGATCTACTAAATCGACAAGTTTTATCAATATATCTAAATCAGTTCAAAATTTTATAACACAGGTAACAATTACAAATTTTGCAGGTAGCAAACGAACTTGAACTTAAATTCTGCCTGGTATTTGCAGTGCATTAAACTTGGTCCTCAGAATGTTCTTCACTTTCTTTTTTTCCTTCTTAAACTAAGCATAAATTATTCGTCGCTTGGATCAAATTAATCTTCTGACAGGGTTATTTATAATCAACACATCATTATTAGTTCAATCATTATCAAAATCATTTTATTCATCTTTATCATAATCAACGAATTGTTTATTAGTTACTTGTCCTTGTATATATAAATTGTCGACAATAATTAGCAAATTAAAAATGAAAAGCTTTTGTTTAGAAAACATGATACAAAATTATTTTCACCGTAATTTTCAATAAAATATTATTTAGTATTTTTTTAACAAAACCGTGTGTGTCCAAGCAACTTTGTTAGCTTTGTTTAACTATGGTATTAATATATTATGGAGATCAAACATGGGATTGGTTTGCCTTCATCCCGTTCCCGTTATCCTACCCGAGATTTTTGTTGTTCCTGTACCGTTATGATTGTAGGCCCCCAAAAAATAAAGCCAATAATTTGTTTCACATGGTCGGAGATTCTAAACATGGAATCGGTATTGTATGCAAATTAAACAAAGAACAAGGTCCGAAATAATTAAATGACTAAGAAAGTTATTGAATAGAACCAAATAAGTGCGCATGGACCATTAAACTAGTTCGAATAGAACCAAATAATGTTTTAAATAATTAAATTTAAGTATATGAAGGGATGGCTTTAGTTTAGTATTTGTACCTATATGAAAATAGTTTAGTACGTTCTGATCAGATCAAATTTTTAATAAGTCAACAAATTAAAAATAGACTAAATTTTAAATAATAAATAAAAGTTTTTAAAATATTTTTACTTTATTTATAATATAAATAATTATTCTATTAAGATATTAAATATATAGGTGCAATAATGTAATGTATATATATATATATATATTATTAATTTTAATTCTTACATTAAATAAATAGGTTAACTTATTATACTTAATTAATAAATTTTTTAAGTACAAGCCAAATAATTTTTTATTAAACAGACGCAAATGAATTAAATTTTAGAAAAATCACATTGAGAGTGATATAATCTATTTCCACTCCTGAGTTTGCCGTCATATATGAATAAGAAAACTTCATATTTGAAAAATATTCGGATATCTAATTAATACTATGATATATATATATATATATATATATATATATATATATATATATATATATATATATATATATATATATATATATATATATATATATATATATATATATATATATATATATATATATATATAATTGGTTATGCAGATAAGCTATCCTTAAAAGTGTTAACTTTCTCTTACAAACTCTTGTTTAATAGGTTACCAACTGTTGATAATTTGTTAAAGAGAGAAGTTATCTTTCAATCAAATGTACTCACATGTGTATTTTGTAAGGACCATGTAGAGGAAAGTAAACATCTTTCTTTCTTGTCCATTTTCTCAAGTGTTGTGGTATAGGATATTAAAGTGGATTGGAATTGAGTCTTCATTACTTGACGAATTATCTCAATTGTTCCATTTGTCGTCTTCTTGGGTGGTTGGTAAACATAAAAATAAATGTAGATTTTTGTTCTCGCATGTGGTATGTTGGTGTATATGGATATCTAGAAATTTTATTATTTTCAATGGAAGAACTATGGAGTTTTTGGATATCTTGTTGTTATCGCATAAGTTTGGTTTTAATAGAGATGTTTTTACTCTGATAGATGTAGTAATCATTGATTATGCCTATTGAACTTGAAGTAGTATGTGTTAGGAGGAGTACCTTTTTGGATCAAAATGTGTAAGAGTTTGTGGGTTAGCCCATTCCACTGATTCAAGTGCTGGTAAACGTCGGATATTTGCCATTGGCAACTACGTCAAACAACGGTTCCTAACGGGCACAAGACACAAGTGGATTTAGAGGGTATTAAACTTTTTTACATGTATACGGATATGAAACACTTTCTTTCATCTTATATTTATATACAATACAGAATATGTGTTGCCTTCCTAAAGAAAATGATGTAAGAAGTTTAATTTCTTCCATTTCAAAAGATGGCATGTAAAAGTTGAGTAGTTTCAGTTTGTCACGTAATTTGAGAGTAAGGGAAAAGTAAGGCGTCTCTGTCTCGGTTAAATGCTTTTAAATATTTTTGTAGTTTTTTCAGTGGACAAATGCTTAACAAAAGCAATAGCTTATGCGACTTCCACGACAAGTATATCCTAGGCGGAAGTAACATTAGACCTTTAGTTCTGACTCCAAGTATAGTATATAAGCGACTTGGAGATCAGATACCAAGAATTAAAAATTTTCATTTTTTTAGGAATTAAGGATAATGTTTGAATTGTATAAAAAGACAAGTTAACATCTTTAATGAAAAATGAAAATTCTTATTTGGTCTAGAAGTTTAACAAAAATTAGATATAAGGTGACTCAATTGGTTAAGGAAAGAGAGAGCTGAGAAAAAATCGTGAGTTGGATTTTTATCGCTAACAAAAACTAACCTTACTAAAAATACTAACATTTGATCTATAAAAAAATGTATAAATCTATCACTAATTACATTTAAGAGCAAAGAGATTAAGAGTTTGATGACATTCTCACGTTTCAGTTTGGTCATACAACGAATCTTAACTCTATTGCTTTATAATATGTATCTATTAACTAATCAAGCATCGGTCATACCTTGATATGCGTTAACTCACACATAAAAAAGTTTGATCTTACATCTAATACAATGTTAAAATATTAAAACAATATAAATTAAAATAAAAAATATGCAATAATTGATTAAAAATCAAATATGTCAATAAAAAGTACATCATAAACCAAAGCAATTGCAAAAAGTATTAAAAAAAAACAACAAAAAGAACCTATAAACAAGGTTTGTCATGAATAACCTTTATCCAATCTTGCTTCTTATACTTGAATCTCACTCCTAAGCCAAGAGTTTAATCTTGAATGTTAACATAGATAAAACCTAAAACTAAAGAAAGAAATACCAAAAGACGGGGTTTTTTGCCTAGAAAACCTAACTTTTGTTTTATATATGATATCAATGCTACTATGTTCATCTTCTAGTTTATGAGTCATGTAATATGGACTAAGCATAACCAAATAGACATGTCTATATGCTCATTTTTCATAAGCACATAAATTCACTTATTTTGCTTAGTTTTCACATCATTTCAATGTAAAAACCTTAATAAATCATCTAACTCAAACAATTAGTGGGAAATGAATTTAATAGTGAAACAAAAAGAACCTAAAATGAAAAAAATAACCAACACACCCAAAGAATATAATCACAAAGGAGCTTTCCATAAAATCCTAATTAGACTTATACTCAAGAAATTCATTTAACTACAAAAAAGGTTCACTCACACACCACATTTAAGTGTTTAGGGACAAACACTCAAATATTAATCTAAGTAAGCATATTCACAAACAACTATAGGCAAGAAAATATTGTTAGAAACGTTGACATGTTTTTTATTACTTTTATTTTTTATATTTATTATCTAGAGAGATAAAATAAAAAGAGAAAAGAAAAGTAAATTATTCACAAAAATAAAGAAAAAAAAGCATTCTAAGCCAACTAGAATCTTTAATCTCAATATCATGCCTAATCCCTAGCAACAATGCTAGAAAATTGATCTATTTTGGAATGCATGCACTTAAGGGAAAGCGTACCCTACTAATAGTAATGAGTGCTTAAACGAGAGATAATCAAGAGAGCAACTCAAGAAAGGTCACTCCACCTCAAGTTTCTTGTGTTATGAAAGAGGTCAGACAACATCTTCCAAAATTGTTCTAATGATAGAAGACTAACACTACAACAGCTCAAGCCCAAGAAATATGAATTTAGTGACACTTTCACATAGAAGTTTTAGTCTTCAAATAAAGAACACTGAAACTATAAAACTCATTGGAGAAGCTCTTTGGAAATGAATTGGCAATAAGAAAGTCTTTGTAAAACCTTTATTGTTGGATCCTCCATCTTTCATTATTCCTCCATTGCTTCTCACCTCTTCCATGAATTGTTATGGATAAATCTTCATTGTTGGTGTCAATTGAACTAGAACACCAAATCATGTAATAAATTCTCTTTTTTATGACCTAATTTCATATTCAATTGCTTAGGTTTCTGCTTTCTATGTTAAGTTATTATTCTAGGTTGCTTCTTCATTGGATTTTTGAATTAATTTGTGTTGAAAAACATGGATTGATTCTAGATTTGGAAGTAGAAGCATGTGGATCCTAAATTGTATAAGGATAGATTTAGGATTTGCTTTGCTAAGGTTTTAAATCAAAAACACTAATTGTGATTGCTAATATGTTAAGGGTATTAAGCATTTGTGATTACAATTAGACCTCAATATACTAAAGGATTGCGTATTGAGATAATTATATGAACCAATTGAATAGGAATTATGGTTTACATTGGTTATCGCATGATGTGAAGCCTTAGGAAAGTTAATTTGACTAAGGTTTTCAAAACTAGATTGAAGCCTTAGGAAAGTTAATTTGACTAAGGTTTTCAAAACTAGATTGATCATTGAACCAGTGAAGGTATAAGTTTAGAGTTTAAAGGTTTAACTAAGTTCAATAAAATACCTTTTGTTTGCTAATATAGTATTGTACTAAGTAAAAAATAAGTTATATATAATAACACACGAAACTAATACAACATATTATCTTTTTTTGAATTTCACCCTACTAAGCATACTGGAAAATCACTCTTTTGTGGATCTAGAAGTTTTTTTTTTCATTTTTTATTAAAAAATATTTTTCAACAACCCTATTCCAACTGTTCTGACTGGTTTTCTCATTTTTTGGCTAGCTTTTTTGGTTTTTCACTGGTTCGATGTTTTTCTAATTATTTGGAAACAATGGACTAAACATATGTCATTCCCACTTCAACTAGTTGAACTGACCAGTCTAGTCCAGTTCTGACAACCTTGATACTGACAATGCCTATTTCATTGAATCACTTCATATTTTCAATGAGCTCTATTTGTTTGATAATAATTTTTATTGTTTTTCTTGCTTTTGATTGCTTATATTATGTCAATATACTATATTAGTTAGTGATTATAGTTTTTGAATGTTATATAAGTCTCATAGGATAGATAATACTTATGAATTATTAACTACTTGTTAAAATGTTATGACTTATGAGATTGCTAATAGGTGCTGGAACTAAGAGAGATGGAAATAAATAGTTGTAAAATAGTTAAATGCAATTTTTTAGAGAAGTAAAGTTATTTTTTTTCATTTTCACTTTGTTTTTCATTTGGATTCTAAATATATAATGCATAAGCTCTGAGTGTTTTTTGATGTGTAGACTATACACAAGCCCTTCAAGCTCTCAGCATTGTAGGTGATTGAGCTTAAGACATGTCTTTCATAAGCAAAGTCTTTTCCCCCTTTTTTAAGGACATTTTCTGATGTATATGTGAATTTTATATCTGTTATGAGGTTGAGTAAATCCTTTTCTTAGTTAATTGAGTCATGTCTTCTTCATGAGGATGAGTCATGTCAATTTTTTATAACAACTTCAAACTTGATTTTTAATAAAATAAGCTTTGACTTTTGGTAAAAAATCATACTCAAGTTTTTAGTAAAATAGGCTTGAATTTGATCAAGTTCAGACTTATGTTAAACAAACTTGAACTTAGCTTTTGATAATAAGATCAAACTCAACTTTTTAACATAATAGCTCGAACTTGGCCTTCCATATTAAGCTGAAATCATATTTTAATAAAATAGGCTTGGACAGGACCTTTGATAATAAGATGGAATAGGCTCAAACTTGACCTTTAATAATAAGATGGAATAGGCTTGAACTCAACGTTTGATATTAAGTTGGAACTATCTTTGAATAGAATAGGCTCAGACTTGACATTTGATAATAAAATGAAATCATCTTTTAAATGGAATAGGCTCGAACTTAGCTTTTGATAATAAGATAAAATCATCTTTTAAATAGAATAAACTCGAACTCAGCTTTTGACAATAAGATAGAATAGACTCGGATTCAACTTTTGATATTAAGAGGAATAATCTTTTAGTAGAATAAGCTCAACACAAATTTTATGTATGTATTTATGTATGTTATAACAATTGCATGGATATCGTGATGTAATTATAAGATAATATCTATATAAGCATATGAAATTTGATTTAACAAAATTCAAGACATGATCTTGAAGACATGCTTAATATTTTCACTTTGAGCTCTTATTATTTAGAATTGACACCTTAATGGGGGAGAATTGGTGTATTCCTTTCCACAATTTAATTTCAGTCAAAGGGATGTGAAAATATTTTAATATATGCTATTAGTTTTTGAAAGGAATGTGTACCTTTTGACTTTTAAAAATCCACATGATACCTTGACCTAATGTTCGCATCCACATGTATAAATGTCTCATCCCTTAACTTTACCACACAATTTTCACATCCTTTTTAGTAAATACAGCTTGTTGTGCTCCACATTATACTTCTCAAAAAGATTATAATTTCTCCAAGATGTTTTCTTTCAAGACTCATGTTGGCGTTGTGCTTACGTTTTAACAAATATCCCTGCAATCTTGAAAAAGTTATAAAGATATTGCACAATTGATTTTAGTTTGTCCTTAATTTCTAAGATAACATCAAGTTGCATAAAAAATATTATGTCGATTTAATAACAAACAATATAATGTATACTTGTAGTCTTGACTTCTTGCTTGGTAGAGAGTTGTAACACCTCATAGAAAATCATAAGATAACGCATAAATAATGTTCCAGACATCACCTTAACTAGATTAGATACAATAAAATCACCATTTATCAAATCATTATTGTATTAAGAAGAAGAAGTAAAATCTACAAGAAGTAATTGCCACGAGGTTATATGTGACCGTTATAGTTTTTTATAGTTTTAAATGTCTTTATAGAATCATTATTCAAGTGAGATATCAATATGTAACTCTCTAAGTAGATTGAGTCCAATACATACCTTGACACTCATTTATATTGTTTTGGAGAATTGTTCTATTGGATCATTATTATTGTCATTTATATCTCTTGAGTTCTTTTAATAATTACTAGACATTGTCTTATGTCCTTACATAATATTAAGTAATATTAAAACAATAATTTAATTGTGATAGGAACATTATATTTTCTACTAGATGTTATGCTAAGTTGTTTGGTACATACACCTGTACATGACTAATTCAGTTAACGTTCAAAATTGGAGGAATTAAAACCCATCAAAACAATCAAGAATCGACCTTAAATTAAAAACTATTTTTATTTTTTATTTTTTATTTTTCATTTGAAAATAAAAATTAAAAATAAATATAAATTCATATTTATAAGATTACAAATAACAGGTACATATTATTTTATCATTTTTTTTATAAAATATAGAATTTGGTCATTATTATACATATTAATAAAGATAATTCACTTTTTTTTTTACACATTTGGTAAAGATTAAGAAAATACGTATAAAGTGTATAACCAACATAAATAACTCTCCACTATAAAAAAAAAAATTAATTGTTTTGATAACGGTAAGGTACGAAATACCTTATTTGCCCATAATATATATATATATATATATATATATATATATATATATATATATATATATATAATAATGGAAGTGATTTTACTCTTAAAAAATTTTATAAAAGTAATGAAATATTTTTTCTATTATTCAAGTTGAATTTCGTTAACCTTAATGAAATGTAATATTTCCTTCATATAACTATCAAACTCTGTAACAAGAAACCCATAAAATTCTAGATGGTTACCATCTATGTATGAAGTTAATAAAGTAATAATTAATTATCAAGACGGATGGTTTCGTTATTAGTCAACCATTAATACCTCAAGTATTTAGTCATAATCAATATCTATTAAAGCAGCATCATATGCCGTTAGGTATTTAAAATCGAAACATGCTAAACCACTTATTTATTGAGATAATATCCGATAAAAAAGGAAATACTTATATTATATATTTTTACGCAAATTATCTCGGTGATAATTATATAAAAACAATAATTATTAATATTTCTTCGTTGAGTTTGTTTAATAACCATATTTATGAATGGTTTATATATGTAATTTGGTAAATAAAAATTGGTTAACGATTTTGTATGCAAAATTTCTTTTTCATTCTAAATAATTTAACGGAAAAAAAAACATAAGTTAAATTTTGGAAAGCTTTCATATCTCTTGCTATTTAGAATTTCACTTATAGAAGCTAAAAAAGTCCGAGATTACTTATATAAAAAAAAAAGGAGTTAATTGCATATGAACTATCTTAGATTTAGGAAAATTATAGATGTAACTTCCCTTTTTTACATTATACATAACTCTCTTATTTTTTTGTATTAATTATCGTTGTACTCTCTATATATTTGAAAACCTTATACTAGTACCTCTTTCAAACCTTACATTAACACCTTCTCAAGTAATCCCTTTCCCTCTTTTCATAAATTGACTTTGTCGCGAGACTAATCTTATAACATGATTCAAAATAATAATATTAACGTAAATATAATATCATGTTGTATAAAATATTATTAGTTAAGTTAAGAAATTATATTTTTCTTTGTTGATTCTCTTTATAAGAGTTGAAGACAATTTCAAGAAATTATATTATCAATATATTGTTAAAATAACTTCATTTAAAATTATATGTTTTAAATAAATATTAGACATATTGTACTCGAATGGGACAATTTGAAGTACAATTCAATTCTCAAAATGAAATTGAATTTCTAAACTAAACCTATCAAAATTAATTAACTTTTGGCTGGAAATAGTTAGTGGAATAAATTGGGTGATGAGTTTTTTTATGGATTGTCACACCATAAAATGGCAAGTTGATTGGTTAACCAACCAAGTCTGTGATAGTGAGTCAAGCACACCTAGATCTAAGAGGACTCTTAAATTATCTTATTGGGCTAAGGATTATTACTGAATGTACTCTAGCTTTATGGCTTCTCTTATATGTTTTTAGTTTTATTGAATCCAAATGTATGTTTCTAAGTCTTTTTATAAACGAAGATATTTAATCCCACTTTTTTACAAATTTTAGGTAATTAAGGATGAAAGAATGAAAGAATTGGAAGACTTATGAAGAAATCAAGAAAAAAAAAACAAGAGGAGACTTTGCCACATTCTCACTCAAGCTAGAGTGTTCTCGCTTGAGCGAGAATGGTCCACAGAAGGATAGTGCTTTAGGGGCATTCCCGCTTAAGCGATAACATTCTCGCTTGAGCGAGAATTGTCTAGAAAAGAATGTTATTTCAAGGGCATTCTCGCTTAAACGAGTATTTCTAGCTTGAGCGAGAGGACATTTCTTCAAGCTGAAGTACTCTTCTTGCTTGAGCGAGAATCAACTAGCTCAAGCGAGAAGTCACTTATAAAATCTTTTGAACGAAAAATTTAAAAGGAAGAATAGAGCATTCAGAAAAGAACAGAGGACAAAAGGTAGAGAGAAAGGAACAAAGAGCTGCGGAAGTTGTTTTCTTCAATTCTTCTCCAATTCCTTATTCTATTATGGCTACCATTAGTAGCTAATTTCGTTTTTGGGATTGAATATAATCGATTCAAACTCAGATGTATTTTGGTGATATTTATGTATAGTAATTCATTTCTATTTGATATTGGTATTTCATTATGTTCTTCATGTCAGATTCTATCTGATCTATAGATTTTTTAATTTGATTTTTAGAATTGACTGGAAAGTATTTCTGGAAATAGCTCTGAATGAAAATACTCGATATATTGCATTGCTAGGAATAGATTTCAATATATCGATTGCTTTATAACATTTTATTATAATGCTGGATAATCTGTTAAATACCTGAGGAATCAGTATTTAAGACGTTTTCTTATGAATTTTATAATTGAGAAATCAATATAAATGATTTGTGTATGTTGCATCAATATCAATAGTTTCAAATACTATATATATTTATTCATCCAGAATACAGACGAGTGAGATTGATGAAATTCAATCCCAGTTTCTTCTACTGAATTTTCTTAATCATTTAGCTTGTTACTCTTTATACTTATTCTGCAATTTAGTTTATTTTACTACCAATCCATTATGAACAAATTCAATTACCATGTATATATACATAGTGAGCATTATAACTTTGGATTTTAATTGAAATCGTTCATCGTGGGACCGACACTCTTACTTTTGAACTATTATACTACAATTGACTTTGGTACGCTTGCCAGAGTTGCAACAGGCCCTTCCCATTACCCCTCTTTCACCATCAACGGGTATGAATCTTCCATTTAATCCTAATGCCTTTTATCCTTATGGAATACCATTTACATCAATTACCCTTCCATTAACATCCCTATATGAGCGAATACCTTTACTAAATTTCTACATGCAAGGGGATGCACTTAGTTAGTATACGTATATGTTTAATACTCATCAATTACATAATTGGCAGTCTTTCACTAGGGCTCTAGAACTTCATTTTGGGCCATTTACTTTGACTAATCATGAAGCAAACTTGTTTAAACTTAGACAAATAGATTCTGTTGTTGAATATTAGGCTACTTTTTAACATTTATGCAACCAAGTTATAAGCCTCTTAGAGGAGTCTATTTTGAACTATTTTATCTATGGTTTAAGTCCTAACATCAGATGTGAACTAGCCCTTCACAAACCTTATACTGTTTCATAGGCTATTGGAATTGCTAAGTTGGTGGAGGATAAACTTCGGGATAGCCATTTCAAGGGACCTAGGTTCTCAAATCCTTGGTCTAATGTAGACACAAAAGCTACACAATTCACAACCCCAACTACATCACCCCCACTTCCAATTAAACACATGTCTATAGCATAAATGTAAGAGAGATGTACTAAAGGGTTATTTTATTATTGTCATGAGAAATTTATGGCTAGTCATAAATGCACCAATAATAAGCTACCTCCCCTTCTAGTTAATAATGAAGAAGCAAATCCCACTTGCCCTAGTGAGGTTATTCATCCTTTGGAACTTGATGTAGAGGACATTATTCATTTCCACAGGCTACATTAGGGTTGTCCTCTCCTAAGGCTTTTAAATTTCAGGGTTTTATTCAAGGTTTCACAATTACTATCCTTATTGACACGAGCAACTATCTTTCAACCCTGTATTGCTTCACATTTGAGCCTATTTGCATGTCCTACTCCTAGATTTGGTGCAATGGTTGGAAATGGATATCACATTCATTGTGAAGGTTTGTGCCCCACTATACCATTGCAACTATAGGGACACTCATTTGTGATTCCTTGCTATTTGTTTTCTATTAAGGGAGCTGATTTGGTATTATGCCTAGAATGGTTATCATCATTGAGTCTAGTGTGTGCTGACTTTGCAACCCCTTCACTCTCCTTTACCCACAACCAAACCCTTGTTACCCTTTCCACAGATAAATAAATATTCCCATCCTCTCCTCTTTTCACCAATTTTATAAATTCCTCCATATTGACTCTATTGCCTCAACCCATCTACTTATCTTTCTTAACCTTGACCCCTAAGACCCTAGCACCACCACTCCTTTCACTACAAACCCTGTTTTCACTTTTGCTCCAATTCCCTTACAAGACATCCTATGTTTGTACCAAAACTTGTTCCAGCAACCCAAAGGGCTACACCTACCAGAAAACATGACCAGCAAATCACACTTTTACCAAATACCCCAGGTGATTTTGTGTTGTTACGTTTGCGTCCATATCGTTAGCAGACAGTGGCGTGCAGAGGTTCCCAGAAACTTGCAAATGGTTTTTTTTGGCCCCTTTGAGGTTTTACGATGCATAGGTTATGTCTCTTATGAACTTCTCCTTCCCTTGGAAGCCAAAGTTCACCCAATGGTTTATGTCTCACTATTCCACTGCTATCATGACCAACATCGCCCTTTGGTACCCTATTTTGCCTATCACCTTTCTTGTTGATGAAACCACTCACTCTCTATCTCAAACTCATTTCGAAGACCAAATGCCCATCCAAAGTACATCCAGGCCTTCTAATTCCAATCCCAATTTCCCTCTCTTTTCTGCCCTGATAAACCCATCTCAACCACCCAAAACCAATATATTAAATCCAACCCCATATCCAACGTCCACGTGTCCTAGCCCTCCCCCAAAATCCCACTTATCTTGCAGCCAACAAACCCACATGTAGCATAAGCCAACACCTTTTCCCAATCAAATTCAAAAACCAAAATATACCATCGTCCAATTCACCTTTTTCCCCAAAACCAAAATGCCTTTTCTGAATGTTGACAACCCCACCCACTTTCCTTTACCATGTGACCAATCAGCTGGAGCTAGCTTTCCAATGCTTATAACCTTTCCACTCCACAACCCACCTACACTGTTAGATTCACCCTTTATACCTAACACACAATCCTAGCCATTCCACACTAGCACAATTCACGTCTCCCCTTCCCAACCTATCCCATCCTACCACCCCAACAAGAACCTTGAGGGCAAGGTTTGTCTTTAAGGAGGGCCATGATAGTGGGCCGATCACACCTAGAGCCAAAAGGACTCCTAAATTACCTCATTGGGCTAAAGATTATTACTGAGTGCACCCCTAACTCTATGGTTTCTCTTATATGTTCTCAATTTTATTTCTAATTCCCTTAATTGGACCTCTTGTTTGTAACCCATGTGCTTTTAGGTTAAAATGTATATTTAAGGTTGCCTCTTATTGGGAGTAGTCGTTAAGAAATCACAGAGAACAATTTCATTTCATCTTCTTTACTCCCTTATTTTATTTTCTACTTCTTAACACTCCCCCTAACAATTTTTCATTTCAACATTCTAAGCATGCTTGGTTTGGTTCAAAATCCTCAACCTTAAACATAAAAAACAAGGAAATTTTATACCCATACCATGTAGTCTAATAGGCTATAAAGAAATGTTAATGATGAAATAAAAGTAGAATAAAATAATGAATCAACTTAGTCAACTAACTCTTTACTAGTGTATAACGGTACATATATTAAGTTGCTAAGTAAATAAAGATAAATAATTTAATCAACTTCATCATTTTTAGTGGATTAACCAAAGCTATCAAAATAGGTTAGACTAGACTCCATAAAAGGAGGTCTAAATAATAACAAGTTTTTTTTTTACATGACTTATTTAACCTGACTATGTAAATGAACTTGAGTTAGATTAGCCTAAATAAAAATAAAAATATATAAATTTAAAAATATATTAATAATATATAATATATTGTTAAAAATATAAATTAAATAGAAAAACATGTATTATATGTATTTTGATGTTATTTTGAATTGCTTTAGAGTGCTGTTTTGGACTAATTTAGGGTTTTGTATTCAACTTATTGTGATTGTATTTTGGTGCTACTTTAGACTTATTTAGGGTGTTGTTTTTTATTAATTCAAAGAGTTTGAGTAATCATATAAGGTTTTATATATTATTATAAAAAAAATATTTTTTAATAAAAATTTGGATTTTGATTCTTTTTTAAAAATGCCCATTTTGGCCCAATTGTCCAATACAAGGCCAAATTGTGCTTAGAAATGAGCAACTCAAATAAGTATATATCGGATCAACTTGAACTGTTGTGTTTGTTGACCAATGGCTAGGTCCAATTGGATCACCTGAATTTATAATTTGGAAATTAATTTTTACATATAAGTTAAAAAAATATAATTTTTTTAATAGACTCATTGTTTAAAGAATTGAAATTATATTAACAATTGACATATAATATATTTTTAATGCAAATAAAAAATCATTTAAATAATAGTATATTAAGAAGTCACATTTTATCATTTTTAAAATGAAAAAACACATTTTTATTTGGTATAAACATTTTTATTCTATAAAAACTAATTTTTATTTGTTTTATATGTGTGAACTTGTTACATATTTAAAATAATTGATATTTTTTAATTATTATTTATAAAATATTAAAAAATATTGTAAAATTTTTTTTAATATAGTAAAAAATTAAATAAAAAAAAAGTTGGTAAAAAAAGTTATTGTAAAACATATGATGTATATATCGTATATTATATTTTAATTTTAGAGATAAATAATATGATAGATATCTATGAATACATTAGATATAATATCAACTATAGAATTATTTATATAAACCTATTTTTTTAGCCAACCAAAATATAGTACTATACAAGTATTTTTTGTCACACTTTTTTAAACACATTATCTATTATTATTAATTTAAACTTTATTAAAAAATATAAATTTTAGTAGTTGCAAGCTGAAGCGCTCTCTGAAAACAATGGTGAAGTGAGAAAGTTACGTGAGACGCATGTAAAACTTAAATCACCTTCATGTACGTAAACAATATAACATTATGGTCATTTATGAGTTAATAAACAAAAAATATCAATATCCCTGTTTCTTAACCACCACTTCCATTTCATTTTGCTTTATACTTTTTGGTTAAGCGGCGTAGGATAGTGGGTGGGATGCCATAACTTTGCTGCGTGGGGTGGTTTTGGCCTCTTTTTCTACCCTACAGTCGTTCAGTTGGTAATTAAAACCGTCAATAGTTTTCATTAGAAAGACGTAATTGAAATGAAGACTAGACTAGTCCATAATTTTCTTATCTTCACTCATTAAGGTGAAAGTGAAGGGTGCTAAGGTTTGTCTAAAAAGTGAAAACACTCTTTATCTGTATGAGACAGTGATAGACACCCATTAGAGAAAAACGGTACCATCACACACACACAATAACTTCACTGGATTCTCAATTTCAAAAGGATCAAGTGAAAAGCTGACTGTGTAGTAACAATTCCCAGACATACAAAACTTCATGTTGTATTACACGCACACTCCATCATCGTAACAAAATAAAACCCTTATTCAAGAGAATAATGTTCACAGTGATGTCATCAATTGTATACAGATCCATAAGATTACTGTATAAAGAAAGGAAGATATATCTGGAACAAGCCTTATTCTGTGTTTAATTAATAAATAAAGTCATTAGAAGAAGAAGCTTGAATCGATCACAAATATTAATTATACTGTAACATAATGCTGATTACTGAGGTGGGGTCCTTTTTTTTTTTGGTATACAGACACATTTACAATATGAAAAGAAAATTTATGAAAAAAGAAAATTTACAGCACACACCTTGGGTCAGAACTCACGACAAATTTCTGACCTACTTCACATTGGAAATGTCGGCATCTTGCTCCGCTCTTTGCTTGAGGTTTCCACGTGTTAAGTACAGCCAGTGCCTGCAAACTACAGGGTTTGTCCAAAAGCCACTGAAAATCTCTGGATATCTTTAGTATATATATCCGAAGGTTGAAAATGCTGGCTGTGGTTCCAACTGGTACTTGATTCGTCTGCTATGAAGCCTGATTCTGGCTTAACCTCGTCACCGTAGAGAGAGTTTGTGGTTTGATGCTGCACTGTGCTTCCCAGAAAGAAAGGAGTGTTGTTGAGATACTCAGACCATTTAATGTCTTCTTGTTCTGATTGCAAGGGTATAACGTGAGAAGAACGAGCCTCTTTATCTGCCTTGGTTGCAGATTCTGCCTGCAGTCCCCATGTTATTGTGCTGTTATCAAGGAAGTTAGTGTTGCTTTGTAATTGGATGCTGCAGCTACTGCTCCCATTGCTTTTGCTTGCATTGTTGTTGTTACTGAAGGTACTGCCTTCCCAGTTCTGAACCCCATCAGAGGATATGGAAGAAGGGTTGTTGTTAGACTGGAGGCTAACAGTGGGCTTTACATGTGATGGGAACATGGAATGGAGCATGGTGGAATTCAGCTCTGACATCATTTGGGAAGAAGTGGAACTTGGCATGAAGCAAACTGGGGTGGTGTTGGGGTTGGCAGTAGTGAGTCCCATGTTGGGTCCATAGTTTAGATGCTGGAAAGGGAAATATCCCATTCCCATCATTTCAGGACTAGTGATGGAGCTGTTGTCCTGACAGGTGCCAAACCTGTCTAGGGTACTGCTATTGTTGTTGGTGGCACTACTTATCTTGGAAGTAGAAGAAACTTCAAGAGGATATCTATCCATAGGCATAGAAGTTGTAGTAGTTATTGGCTTTGCTTTTGGTGTCTCAACAAAACCTACCTCATTGGAGGCTTTCTGGTTGCTTCTGTCAGCTGTGAGAGACTTGTCCTTCTCATTCTCAACCTCCGAGAGAGGTTGGTGTGTGTTTGGGTCAATACCTCTTTGCCTAAGCTTCTTCTTCAGACATGAATTCCATAGATTCTTTATCTCATTATCTGTTCTTCCTGGTAGCTGAGCTGCAATCTGTGACCACCTAATCATACAACCATCAAAGCACATGTAATCACACACACACACACACACTCACATATATATAGAACCGCGACAGCCTTGAAATCCATTGTAGTAGTGACGACAATCTATATCGGCAAAAAGAAGAATTAAACATTGAAAACAAAATGAGTAGTACCTGTTGCCAAGGACTGCATGGAGTTCAATTATAGAGTTCTCTTCTTGCTGTGAGAATGCTCCTCTCTTCAAATCAGGCCTGAGGTAATTTATCCACCTTAACCTGCAGCTCTTGCCACACCTCTGAAGACCTGAGATATACACAACACACACCGGCGCACACAAAGTTTGAGAGACGGAAGGTTAATTAATTAAAACGAGTTGTGCTGTGTCCTGGACATGCTGCAATATTGATAAAGTGCAGTGGTACCAGCTAGTTTTGGAACCGAACTCCAACATCCATGGCCATGTTTGGTGATGTAATTCAAAAGCTTTTCGTCTTCCTCCGGAGACCAGAGGCCTTTACGAAGCTTCTGCTTGTAGCAACAAGAGTGTCTCCCCATGTGCACTATACCTTAAGCGATTTGAAATGTTTATTAAAAGCGGCAAAGTCTTGTGTCAGAACGTACGTGGATTGCTAAGAAGGACACAGGAGGTTTGATGTGAATTAATGGGAAGCGTTGGAGCTTAAGAAAATTGCAACTTGGTAGAGAATCGAATAAATAGAAGGAGTCTTATAATAAGAGGGGTGATTGGACTGTGTCGTTTTGAATTTATATCTCATGACCTGGGTTCCTCTCCTTTCTTCACGGGACATTCCACATAATTGTTTCGGTCCCACAACCTCAGCCAACGCTCCTGATGCATTTCATCTCTTTCATCCGATGGATAACAATTAACATTACCACCAAAGAGGATCATATGCTTTGACTTATTTATGTCAATGTCCCACTACCAACCCCACCCTTTTTTTCTCTTCTTAAGATTTTTGCACCAGCTCAAAATATTCATAGACTATCATAATCAATTTGCATGTGTTATATTTATCTTCATTTCTATTAGTTGTGTGTATAAAAATTTTTACATTAACAATATATTAAAATAAAACTCATTTGTTATTTGCATGCGGATTATTACTTTTTGGTTTGAAATAGATATAGAGAAAGATGTATAGAGACAGAATAGGTTAAAATGTGTGTGGTCTTTGGTTTATTGTTAAAAAATGATGTAAGAGCTACGTAAAGGAAATTATATGGTAATAAGATTTAAGAAAAAAGAAATTAATAGGGAAAAGTGGTATTCCTTGTAAGACAGTGAATGAAATCCTAAAGATAGCTATATGCCAAATTTTGGTGGGTAATTGCTACACTGGTAGCTAGGACGGTTTTCACTTTTAACCGACCTTGGTGGTTATGTAATATGTACCATGCTGCTTTAGGCCATATAGATGTTATCTCGTGAGTTTGAAACTTCTCGAGTGTGACGAAATGTCTCCATTCCCATACGACTTAGATGAGAGAGAGGAAAGCATGAACCTTCAATGGTATTTCAAGGAGTGGCTTGGCCTAGGCAAAGCCTACTCCAAGATTAGTAATATGAAGTACAAATAAACCACAAGAATTAAGAAGGGAAAAATTCTCGTGGAAAAGTAAAGCCTTAGAGGGGTAAGGTAAGCAAACAAAGCATACTGCATTAAATTGGCGATAACAGAACCTTCTCTAGGTTCTTTTGTTCCTGTTGGTGATAATACTTCAAGTTTTGAAAACTCTATAGCCCTTTCCTTTTCTTGTCCAACTTTTCCACCAGATACTCTTTGGTAGAAAACTGACCTTCTCTTCTTTTTAGCTTTTAGGGATCATTTTTGAAAAATCATTATCGTTTGGAAAAGTTTTATCATTTGGGTACAAATACAAATTTACTTTTCACATCAAAGCATGTTAAGGTCACATTTCTTCCCATAGAAATTGCTGGAATTCAACCAACTATCTCAATGATTCATCATTTTTGCAATTTGAAAATTACGTATCTTTTCTATTAAATTCGATTACTTCAATTTCAATATTCTAACTTTATCAAAATTCTGTGTTTGTGTGGAAAGATACTAAAACCGTAGATATTTTAGGTAGTACTATAGCCAAGTTAATAATAGGGACCTTTGCCTTAAAAAAAACAGTTAATAATAGAGACAAATAACTCTATACAGTGCGACCGTCACAATAATATAATTGCCCCTTTAGTTTTCTTATTGAAGCCTGCATTTCTGATAAATATATTAAAACAAATAAGTTTAGATAATTAAATGATATTGTGAGGCAAGGATACTTTCGCATTTTGTATTAGGCGATACTTTTTAATTACATTACGTGTAAACACATCAAATTTGCTGTGTAACTATGTCCGCATCTGTGTCACGTATCTAGTATTTATACCGGTAAGTGGTAACCATATATACTTTTATTGTCACATTCAGATGAACGAAATTCTTAGAACAGCCTGCAACTGATCAAATAATATTAGGGCTCTTGTATATTTTTTTTTTATCGTAAGAATCCGACACGTGTCAGAAAATATTCTCTGGCCTTGTATTACCTTTAGCCTAAAGAAAAAGTAAATAAGAATACTAAAGAAGATAAAAAATCGCTAGGACGAAGGATTTCTGCACTTCAAAACTATTACAGAATGGGAGACCAGAGATAAGTAGGCATTATTCATATAGGTGGTAGCTATTGCATAAATGATTGTGGGACAAAGAGAAAAAAAATTGACCAAAAAGCTAGTTAGTTTAAGTAACAGATAATTGATTTCTCTTGAGTAAAAGTCTCATAAATTGCGTTGTGTATAGAAAAATTCTTTGAGAAAAAGTTACTGTGGTTTAGTTAAAAAATATTTGTGTTTGGGAAAAGATGTTCAACAATTTTGGCTAACGGTAGCTTTCCCCCTCTCTAGGGACAAAATCACAAAAGCGAAGCAGAGAGATCACAGGTCCCAAAAGCCCATGAACTTTCTGACTTTTGCTAGACAAAGTCAAATTTAAATGGCATTGTAATTCGTGTCATCGATGGAGATTGGAGGATTCTGCACTATGTCATTGAATTCTTGCATGTATGAAAGGTAATTTATCTAAACCAAGCCTTTCACTCTAAAGAGTTTGTCTCCATGACAAATCCTAAAGTTAAATAGAAAAAAGATAATACCCAAACCAGTTAGTTAAATCAGGGGACTAGTTACTGTGTGCTAACAGAAGGACATGGCCATCAAGTAGTAAAATAATCAATTCATAGACATTCGCTTCAATCATTTCAAAACAGGAAAACTTAACAACAATAAGGGTCGCAGCATGTGTCTAAAGTAATGAAAATTGAAGATAGATTGAAAGGGTGACCTACTTATTTTATATAGAAAAAATTAAATTACACTACATATCTTTGAATAAAGTAATTATAGGACATTGTACGCATAATAAATTAAACTTTTCCTTTGTCCTTCTGAGATGGCACAAATTGTACAATATTCTCTGCAAGTTATTCATGGCACAGAAGAATCCAAAATAGTGCTTTGTCTTCAAGTGCTTCATTTTTTCACAAACATGTTCTAAACCCATAAGGGTATCTTCCTTCAGCTCTCAATAATATAAGTTTATATATTAGTAATATTAATTTTGATATCGGTCTGCGATTGCCTGTCTATTTGTTCTGACATTGTGAGCTTGCGCGGCCTATACCATGTCCTAATTCAGCCATCCAATTGAGCATTTGAATTATAAATAAGTTCACAATGGAAAGATGCTTGTAATCTCCATAGTCCACGACCATACCTCATCATGAGCCTGTAGGCTTATCTTATATATTTCCCATATGAGCTGTTCCAAGAAGTCAAACTCCTAACATTGTAAAATGTTTATAGACTTTCATTTCTCTTGCTGTCCGCATACGTCTATAATATATGTCGGCTTCGTTGTCCTTTGGATATTCACAGCAAAATAATCAATTGGGTCATTTAATTAGTGACAAAAATGAAGTTGGTCAGCTTTATAATTGAACCAATGTTTTATAGTCGTCTTCTTCCCCCTCTTTTTTCTTTTCTTGCGTGAAATCAAAATTGATGTCTATGTTTATGGGACAAATGAAGCAGTCTTGTTTTAACAATAAATAAATAATTACTTGTTTTCTTATGATAAACGTTTGGTCTAAGGAGGCAAATATTCGGTTCCAGGATAGATGGTAGGGTGGCACCTTCAGTTTTGCTAGAAATAAAATTGTTCAGAAACACGCTTGTATGGAATAACTGTTTATGGAATCTGTTCTACCTTTTATTTTATTTATTTCAAATTAACCGACCAATGACCATTAGTCACAGAAGGTAAGAGCCAATATGTATGTTAAATTCTCTTGAAACATGCATTTTGATAATCAGAGGCAGACACTAGTTGAGACAAATCTAATCCAAAATCACTTGGACACTTTGCTGTGTATTTGTCTCACAAGTTGCTTCGAAATGGTTGAATATATATGGGAATTTTAGCAATTGCAGCTACTGGTCCCCTAGTTATTCTGCAGCAAAGAGGACTGAAGAAGAAAGGAGTTCTGTGGCATTATCGTCAATTTGGAAATATGTGATTTATTTAATCTTTGTAGGCCATACCTAAAGTTAAGCATATTATTTAGGTCCAGTGCATAGTGCCATAAATGAGAGATTAAAGGACTATAACCCTCTTATAAAAAAGGGGAAAAAATGCATTCAATTTTCTTCGAATTTGTCCGGTAAATCATTGATTACTAATGTTGAAATTAATTGAATAAAAACATTGTCCTTATTATGAGCACTCCATACATCAACTCGGTCCTAGCCATTACTCAAAAATGCCCTCCTATGTTGAAAGACATATAAGGTAAATACTTCAGAAAACTTACCAAATTCAAAGTTAAAGGCATAGCTAACAAGTTTAAAGAAAACATGGAGCTCAATGTATTATCGATTATGCTAGGAATTATGTCTACATGATGTATTATGTTCAAGAGTATTGGGTACATATTTTAATCAATTCTGCTCTCTTTATTAATGAAATAATTTGCTTATGAAAAAAATATAGAGTTCAATCTATTATTAAAATTCATGACTTGAATTTTCAAGCAATAACCAAAAAAATACAAGCAGCACAGAACAATTGGTGGAAATTAACCATGGCATTTCAATTGCTATTGTATTGCTTCAATGACACAATATAATTGTAACAGGTTCGGTGTAAAATGTCTCTGTGGCCTTCAGATTCTTTATTGACTACATAAAGCGGAAGTATAATTTGGTTTTAGAATTTTTTTTATAAATTTTCAATAACGGCTGCCAACTTGCATATTTTGTGCAAAGCCTATCTTATCATGTGGGAGACTTTAATAACAATTAGTACTACAAAGGATTTTAATCATTTTAAGTAACAATAGCAAACAATGCAATCAAGGTAAAGCAAACTTAAACGCTTGGAAGTTATAATATTGATGGGAAGTTTGTGAAATAAATTTAACAGAGAGATCTTTATAGATGATCATAATTGGCCTTTGAAATAGAAGGAGACATAATCCACTTGCCCTTGAAAAATGAAGATGCCCCTGCATTATCCTAAAAACCAGCATTTCCACATCTAATCCCATAACAGACAACTAATTGACAAGAAAGAGCAGTTGTTACAATTCATAATTTCATTATACTAACCTATCTTTGCTTGGTAATTGGTATAATTGAATTAGTTTGCTAACGGGAAATGTTTGATTAAAATAAGCAACATGAAACTGTAGAAACAGTTGTAACCACTCTCAGGTTAAGCTTACTTTGCAAAATTTGGTCTCTGTCAAAGTTCCCACCAAAACTATTATTTAGCATAGACCTAAAAAGTGTCTTTTCTAGTGTTAGGCCCCAGTAATAAACAAGGAGATTACTCCAGAAGGCAGAGAAGTATTATTATCATTACAAACTAAGCAGTGCAAAAATGTCAATAGTTTGTGGTTGTTCCTTAAGATTTAGAGTAGCATTTTTTTTTCCTTAGTTAAGTAATTAGGAAATTCCTATGAGTAGAAGGAGTATTAGTAGTACAACTATGATGGAATAGAATTCGTGGCCAGCGAGTTCCCACCTTGAATTGTTGGATAACTGAAACTAGTAATGTTCACAAAAGTTTCAAAGAAGACCATATTAACCCGCTAAATTGGCCCATTAAGCGTGATTGGAAACACAGGCACATGCAAATTTCATGCGTTTTAGTTAACAGCAACTTAGTTATCTTTAGTCTTGTCAAAGCAATAAGCGATGATGACAAAAACATGAGTATCTCATTTATGACGTTGCCTTACTATGGAAGATTATTATCTAGCTAATGATCATTTTTAAGTTAAATTCTAGAAGTTGATGACAGGGATTAGTTATTTTATTAAGTGATTAAGGAATAATATAGAGAGGAAATAGACTCAAAAAGAGGGCGAAATAATAAGGTTTTTTAATGACACATAAGCCCTAACCCCATCAATGATCAAAAGCTTTGTCTGGTTGAAATGTTCCTTTGTACCCCATCCTTGAATAATTACATTTTCACTTTTGCTTTGTAGTGGGAAATGATAGTCAACTTTATTGCTATATTTACATCATTACTTTTGATTTTGGGAGAGAGCTTATGCCTGTATTTGAACTATTTGAGATTCTAATAGGCATTAGCTCTAGGACTTGAGTCTCCTCAATCAATCTGATTTCAGAACTTGTGTGTTGAACTTGGGGAATACTCCACAGATTTTGATTACAGGGGTCTAATCAAACCGAAAAAGAAAAAACTTTGAGGAGAACTAATGCCGGACATTAGACAGACCAATATCTAATTGGATCAACCTTGGACCTAGTAGATGGTTACTTTACAATACACCTTAATACATCCGAGCCACCGTGTCCACAACATGCTTCTACGCATAATGTCATCATCTCCTTGTTTACATTGCCAGCTTTCAGATTGACTTTCGTTATGGATTTATGGTTACATACTTATTTTGTATCCGTACACCTTTTAGTATTTTATAATCTCAAGGGTTGATTCAAATACAATGTCATATCAAGCTTGATATCTCTTTAAGTTACTAGATATCCATTATACTTATAGGTATCAATGAGACCAGTTAATTTGCAAGGGCATGTGAATTCAGTTGTTAGATCGTCATGCTGCATTCCACGCCTCCTTACTGTCCACTTAATTACATTTTGCAATATTACTTGTCCTCGACTTTCATTTACTATTTCTATCAATGAAATATGTTAGATTATGAAGGAAGTTTTTGATAATTTATGAATGAATCTGGTAAAATTTTTTAAATAGAGTAAGAGCTAGACATAAGTTAAATCAAAGCTTCTATTGGAAGCAAGAGCGTCTTGTGACAATATCTAACGAGAGCATCTCATAGTTGCGTCCGACAAGAGTATCTCGTAAATAATGGAGATCAAAGAACATCTGGAGTAGATTGTCTAGTATTCATGTGTGTAGACAATATGATAGATGCTTTTGATCAACTCAACTTCTATTGCACCATTTTAACTTTTAGCCTTTAACATCTATAGGAACACGTGAGTTAATTAGTTAGTTACTACTACAGTTAACATGATGCATTTTATGCTCGTCGGTTAGAAATATTCTATTTTCTCTCATTTCACTCTTAATTATGTGTTTTGTTTTTGCGATTGCATTTTATTTAACATATCTTCTTAATATCTTGTGTGTATTTATGAATTAAGAAATTGAACAAAATATTTATTTAATATGCCTATTTCACGTAAAAGTTTATATTATAGATTTTAGGTGTAAATAATATCTTCATTTTGCTACTTCATGGCATGTTAAGTGTTGTTCAAATGTTTTAATTGACATTAGATCCTAAAATCAAAATTGTTATTCAATAATAAAAACTAAAAAATAAGGACTAAAATAAAAATATTAAAAAGAGTAAAATGAAAAATGTGTTATTTTAGTGTTAAATTTTACTATGAAAGATGTTGAATAAATTAACATATATATATATATATATATATATATATAATAGTAAAATAATTTTTATAACCTTTATAGAAATTCTTGCAAACTCCCTTAAAATCAAATGAAAAACTAGCAATTAAGAATAAATATAACATATTAACAATTAGATGGCATTACTCTTTATAAAATAAAATATTGAGTTATAAACATTGAAAAATCAACAAAAAAATATTAAAAAACTATAATTTATTATAAACTTAATTGTACATTTAATTCCTCTTCCATTGCTTAACAGGGAGGAGCTATCCCCTGCCTACATCGGGCCATATTTTTTAAGAAAATACGTCAAGTTAACACTTTTAATAAAACATATGTAACTTAGACAAGGCATAAGGCCATTTGAAAAGTCTTTTAAGTGTAAATATAGCATTACCTATTTAAAAAATTATTAATACATATTCATTGATAGTATTATTTTTGTGTATTAAATTTTTTATAATACATTAAAATCTAATTTATTTATCTTTTTAAATGTTAATCTTGTGGATTTATGTAAAGAGTCAAGCTAAGACTTATAATTAATTTATTAAAAATAAAGTTAGGTCTTATTTGAATGTCTTATTGCAAAATATGTTTTAAATAAATTATCATGAATATTATATTAAATCTTAAAACTATGTTTAGGTCACATAAATGTTAAATTTGATTTTTATAAAGTCTAGTATGCACATATTCTTTTTTCTATAATTTGGTGTTAAACTATCACAAATTAAGACCTTAAACAAGTTGTAGGTAAGGTACGTGCCTTTAAAAAAGTCTTTAATTTGATGGATAAATAAGTCAAACTCAAGCATGTGATTTGAATTCAGACCAGGTTTAGGCCTAACAAAGCCTTACTTGACTCTGTTCATTTCCATCCTCAATTACAATGAAATGGTTCCATTTCTCTTTTTCCAAAACTCAAATTTTATTTCCTTTTCAAAATTTCATGAATTAAACTTAAAAAACTTTCTAAACTTCTCTTTATCAAGCTTAAACTTGAGTTCTAAGAATGCATGTATGTTAAAGATTCAAATGGAGAATTTATTATTAATAGTAGTCATACAAAAGTTAAATAGAATTATTGTTAACGAAAAATTCTTAGACAAAAGAAAAATCTTCTTAACAAAGCAATTCATATTAGAAATTCTCCAAATTTTGTCTTCTTAAATACCCAATTTCACATCATAAAAATTCTTTAAATTTTTTTATCTTTTAGTTTCTCAAAACTTTTCAAATAAATCGATTAACTATAAAGATTTGGCCTAAGATGGACAACAAACTAAATCAATTCGAAAATAGTTTAAGAGTCATTTACAATTAATTTAATGAACTTGATTAATGAATTGAATAAGTTAAACTGTGTCTTTATACCTTAATTTCCTACAATAATAATTAGTAAGTTAATACATTTGTAGATGGTCCATGGTCCACCAAGTATTGACTGAGTTACTTTAATGAAACTTGACAACTGGGAAATGAATTGCTTAGGTTAGTTTTTGTAAACCGATATGTGTTTACATAAATCATTATTACATATTGTTAGAAAATAAATCATGTTTTGTGATTATTGAGAGAAAATATTGCTATAATTATCCATATTAAAATAGCCGGTTTACAGGGATAGTTTTGCATTATTATAGGAGCAGAATAACATAACTGTAGGGATAAAATAGCGTAATTATGGATACTCCCTCTTGTATATATTTCTAATATTTTCATTCAATAAAACACGAGACAAAATTCCTTTTTATTTATCTTCTTTACATGGTATCAGAGCAGAGACGATCCTCTGCTAAATCATTCCTTTCCTTGTTTCCATGGCTAATGATGGAAATAGTTCTTATTCTCTCCATCATTCTGACCATCCTGGAATGGTCCTTGTTTCCAAATCTCTAGATGGAGACAACTATTCGACTTGGCGTAGAGCCATGGTCATCTCTTTGAATGCAAAATCCAAATTGAGTTTTGTTGATGGAACTCTCAAGGCACCTTCTGCCGAGGCTAGAAGAATTATGGCATGGAAAAAATGCGACGACATGGTGTTATCTTGGATCTTTAATTCTTTAACACCCGATATTGTAGACAGTGCTATTTTCTATGACACTACTCATGAAGTTTGGGAAGATCTTCAAAATTGCTTCTCTCAAAGTCATGCACCACGGATTTTTCAGATTGAGAGAAACATTGCTTGCTTGACTTAAGATCAAATGATAGTTGCAACCTATTACACGAAGTTAAAAAAATATGGGATGAGTTAGGTTCCTATAGTAATGCAACCTGCACTTATGGAGAAGATAATAAAAGGCGCAAATTGATGCAATTTCTTATGGGGTTGAATGACTCTTATAGTGCTATTCGTGTGGCCAACTCCTTTTAATGAATCCATTGCCTGATGTTACACAAGCTTATTCTTCCATCATTCAAGAAGAAAAATAGCAACATTTGGGCACCACACGTGACACAATAGAAGCTTCAACCATGGTTGTTCAGAAAAATGAATCAACAACCTTTGCTGTTTGACGCAAACAAGGTCTTTTTTCTCGTCCTAATCAGAAGTCGTTGCATTGTTCTCATTGTGATAGAGATCATCATACAAAAGAAACATGCTGGAAGTTACATGGTTATCCTTCTGAACACCCAAAGCATGGAGCAACCAAGAATGCTTATTCTAATCACAATGGGAGTAGTCAACCTTTAGCTAATAATATCACAGCCACTCCAATGATGCAACAGCTGCAGTCTGCAATGACTGGATTAACTGAATTACAACTTCAACAAATGCTATCTATTATACAAAATAATAAATCATCTCAGTCAGCTAATTCTAAGGCCAACACCACCAATGTGTCTTCAGGTTTGTCACTAGCCAAACTTATAATTGATAGTGGGGCCACCGATCACATTATTTCTTCACCAACCTTGCTTGTCAACAGTAAAGAAAACACTTATTTACCACCAGTTGTTATGCCGAATGTGACCAAGCCCCAATTATCTCTACTAGGACTTTACCTTTAAGTCCAATGGTTTACTTAAAAAATGTGCTTGGGGTGCCATCTTGCAAAGTAGATTTGATGTCAGTAAGTTGAGTCACAAGAGATTTAAATTGTTAAGTAACTTTCTTTCCTTCTAGGTGTATTTTGCAGGATTTGATGACGAGGATGACAATTGGTTTGGGTAAACAACGAGGTGGACTCTATTACTTGGTTGCAATGACATCAAATAAGTCACAAACTCCTATTCAATCGTTAGCAGCCCATGTCACCAAGTGATCTCCTTCTTCAAACAACTCTACTACCTTGTGCCATCGATGACTAGGACATCTATCTCCATCTAGATTAGATTTCATGGCTAAAAATTTGTTAAATTTCTAAAACTTGTGATGTCTATGCTCTTGCAAAACAGAGGCGACTTGCTTTTCCAACTAGTTCAATTTCTTCAATTAAACCTTTTGAATTACTTCATTGTGATATTTAGGGACCATATAAAATTCCTTCTCTTTCTGGTGCTAGGTACTTTTTGACTGTTGTGGATGACTTTTCTTGCTTTAGTTGGGTTTTTTTCATGCATCATAAAAGTGAAACCCAACATCTTCTTACCAATTTTTTCTCTTTTGTCAAAACCCAATTTAATACCAATATATCGAATATTCGGGTTGACAATGGAAGGGAATTTTTTTCTATGCGAGATTTTTTTACACAACAAGGTACCACTTACCAACATTCTTGCACTTACACACCACAACAAAACGAGGTTGTCGAGCGCAAACATAGACATATTCTTGCGTTAGCACGAGCTCTTTGTTTTCAAGCTCATCTTCCCTTACAGTTTTGGGTAGAATGTGTCTCCACTACTGTCCATATAATTAACAGGTTGCCCACACCTCTTCTTTCACGTCAGACACCTTTTGAGCATCTATATAGTAAAATTCCTTCTTATTCACATATTAGAGTTTTTGGATGTCTTGCTTATGCTACTAATGTTCATGTTTCTCATAAGTTTTCTCCACGTGCCCAAAGATGTATTTTTCTTGGTTATCCTTTTGGCCAAAAAAGCTTACAAGTTATATGAGTTTGACACTCACCAAGTCTTTACTAGTTGTGATGTTGTCTTCCATGAGGATATTTTTCCATATGAATCCATTGACACTTTCCCAACCACCATAGACACTGTCATACCTAATGCTATCCAAGATAATCTTCTTTCTGAGCCTCTTTCATCCACTGAACCAGCACCTACAGAAAACATATTTGTGCCTCCCATTACTTCCTCACCCATGACTCTCTTGCGTCGTTCTCAACGATCTCATGGTCCTCCTACAACTTTGCGAGATTATATTTGCAATCAAGTAGTGTTTCTCGACCTATTGTCATCCTCATCATCTTTTCCAAATAAAGGTACACGATATCCTATCTCCAATTTTATCTCTTATGATCGATACACACCTCAACATCGTTCTTTTATTTCCACTATTACTAATGATATTGAACCTACATGTTATGATCAAGCTGTTTCTCACATTCATTGGCAAGAGGCAATGAAATTTGAGTTGGCTGCTTTGGAGGCTAATAATACTTGGTCTATCACAACTCTTCCTCTTGGTAAGCAGGCTATTGGTTGTCGTTGGGTGTATAAGATGGCTCCCTTGAATGATATAAGGCGCGTCTAGTTGCCAAGGGATATACACAACTGGAAGGTATCAATTATCATGACACTTTTTCACCTACTGCTAAAATGGTTACAGTACGCTGTTTATTAGCTTTGGCTGCTGCTCAACATTGGTCTCTTCATCAGCTTGATGTCCATAATGCTTTTCTTCAGCTGATCTTTCCGAAGAAATCTATATGTCCCTTCCTCCTGGTTTTCAGCGACAGGGGGAGAATCTTGTGTGTCGTCTCAACAAGTCCTTATATGGATTAAAACAAGCCTTTCGTCAATGGTTTGCCAAGTTCTCTACAGCTATTCAAGCTGCTGCTTTTATCCAATCAAAAGTTGATTACTCACTGTTTACATGTATAAATGGCAAGTCATTTACAGCTTTGTTGATCTATATCGATGATATCCTCATAACTGGTAATGACCCTATTGCAATATCCAGTCTTAAACAATTCCTGCACAATCGTTTTCGGATAAAAGATTTGGGTGATCTTAAATTTTTTTGGGTATTGAGGTTTCTCATTCTAAGAAAGGTATTTTCTTATCACAAAGGAAATACACTTTGAAAATTGTCAAAGATGGTGGGTATCTTGGAGCTAAGCCCGTGGATTTTCCCATGAAACAAAATATAAAGTTTTCCGATGAAGGGGAATTATTAAATGACCCATCAATATATAGGAGAATTTTTGGTCGCTTAATTTATTTGACAATTACTCGTCCAGATATCACCTATGCAGTACACGTACTGAGCAGATTCATGCACGCTCCATGTAAGTCTCATACGAAAGTTGTAATACGTGTGCTATGATATTTAAAGAATAACCCAGGTCAAGGTCTATTTTTCCCTTCACAAAATGATTTATCTTTGCATGCTTTCTATGATTCAGATTGGGGAGGTTGCCCAGTATCCCGAAAATCAACTACAGATTATTGTGTTTTTTTTGTATCTTCTCTCATCTCTTGGCAAACAAAGAGGCAGAAGACGGTTTTTCTATCCTCAGCAAAAGTTGGATATAGAGCATTAACTAGTACTTGTTGTGAGTTGACTTGGTTACGATCACTGTTGAAAGATTTACGGATATTGCATCCTAAATCGACATTGTTGTATTGAGACAATAAAGCAGTCTTACACATTGCAGCTAACCCGGTATTTCATGAAAGAACTAGACACATAGAGATGGATTGTCACTTCATTCGTGATAAGATTCAAGATGGCTCAGTCACAACTAAATATGTACCTTCAGCTGAACAACTTGCGGATGTGTTCACCAAACCACTGGGAAAAGAAGATTTCTCTACCATGAAGTGCAAGTTGGGAGTTCTTGATATTCACTCTCCAACTTAATGGGGAGTGTTAGAAAATAAATCATATCCTAAGATTATTGAGAGAAAATATTGCTATAATTATCCATATTAAAATAGCTTATTTACAGGGATAGTCTTGCATTATTATAGGAACAGAATATCATAACTGTAGGGATAAAATAGCGTAATTATGGATACTCCCTCTTGTATATATTTCTAATATTTTCATTCAATAAAACACAAGACAAAATTCCTTTTATTTATCTTCTTTACACATATGTTGGTCAATCCTAGTGTAAAGGAGTTATAAGGTTAGTCTGCTGATAAAGTTTATATGTGAACAGATAAGGGAGAGGTTGTCGGTTCGAATCTCTCCACTAATAAAACTAACACGAATTGACATTTGCCTATAAAAAAAACATCAATCATAGTGTAACATTAACATCAAAATGTGTTAACATCAATCCTTGAATCGTAGTCTTTTTCTGTAGTTAAAGTTTTATAATACAAATAGCAACTTTGAAAGTGAGATAAGGACATTTCTAACATAATCCCATTTTTGCCTTTGTTCTTGTACCATATTGTTTTCGAATAACTCTTATGGGGGCAATAAGAAAAGTTTGTAATAAAATGTAACAAAGTAGCGGAAATAAATTCTCTTATCTCACAAGAATCTATGAGGAACAATAAAAAAAAATATAATACTAACCAATCACCACTCTTTTAAAATAAGACACTAAGATTTTAACGTGAAAAACCTCTTAAAACAAGGAAAAAATGGCGGGTCGTCCAGACCAAAGAAATAGCTTTACTATTATTAATAAAGAGTAAAAAAGAGTCTCAATCAAGTGTCAATATCAAATGCAAACAATAAAGCAATAAGTTTACAAAATAGAGAACAAGGAAGATGAAAACTCACAAAAACACTGCTGTCATACAAATCGAATATCTCCCAACTTAGATTTCTTTTCAACAATCCGAACGGTCAGAATGAAGAAATATACACTCCAAACATGCTACCCAAAAATCAATCTGATCCAACAGTGAACGAATCTGCAGTGGTGAATTTACGGTTACATCTCTGTGTAAAAATGGAAATAGCTTTCTCTCTTCTTTTCTCTAAAAACAATTTATGTGTTTCAGTAACGCCTCTCTGCTCTCTATCTACTCTATATGCCAAATCACCTTCTCTACTTAACTTAAATAAGATATCAAGTGAGCTTCTCAATTTGGATCTTTTCTCCAGATAGGAAGGGAGTCCAATACCCAACAATAATTTCTATGCTATTAGAAAGAAACTAATACGTGGTAATCCTATGTTTATACTAGTAACATCAATTTCCAATGTTGTATTTTTATTGCACTTCAAGCTATCAAGTTTAGATGAGTTGTTATTGTTGACTTAGATATTTGATAATTTTGTCTTTAAAATGTTCTTCTCATATGTGGCAAGACAAGAAAGAGAAAATGAAAGTAAAGATGTCATGTGTATTATATGACCAGCTATATCATGGTTTATTTGGCTTGTAAGAAATGTATTGGATTTCAAAGGAATTCAATTTTGTGTGGCAAAGGTTTGGTACGAGACTCTTACAAATATCTTGATTATGGGTCTGAGGCTTCTGTAAAATATCATGTTTTTCATTTTATGAGTGGTCAATGCAATAAGACTATTGTATAAAAAACCTAAAAACAATTGTTCCTAGAGGTTTTAGGGAGGAATCATAATAGTTTTGCATTATATTTAATCTTTTGCATGGTGATCACTTCAAATTAGTATGGTGATTATGAATAAAATTATTTGCCTCTTAAAAAAACATCAATTCACAATTATGCACACCAATATATAACATTCTATTTTAGTTCAATAGCATTTAGATATGGTTATAAGATTTAAACCTTTTTAAAAATGATTAACAGTTTAGTTTCCACACTAATAATTGTTACTCTGTTGCTTTTTATATAAAATAAATTATAATATACATTTTACACTATAAATAGTTTCACAATAGAAATAGTATTACTTATTATTTGCTTTCTAAGACCTTATTTGAGGTGGTTTTTGTTGTTCTTTCAGTGCAAAAATAACCTCTCAGCAATTTTTCTGAGGCAACTGAACTAGAAAGGTAGAAAGAGAACCAAAAAGCAAAGAAACAGAGAGAAGAAAGCGAGTGAGGAGGTGTATCTAGAAGTGAGAACCAATGACACTATTTATCATGTTCAGGTTACTCGTTCAGACTCTCAAATAGCCATTGGAATTAAATTGCATGTTAAAAAATTAAATATTACGGTTGCATTAAACTCAATTAATACTACGGTTGTAATAAATATGACGGCTACATTTTAATTGTGTTTAATGGTGCAATGGAAAAATAAGTCCACATTTATAAACAAGACCCATTTAATCGCATGCACAGGGAGGGAAAATTGATGAATTTGTGCTACAATTGGCCTAAGGCCCAAACTTATGCGCGCAAGACTTTGCCTTCTTGCAAGCCTCTTTAGCAAGTTTTATTCAATTGTTTTAATATAAACTCTTCTTAAGTATCTCATCTAAGCAATGTGAGACTTTAACTTTCGTAATATGCTTTAACTTATAGCAATCCTCCATATATTACGAAAGTTAAAGTAACTTTTTAAAAGAAGAATTCTTTGGCTAGGTTTTCAAATGAGATATATTGCATCCGATTGATGTAGCTATGCTATATGAACCAGACCTAGACTAATAGTACTTATCACACAATACAATTGGTGTAGCGAGGCTATATTAACAGAAAACATGTGGTGTGTGATAGTGACCTATTAGTCACAATATACCCTACAATCATTTGTTGTTTTTGCTGTGTTGCACGTGTAGGCCATGCAACCTGCCTGGTATTGATGAGTCCTTTAAAGATTTGTCAAGATCTCATGCAAGTAGCCCCACTTGATAGTCATATAGGTGATTTCGTCAAGTGTATGTTGCGAATCATACACCACCCATAAGGGATATGAAATTCATTAAAAACTTTATAAAATGCTAAGCTTTCTCATAAAGCTTAACTATAAAGTTTAACATCTCATTAAAGCAGATTCTATCACTTTCTCACCATCATAGAAATGGGACTAAAGTAAACTGATCGATATCAATTTTAGTGCTGACAAAATTGACAAATGACTTGTTCTTACTCATATGAACATTTTTCATGGGATCTCTAATCATAAAGGTTGAGTTACCATCATTGTTTATTTTCTAATGGCTTAAGTCTCATTCCCCTCAATGTTTCTAATATCATTTTCTTCCCAGGGGTTTCCTTAGAGGATCTACTAAGTTTCCTTCTACCTTCACAAAATCTATGGAAAACATTCCATTCTTTAGTAGTTATTTTATCACATTATGTCTCAATTGTATATGTTTATTCTTATCATTGTAAGTTTTATTTTTTGCTATAGCTATTGTTGATTTCAAATCATAGTGTACAGACACTGATGGTGTAGGTTTCATTCCTAAAGGAATATTAGCCAAGAAGTTTTTAACCACTCAGTCTCATTGCTAGTCATTTCTAGAGCAACAAACTTAGATTCCATCGTTGATTTAGCTATAATAGTTTGTTTGGCTAGTTTCATGTAATTGCACCACCACCAAGTGTAAATACATAGCTACTAGTGTATTTTCTCTTATATGAATTAGAGATCTAGTTAGCATCATTGTACCTTTCTAGTACAAAGGGAAATCCATTATATTCAATACCATAGTCCATGGTACCTCTCAAATATCTCTTGAGTCTAGCAAGTGCTTCTCAATGATCCTTATTAAGATTATGATTGTATCTATTCAATCTGCCTACTGCATAGGTTATATCTGGTATTGAGAAATTCATCAAATGTAGTAAACTCCCAATAATATGGACATATTGAATTTGAGAAATTGGTTCCCCTCTATTTTTCATTAGTTGAGAGTTAGCGTCATAAGGGTTACTCACAAATTTATAATCATAGTAATCAAACTTCCTAAAAGGTTTCTCCACATAATGTTCTTGGGATAGAATTATACTATCTTCCTTTCTTATGACTTTAACTCCTAGAATTACACTTGTATCACCCATGTCTTTCATATAAAATTTGGATGCTAAAAAGGATTTAGTTTTAAAACTACATCACTACATGTACTAAAGATTAACATGTTATCCACATACAAATATATAATGACACATTCACCATTCACAAGTTTAGTGTACATGCATCCATCAACATTACTAGAACAAAAGTCATATGTAATTATAGTCTCATTAAACTTTTCATGTCATTTTTTAGGTGCTTGTTTTAAACCATAAAGGGATTTTAAGAGTTTAACACTTTGTTCTCTTGACCAAGAATCACACATCCCTTAGGTTGGGTCATGTAAATCTCTTCCTCTAAATCACCATTCAAGAAATTTGTCTTAACATCCATACAATGAATCACCAATTTTTGAATAGATGCTAATGCTATCAGAATTCTAATAGAGGAAATCCTGGTAATATGCACAAAGGTATCAAAATAATATATGTTCTCCTTTTGAGTAAACCTTTTAGTTGCTAATCTAGCCTTGTATTTATTTATAAATCCATCAGGATTATACTTTCTTTTAAAGATTCACTTACATCCAATTGGTTTTGCATCCTTAAGCGAGTATGCTAAGCTCCAAGTATTATTCTTATTTATAGAATCAATCTCAGTCTTAATAGGTTTTTCCCAAGTATTTGCATATGATGAATTAATAGCTTCAGAAAAACTCAAAGGATCATCCTCAACTAGATATGTATAAAAATCATCACCAAAATATTTTTCTATCCTTTATCTCTTACTACGCCTTAAGTCCTCAAGCATAGGTTTGCTATAGGTTTCAATTGATTGCTCAACTAAGTATTATCACTAGAGGTAATAGATATACTAGATTTCAAAGGGAAAATATCCTCAAAGAATTCTGCATTCTTATTCTCTATGATAGTATTGCAATCAAATACACTACTCTTAATAACAAGAAACCTATAGGTTACACTATGTTAAACATAACCAATAAACATGCAATCAGAGCTTTTAGGTCATGTTTTCTTTCTCTTAGGATCAGGTATCATAACCTTAGCTAGGAACCCCCACCCTCTAAGGTATTTTAGGTTAGGTGTATATCCTTTCCATAACTCATAGGGTGTTTCTTATGAGGGATCCTATTCTGTAAGAAACAAGTAGTTATATGGGCTTCTCCCCAAAGGTTATCAGGTGTAGGTGAACTAACCTGTAACGTATTCATCATTTCCTTAAGGGTTCTATTTTTTCTCTCAGCTACTCCATTAGACTCAGGGGAATATGGTGGGGTTACCTCATGTATAATACCTTATTTCTCACAAAAGTCATTAAACAAAGTGTTTTCACCACCCCTATTTACTATAATCTTTTTATCTTTCTACTTAATTGGTTTTCAACTTTAGCTTTATAAGATAAAAACATATTACATGCTTTACCTTTATGTCTAATCAAATAAACTTTTGTATATCTAGAGAAATCATCAATAAAGGTTACAAAATAAATTTTACCTCCCTTAGATGTACATTGTTCAACTCAGCAAGATCAGAATGAATAAGACTAAGAGGTTTAGTTTCATCTTGTATAAACAAGTACAAGGTTTTAGTTAACTTAGATTCTACACATACTTCACATTTCTTAACTTGTTTATTATGCATGTTCATTAGGCCTAACCGTTGTAAATTAATAACATACGAAGAATTTACATGTCCTAATCTAGCATGTCATATATCATACAAATCAATCATATAAGTAGAAGAAGTAGATGTCTCATTCTCATTAATCACTTTAGAGATATTAAGTACAAAGAGACCATGATCAAAATAACCCTTTCCCACAAATATATTTTTTTTAGTCATGACAATCTTATTAGACTCAAAAACCACTTTTACCCCAAGATTCCCCAGTAATGCTAAAGAGACCAAGTTCACTCTGATTTTTGGCACATGTAGCACATCACTTAAAGTCAATGTCTTTCCAATGTGAGCTTCAAAAGAACCTTTCCTTTTCCTAGAACTAGAGTAGTACTAGAATCACCAAGGAACACTTGTTCTTCTCCATCCCCTACAGTAGTGTAGGAGGTAAACGCATTTTTGTCAGCACATATTTGCCTAGTAGCCCCAGAGTCTACCATTCATTTGTTCACATTGGTCACAATGTTTACTTGAGAAATAACCACAACAATTATATCATCTCCTTCAGCCAAGTTAGTCTTAGGAGGATCATCATTTCTCGTAACTCGGTATCTACATTGTGATGCAAAACGTCCTAGCTTTCCACAAATAAAGCATTTGCCTTTTTTCTGGAATAAAGGGTTTGAATTATTATTTTGTAAGACATTATTATTTTTATTCTTGTTATTTTTGTTTTTGTGCTTAGGTTTTATGTACCTATTTTGAGCAGGTTTATCTTGTACGACATTGGCCTTGACAGATAAAGCTTTGGCTTGGACAACATCTATTTCTTTCCTGTTTGTATCTTCAATTATGATATGAGCAATGAGGTCAGAGTGAGACATTTGTTTTTTCCTATGTTTCAATTGTTGTTTGTAATTGGTCCAAGACTCTACAAGTTTTTCAATCAACAGCTCGGGCGTGAACTCCTTATGGAGAGACAAATTTTCTGTTTGACGGTTTTCAAGCAGTTTATGATATTCATTAATTTGTACCTTCATGTCTTTTTCTTCGTTCATGGTCTAGCGGTAAAAGTTCCCTATTGTGAACCTTTGTCTAACCACATCCTCAACAATATGAGGGAGTCCTAAATGTCTTTTGATTCCTTTTAGGAGCAATAGATATCGAAGAGGTAAAAGTTCCCTATTGTGAATGCATAAGCAACTGCATGGACATCTAGCAATGGTTTGGCAATAGCATGTTGGAACCTCAACCACATCTAGACTCTCAAATAGACATTGGAATTTATAGTGCTTAGGTTACATGTCCAGACGCTTAAATAGTTGTTAGAGTAGTCGTTAGCTAAGAATTAATTTTTAAATCAATTATTGCAAAAGGTTCACAAGGCTTGTTTCAACATGTGAGGCCCAAGCTCATGTGCACGAGACTTTCCCTTCTTGCAAGCCTCTTTACCAAGTCTTGTTCACTTATTTCAATATAAACCTTTCATGTGTAGCTCATCTAAGCAATGTGAGACTTTGACTTTTGTAATATATGCTTTAACTTACAACAGTTTTTTGCTTCCAGTTTTAAAATTTATAAAAATAAAAACTAGTTTTGGTTTAGGTTTTCAAAATTTTAAAAACAATTGTTTTGGTTTCAAAATTTAAAACATTGTTTTCAAATACTAACCACACTAGAAATTTTCCTCCTTAAAGCTTGAAAATCGACAGTTGATGATCGATGGTCAGAGGTCATGGTTGGAGCTAGAAATGGAGATTAAAGGTGGCGGTTAGTGACTGACACTCAGAAGTGGTGGTTGTGACCGACAATCAGAGATAACAGTTGATGACCAGTGATCAGACGTGCAGTTAGTGATTGGAGGTGGTAGTCAATGATCGTTGGTCGAAGGTGGTGGCCGATGATCACTGGTCAAAGGTGTCATAAGATAAATTAAATTTATTAATTATAAAATTAATTTTGAAATATAATTATGTATTATTATATAATATAATTATTTTATAATTATATATATATATATATATATATATAATTGCTATCCAAGAATTATTATTTATATATAGAATACACTACCTAAATATATATAATGTACGAGGCATGTTGATACTATAGTACTTATATTCACCCTCATATTTGGCATAATTTTGTAGTTCCAAACCCACTTATATACTCAGATCCAATCTACAGATAAACTATTTGCTCAGTATGAGAGTATTTTTTGCAGTTTCCATAAAGTCCAGATACATTTTGTCATCGTTTGTGAAATAACACAAACTCTTTTTAGTTATTTTATCCTTATACTAAAATTTTTAATTATTTAAAAAATATTAAATTGATTATATTTTATATAGGCTAAATTACCACCGGTGCCCCTCCAACTTTTTCAAAAGTTTATTTGCCCTTCCGTCAAATTTAGGGCATTGACTTTTAAAAATGAACGTTGATTTACATAATTAAGTGACGTGGCATGGTTATATTGTAATTAAGAGTTAATTAAAGTTTAATTAATTATTTGGAAATTTTAATTTTAAAAATATCAAAAACATGTACCATGACAGGAATCAAACCCAAGTCTTGAGGGAAGAAAAACTAAAGTCAATCCACTAGATCAAAGGTAAGAGTCTATTTTATTTTTCAATTTCAATGTATTTAAACTAATCAATAGCAATGTTAATTTTAAAAATATAGAAAATTTGAGAAAGGCTAGAATTGAACCAAGGTCTAGAAGTTTAAATACTAAAGTCATACCACAAGACCGAAAGTCAATATTAATTTTCTTGTGAGATTTAAATTTAATTAAACTAATCGTGGCAAGATTAATTTTAAAAATATATTAAAATTTACAACTTTTTTAAATGGAGAAATTTTAATTTTAAATTTTAATTCTCAATTTTAATTTATGTCTTTATTTTTAATTAGATTTTAAATTTTATATTGTTGTTAATATAACTAAATTTTAGTTTTAGTTGTTAACCCTTAAATTTTAATTTCAACTTTTAATTGTTAATTTTAGTTTCAAAATCACAAATAAAATATATAACATAAAATGACCTACACTAGATTTAAAATTAAAATATACAAATAAAATATAAAATCTAATTAAAAATAAAAGATAGAAATTAAAATTTAAATTAAAAGTTAAAAACTATAAATTAAAGTAACAACTAAAACTTAAATATAAAATTAAAAATTAAAAAAAATAAACTTATTCAAATAGATTTAACATAAAATCAAGCTAAGTAGTTTTTAGAATTTAAAAAAGTTTATTTATTTAAAAAATTTACAACATAAATGACCAAGAATAGTAAAACAAAACAAAGGAAAAGAGACAATAAAACCAAAATTAGCTTACTATCTAGTGGTATCGTCTTAAAACTCTCATAGGTCCTACGTTCAAATCTTACTTTGTCCAATTTTAATATAAAATTAATGTTGTCACATGATTAGTTTAATTAAATTTGAATCTCACAAAAAAACAAATATTGGCTTTTGGTCTAGTGGTATGACTTTAGCAATTAAACTTCTAGATTTGGGTTCAATTCTAGCCTTGCTCAACTTTTCTATATTTGTAAAATTAACATTGCTATTGATTAGTTTAAATACATTGGAATTGCAAAATAAAACAGGATTTGACCTTTGTTCTAGTGGATTGGCTCTAGTTTTTCTTCTCTAGGACCTGGGTTTGATAATGCCCGACAAAAATTAAACTTTTGAAAAAATGGTAATTTAGCCTTTTATATATTACTATAATCCCTTATAGTTTGAAAACTATTGCATTGACTTCTCTGCTATGAAGGTTACTATAAATATTATAAAATTAGTTCATAAATTTTTAGGAATGATTAGTACAATTTATTTTATTTAATATAATTTTAATTTGAAAACAATTTATGATTAATTTGATTACTTAAAAATGTAACTTTTGTTATACAATAAAAATAAATTTGGTTTTATAATTCTATTAAAATATACAACAAATTTGGTTTTTTTTATTGCTTTTCCACACATTGCAACAAACTGAAGATACCTTTCCATTGTATTTGTGAAAAACAAAAAATGTTTCATTAAAGATATTTTTCAACAAAACATGGGGTGTCATTTACATAACCCTTTTCAAGTTCAATTATTAACTTTTAGGGTCTTATTTTAACACCTATCAAATTAAAAATATTTTTTAAAATACCTAAACTATCTCTTATTACTTTTAACCTAAAACTATTCCTCTTCTCTTTTTTAACATCCAAGCTCTCCCTCTCCCTCTTCGCTTGTCTCTCTCATTCTTGTGCAACCTACAGTTGAACATGAGGTCATGATTCTCATATTTTATTTTCGTTTTTAGGTTCTCATTTTTCTTTTTGAATATGCCAAACATGTATGGATGTGACATTGTATTGATTGTTTTAGAACTTAGGCTTAATTGTCTTAAGTTAATTTCACAAAGGCACAAACATATTCTTGATCTTGAATCTAAGTTTTGATCTTACTCTTAAAATGTTTAAAAATCTTTTACACCTTGATATAAGCAAAAATGTCTTGAATACTAATCATGGATGGTTAAATAGGCCTAAACCTAATCTTTTCTCTATTTAAAGGAAAACTTATTTTGAAAATTATAAGAAGAAATCTTTTGGAAAATTCAAACATACATTTTCCTGTCTTTCTTACAATCCTAAGAGGTTGGCCTAATTCTTTAGAAATTATTTTGCCTCCATTAGTCTATTTAATCAAATAAAGGTTTCTCAAGCACATAATATTTAAAATATTATTTGAGCAACATTGATCAAGAACACAATTTGACTTTCACTTGTGATTAGATCTTAATTCTTTTCGTGGAATAATTGAGGTGTGATTGTTCTATCCCTTACTCTTAATTGGCTATTGTATGGGATAGGGTTTCCTAGTGATTTCTTCTTATAGCATCACAAGATATTTTAGCTAGTATTGGTTGAAATATGGAATAGAGTTTTCTAGTAAATCCTTTTGATAGAGTTTCACAAGGTGTTTGAATTCTGAGACAAGGTTTCTAGTGGTTCCTTATGATAGGATTTCACAAGGTTATTTGAATTCTGAGATAGGTTTTCCAATGTTTCTTGTGATAGTCTTTCACAAGGTTCTTTTGTTGTGTTCAAGAGAAGGTTAGATATAGACTTTATGTGGGTATAGTATTTGTACTCTAATCTATAGTGAAAAGGGTTTGACTTGCATTGTCAAATTAACACAAGACATAGGCCAAGGGTTTGGCTAAACTAGTATAAACTTTGTTCTTGTCCATCTCTATACTCTTTTTTGTTTTGGTTTTATCAATTAAGTATATATACATTGTAATTTTAAACTAGTAATCTTGTTCATGTTTTATAAAAAGTTTTTTGTTTTGGAAATCCATACATAACTCTTGTAACCTTCTTAACTTTTATCATAACATAAAATCCTAAATTGGCATTTGTTCATTCTAACATATTTTATTCATATCCTGACATATCATTTCATTGTTAATATTTTGGGATCCAAAAATAAAGTGTTATTTTAGTAGTATCTAGTCATCTTTATTTTTGTTGCATATATTAACTTTTTGAAAGAACTATGATTTTCTAAAGGTTTATTAATTTTTTTAATCAACTATTTTTTTAGAGGAATCTATTCAATCCCTTTTCTAGATTTCCAAGTAAGACTAACACCTACATCATTGTTTATCCCTCCCTTTCTCATTCTTAAGTAAGTTTTTTTTTGTTGTAAATTTTGTATATTTTTTTTAATAGTTAAAATACAAATCAGTTGATTCAAAGAAGCACATACCTTATGGATCAACTTATCTATATCTTTTGTTATACAAACTACTCGATCTAGAGATTTGTTTGTTTTATGTACAAATGAAGTGATCCATAAAGCTTGTATGGATCACCAGATCCTTAGATGTTGTTGTTCTCACTCTTATATAAATTTGGCTTTCTCACTAGATATGTTCCGATATCTATTATGGATTTTCTTACTCCAAGAGTAAGTATAAAAAACATACTTTTTATCTTCATCGTTCATTTTCTTGAAATATAATGGTTGTAATGAATAAGTAATCTTATCCATTAGATTTCATAAAAATGAATAGTTAAAATAAATAATAAGTCTTTTATATTCACTATTAGAGTAAGTATGTTTGGAAGAGCTTATAGTATAAGAGTTTATTCAGTAAGAATTTCATAAATAAGAGCTTATACTTAAATTCAATAAGCTATTTGTGTTTAGATATACAAATTTAAAAGCACTTATATGAAATTAAGTGTGTGAATATATATATAGAACATATATAGTGAGAAAGTCAAATTTATATGAGAGTGAGAGGAGCAAATCTCAACGATTGAAATAAAAATTAATGATTGAGATCAACCACTCATTCTCTCTCTTCCAGCATTTATTATTTGTGACTTTTTTTTCTCTCTCCTCTCTTAATAGATAAAATTTTTCTCTCTCTTCTCTCAATGACTAAGATTTGGTCCTCTCACTCTCATATATATATATATATATATATATATATATATATGTATGTACAGATAGATAGATAGATAAATAAATAAATAAATAAATAGAGGGAGCAAGAGGGAGAAAGAGAGAGATCTAGTAGCAAGTTTTAATCATAAGAGAGAGAAAAAAAGTGAATGGTGGAAGTCGAAAGAAGTAGAAATTTTGAATAAGTTTAAAACAATTTTTTTCAAAAAAACTACTCTAAATAGCTTATTCAAAAGTGCTTTTATAAATTTATTCAAGCACTTGTATAAGTGTTTATATGATAAAATAAGTTCAAATAAGCTGTAAATAAGTTCTTCCAAACAAGGCATAATTGGATCCTTCCTTCTTTCTCTGTATATAGGGGGATGCATTTAGTTTAATAATGAGTATTAGAGACTTATTATTCATCTCCAACATTAATTTTCTTACAATCTAAGAATTGTAATAAGTAATTAATTTCAACCATTAGATTTGAAGAAAATGAATGGTGAGGATAAAGAGTAAGTCTTGTACTTACATTTTGATAGAGTAGGCAATTCAAACGGGCCCACCCGACCCGATCCAACTTGTCGGGTTTTTACAACAAAACGGGTCAGACTAATTTGACCCATATTTTATTCGGGTTACATATTTCTAAGTCTATTCTGATTTTATATTGAACCATCAGGTCATAACAAGCCTATTTTTTAAAAAAAAATCAAAATTCAAACTTTTATTAAAAAATAAAATACATTTTATAATACAAGCTTAAACCAATTCAAAACCATACATTAAATCAATCCAAAACATCCTAAAAAGTTTAAATAACATAAAAATATATTTATATGTATATTTTATTTTAACATACATTTTAGAATAACATGACTTTCACTTTTAAAAAATTATTATTAAATAACATCAAACTTACTTTTATAAGTATATTAATAATATGTATAAATTGACTCTACATGAAACGTAGTTTTATGTGTATTTTTTTAATTAATATATTTTTAACAATATTATATATATTGTTAATGTGTATTTTTAAAATTTATATATTTATATTTGTATTCAGGCTAGCCCGTTTGTGGTTCCTTTTTTAGAGTCCAACCTAGTCCATTTTATAGGTCTGTGAGTTGTCCCAGTAAGCCAAACCCATTTTAGCAGCTTTACATTTTGAATCAGATATCTCTCTCTGTCTCTGTCTGTCTGTCTCTCTCTCTCTCTCTCTATATATATATATATATATATATTCCCTTAAATAATAATTTAATGTAAGTTTTTTTTTTATTTTTTGCTTGTTTTAGACATCAATGTTAAACAATAATATTAACTAAGCAATATTGACAGTCTAGTGAACGTTATTAGAAAGTTAGATGGAGTAGTTTTGTGTAATTATTTAGTTAAAATTAAGTAAGTTTATAAATGTCGAGGGTTTAACTTAGATAAAAAATATAAAAAAAATATTAAAGACATAATTTATCTAAACAAAATTACATTGTCAAACTTATTAACTTACATGATAAATCAAAGTTTTGAAAATCGAACCGGTCATTGAATGAGTGAAGCATGAGTTTAGGAGTTAAAGGTTCAACCAACATTGACCGGATTTAATAAAATATTATTTTTATACTTATTTTTACTAATATATTAATATACTAAGCAAAAAAAAGTTATATATAATTTATAGTACACAAATATAATACATCTTATTAAGGTCCTATTTGGGTAAGTTTATGTAGTAGAACTTATAAAAGTAAAGCTTTTCTGAAACGTTCTATTTCATTGCCAAAGAAAAAATATAAATTTGAAATTTGATTTATAAATTTAACTCCTTTCTCTCTCTTAACCTCTGAAGCCCCTCCTCATTCTTCTTTCTCTCCTTTCACTTTTCTTCTCCCTTTTACTTCATCTTCATTTCCTTTCCTCTCTCCATCCTTTGAAGTTCCATTTACTCTCAAATCCCTTACCTAGTGAAAGGTAATGAAACCCAAAACTCCTACTCTTTTTTTTTCTTTCTAAAACTAAGTTTAGTAATTTTGGTGTTAGGTATAGTGCTCCGAGGAAGAAGAGTACCCATACCGTAAAAGGGTTGCTCGTTTTGACTTTCTAAGGTAAACTCATAACTCGCAACCTAAAGAATAGGCTATTTGTAGGAGCTAGCTTCAAGTAGAATCATTTTTAGAGCATGAAGCATTAGTTTTAGGGATTTTTATGGTTACCCATAAATAGGTAGAGCTTCAAACAAATTTCTAAATATTGGAAATCTTTGTTGGTGCACAGATCTATTGATTTCTACCTCGCACAATACTCCTGAAGTTGTTAGGAAGCAATTTGGTTGACTATCCGTAGTTGTGAGTCGTTTAACTATCATTGTGAGCTATTTTAACAGTTTTATAATTATTATTTTAATTTATCTTATTATATTTTAATTTTGTTTACCTAATAGGTTTGGTAAACATACTCTTTATTTGATTTTATTTTCTATGAAAATTATTTCAAAGGTTGCGAGCTTTGTAAATTTAAATTGATTATGTTTGATGAAATTAAAGATTTATTTTGGAATGAACTTTGAAGTAGAATAAATTTGGTATTTATATTATGACGATCCTTTTTAGAACCTCGTATGTCATTAATAGATGATAACGATCTAAGTGCACCTAGTTGTATAATTCCAGGTGGAGATGACTATCTGTTAGATAGAGCTGCCACTTTGTGGAGAGGGTTATCAACGAGATGAAGTTGCCCTCGATGATATGATATTGAGATGGAGTCATTATCCGTTAAATGGAGTTGTCCCAAGAGAGAGATCACTCTTGGAGGAGAGAGCTATCAACAAGATGAAATTGCCTTTTGGTTGTATCATGTTATTTCGTTGTATTTACAATTTATTTTATTTATGTTTCACATTAATGTATTTCATTTCCAATTTGCTTATTTAATGAATATGATAAATGTAACATTTAGGATGTTAGGTATAAATTTCTTATGGTCCTGGGATTCATTGAACTCATTGATTTATTAAGTTTTATATTCAGGAATGTATTTATCAAACAACTTGTGTGTTAGTATGTTTCCTTTCTGGTTCATGTGGATGTTAGGCCCTCACTAAGTCTTTGTGACTTACTTAGATCTTCATTTGTTATTTTTTCAAGTGTTGTTTTGTTATTGTTAGGTTTGTCAGGCTACGAATGTTATCCTGTGGGCTGGTCACGATCTTGAATTTGGGTTGTGACATTTTCTAAAAACTCTAATACAAAAAGCACCTTTAAAAAAAGTTTAATTAGTGTTTGAATTATATATATGTAAGAGCTTATAGAAAAAAATTGTGTTTGAACAAAAATTATATAAGTTTTTTTATATTAGTAAAATTACTAAAAACAACATTGCTTTCACTTTCAAATATAAAACATTGATTTCAAATCTTAACCAAAAAGACCATAAGTTTAAGTGTTGTTGTCTTTATAATATTTGAGAAATATTTATATTTTAAATTGTGATCAACACTTGGTAATTTAGAAAAATTTCTTTCAAGTATTTTTTATTTCGCAACACCTTATCAGAATATTTTTCATTTGTGTGGCTAAAATTTCAAAAATAATATTTTTTTAATTTTTATAGTTTTTATATTTTCTCCCTTTTTTTCAAAAAAAAAAAAGAAGGGTTAACCCTTGAATAAGTTGTTTTGGTGATTCTCCTGGTTTTTTAATAGTTTTGCCGGTTCTTGACCCGTTCTTTACATATTCAATTTATTAGAAATAATGGATCGAACATTAGCCTGATTCCCGATTGAATCAACCGATTTGGTCAGGTTTTCAAATCCTGGTGACAAATGACAAGTCACTAGACTATTTCTTACATCTACATTAAAAATTTATTATCTATCTATAATTATCTACATATATAATTATAATATTTTTTGTTAATTTTATTATTTATTAAAAATTTAAATATTACCAAAAAAAATTCTAATCTATCTTTCTTACTCTCCGCCCTAACATATAAGCCAAAATTTTCAACCTAACTTAACTTGAAATAGTGGTGGGTAACTAAAATTGACTTACATGTGACAGTTATTAACATTGATAGCTCTGAGCTTTTTCTTCCAACACTATACGTTTTTCTTCCTGTATCTTTATAATTTTGTAAATTATCACATTGCTATTAACTTCTAATATATGTAACAAGGATTTAGGTACTTCATAATAGAAAATTGGGATCTAGCTTCTATCAAATTCGAATTACCTATTCTAAATCCACTCATGCTAATTTTAATACATCGAAAAAAGTAATCTAAACGTTGCATTTTACAAATTTAGATTGTCTATTTTGTACTCCCTCCAAAACATTTATTTTGGACACACTCCAGAATATTTATTTCTAAACTCACTCCAAAACATTTATTAGGCGCAATACTCTTCTTATCCCCCTTATAGTCCTAGCACTCCTTATCCACTTCCTCTCTGCCCCTTCCCCTACCCCCTCACTCCTCATCTCCACCAACCAGTTCCTGCACCATCACCAGCATTTCCCTACTCCCCTTTAATCATTTTAGATATGCTCTGCACGCATCAACCAATCCAAAAAGGAACTCAAGAGTATTTTTGTATCTTTACATTATTATGAAGGTGGATGTGGTGCAGAGAAAAAAAGCCACAGCTCTGATGATTGATTATATTGGGGTTCTCTTTTATCTTGACTTACTTTATTTCTATATCTTCTAAGTTATTATCGATTAATTTACAGCCTTCATACTTATTTTACTATTTTTATTGTTTGAATGTGTCAGATATAAAGTTATCAAATCTAAGTAAAACTTTATAACCCTATTCACCTTTATTAAAATAAGAAAAAACTAATTACTTAATATTTAGTAAGAATGCGAATTTCGTAATGTAATTTAAAATTTAAAATTGGTCTATTAGTTTTCTCCCCCTATCCAATAAGTTAAGTTATTATAGTGATTGCTTAATTATGTTGTTTTTGTACTGTAAAATTTTCGTCACAAATAATACCCTGTTAAAATAATGGTTGGCATTTGTATACAGAATAATTTAATAAGGCTCAAATAAATGTGTAAGTAAGTGATGTCTCCAAATATTTGCCTAATTAGTCGAGAAAAGGGTATTCCAATTGTTATTGTGAAGGGGCAACCTTAATCGCTTTCAAATATTTTCTTTGAAACTCTTTGCAAAGATGAGATTTAGAAGCAAGAGAATTTATTCGTCATACTCAATGCATCAATCATAACCTACAAGTACAACCGAATGATTAAGTTGCTCTAGCATATAAAACTCCTTGCTTTATAAGTAAAACGTCAAAATGAACATATATTTATGACGAACAACAAACTAGTAAAACTTACTAGATTTATCGATCATAAGGGTTATCTTTTTTACTGGGATTAATAGCTCCTCTGTCATTTGCCGAAGTGGCATGCCTATTAAGTACCAAAGTTGAGTGTTCAAATCCACCAATCGTTGCTTCACACTAGCATAACAAAAACGGACACAAGCATCAACATGCCTATGAAATGATCATGGAAACGAAAATTTTAATTAAATGTTTAGCATACTCAAAAAGGGTCATGCCTTTCCACATTTATACTAAACCTTAAGCTGACAAAGATAAACTTGTAGAGAATGATGTTAAGAAATTTGTCAGTAAACAAACCTGTGTTGATATCTGATTTGTTGAATTACAACCATTGGTGTTTTGTACAACTAGTGACTTCACATGTGACATTGGATCCTTTAAGATAGTTTCCGTAAGTCCTGATCCACAGGAATTTATTCCTAAAGTTGATGGGTTCATAAAAGGTTCTCCTGGAAAAGAAAAGATATGAGCATGTGTAATTGGCATGGGATGACTGCCCAAAGACTTGAGCATTGGGTCTTGCCATCCCATGCAATCAATGGGAAGTTATTCCTTGCATTTGGGGCACTTGAACCATTGCAAATCTAGAAGACTCATCATTCGCATCAGGCATGCCCATTCCTAATCTCATTTGCATGCCAACACCTATAGGTGAAAATGGACCCATAAGTGGTGCATGCATTCCCCCAGGTAACATCATTCCAGGCATATATAAACCGCTTCCCATAGACATAATCTATATAAACAAAAGATACGAACAATTCTTATCTCCCTTTGCGATGGATCATTTATCATTTGGAAATATTAAAATTGAAAGGAGGAGAAGAGAAAGAGTACTTGAAGTTGGAGTTGAAGTGTTTTGAGATACTCTATCGCCTCATCCAACATTGAAGCTTTATCCGCCTAATTAGATGAGAAATCTAGTATAAAATAGAATTTAAATTTGATCCACGTACATATCAAAGCTAATCAATTATCGTGCTTTGTTACCAGTTTAAAAGATAATAATTAAAAGCTTTTTCCTAGATTACTTCAATGATGCAGCACTTCTTATTTATACTTACTATATTCAAGGTATTGAAGCTGAACTTCTGTTTATTTTTATTATGAATTTTAGTGAGAGATCATGTTTTATATTAAAGATGAGAATTGAAACTACACTATGTACATGTTTTCAGTAAGTATGGGCTAGCTAAAGCCTAAATTTTACTTTGGTCTATAAAAAAAATACTTTTACTAGTTAATAGTATTTTGAAAAAAGAAAAACAGTTACTAATTATTCAATAAATAATAATAGTCTATTAAAATAACTAAATATGTTACAAAAAAAATCCTCATCTTATGACTTTCTGTCTTTACATAAATATTAATTATATTTAAATATATCAACTATTCTTTCAGTTTTCACCCTTTATATATCTCATACGTCCCATTATTTTCTCTATCAATGAACATTATTCTTTGTTTCCTTCATTAATCATATTGCCAATTCCTTTCGTTTAACACAGGCCAACTGATTTGCACTATCTATTTGGCCAATTAGATTTTTTATCTTCTCCAGGATGTTTCATGTTTGCTTGTCTAAGAAATACCATTTACCATGCTGAATGTGTCTTCTGGGATTGAAATATAGCTCATTGAGTATTGAAAGATTTCATGACCCACTTCTTTCTATATACTGTTTGAGCCCCGAAATTTAGTGTTCATTTAACTATTTTGAAGTGTCTGGCTTGTCGCATATATATAACGTTTATCAAATCAAACTATTGTATAAAGATATTGTACAATAATTTCAAATAATGGCGACTCCTACCCATAGCACTAACAGATTCATAGAAGAGTGACAAACTCCTACTTGCATGTACATACCTTTTCATTATTCATTGTTAAACACACGTTCAAACACTAACTTGGTAAAGAAAAATATTCAAGCAAAACATTTGGAAAAGACTATCTTAAAATTTCCTTTCAAGCTTATTTGTTTTGACAGCCCTATAAGAAGATCCAATGATTTGATGTAGTAACATTCTACGTTCCATCAAATTAAATTAAACAACCTCTAGTATCCAAATTGAAGCTTAAATACTTAGTGATAACATACAATTTCCCTCTTTCATCGAAAAAGATAATCAACATTCTATAATTTTAAAAACGTTCCAAAGAGTACCAAGCATAACGAGAAAGCAAAGGCCAACCTTATTGCAATTTGGTATTAGTTCTTGTAATGCACGCATCTTCTCATTGATCCTGTCTCTTCGTCTCTGCAAAAATAAATCCCAAATATATACATCAGAAATAATATACTTAACACCCACTTAATAGGGAACATTTGTTGTAATTTAATAAACACAACACTGATTGTTGCTCACCCTTTCTGATAGATTATGCACTTCAGCTGAACGGCTTCTCTTGGCTCCAATTCGTCGTGCAGGAACCTGCTTTTTAACACCAACTGATTCTTCCTCAACATCCTGCAATTAAAAAATAAGAAGTTTATAGTGGTACACTATAATACAAATAAGATAATAAGTTAACATCAAAGACACCGTAATTCCAAGACACTTACCTCACTTTGGCACTCAAAATCCTCGGTGTCACTATATTTTCGCTTCAAATTTTGATTTGGATCTTCTGAACCCCTTTGTGCACCATTGCCAGAGCAAACAGATGAAGAGACCACAGCTGGCTCCACGCCTTTTTCAACAGCTTCTTGTCCTTTATTCCTACTTTCACCAACAACAAGATTTGAAGTTTGATTTTGATCAATTTTGGACACATCTTTGCAAGAACGGTCACACTTTGTAGAAACTGCGCCATCCTGATCCTGATTGTGTATGGCCAGTTTCTTTGGACACTCTCCACTTAATTCAACTTTTATTGATTCAGCAGGATTGGTTTCAGTTGCAGCAGCACCTTTTAACTTCATTCCCACACTTGCTGATCTTGATGCCAAGCCAATGTTCTGAAGATTAGCTTTGACCATAGCAGCAGGTTTTGCAAAATGGGAAAAATTCATCATGGTGGAACTACTGCTACACATAGAGGGCCCTTGCCTCCCAATTTTTAAGCTGGAGAAATCACTTGAAGGAAATGGAATGTTATTTGCATTACGTTCTGCTTTATCTGCTACCCTGGAACTAACAGATGCAAATGGAGTGTGTTTATGAGTGTCCCTAAATACCTTATTACAATTGTTTCCTCTATCTAGCATAGAAAAATTATGTGAAACTGAGAGCTCATTCATGGTGACCCCAGATAGTTCATGGAAAAAATCAGAACTATATTCATATTGCAAAGAGTCATCCATTCCAAAATTCACCCAAGGCATCACCATGTCTTCCTCTTCTTCGCTTAAATCCACTTCATCTGAAGGGACCAGCCTTCTAATTTCAGCACCTAAGTTCCCACACTTGCCCATCCTTGTGATGGTAACATTATTATTATTATTATTATTAGCATATCCTACTGGACTGTGTGATGGTAAGCAGTGAGATGACAAAGCTTTACAATTTGGGCTCATTCGAGCTTTACTGGACTGACCCTGCACTGAAAAATCTGGCCCTTTTCCCAAACCAGCTCAAACAAATCATTATTGGGTCTGCCAAAAAGGGTAGGGTTAAAACATCAAACGAAGAAAAACAGCCAGAGAAACATAACAAAGATGAGATTTACAAAAACATGCCAGTGAAATTACGAGGAAAATTGATCAACTGAGCATGTGTTTCTGTTCATCTCTTTAGGATCAAGTTTCCCTTTAACCACACGGTATAACTCATGCAGAGGCATGATGAATCAATCTAAAGAAGCGGTCTTATAATAATAATAAACTAAGCAGCCACTATCATTCCGACAAAAATACAATGTTAACTGTGAAGTGAAAACCACCTTTGACAGCCCAAACACGGAAACCTGACGCTAGTCCCACTCCACTGTTTGATTTGAATATGGGAGAGAAAGATAAAAGAGTAACAGTAGTAATAAATAATTATTTGCTTTGCAAGGAACATAAAATCTTTGTTTTAGTCCTCCTTAGGAAAGTACTGTACTGTAACATAAATGTAATTAAATTAATAAAACAAAGCATCAGAGTCAAACCAATTCTTTAATGACCATATAGCATAAACAAATCAATTTAACCTTGCCAAGTAAAGTAATGACTTGAAAATGAATCATCTTAGAGTTGTCCAATCAGCATTGAGTTCAAACCACGGTGAAGGGAAAACCCTTCAAGAGGGTATCCATTCCAAAATGAAATTAGCAAATTTTGTTATTGCATTTAAGTGAGAATGTGAATGTGATGATGTATTCACAGTTAAACCTGGGAGTTAATGTAACAGAAAAAAGAGAAAGGGAATAGATTCAGGGGGGTGTTTAACTATGGTAAATCAAGTGATTGGGTGTGGGGCCCAGTGTTGTATGTGCAATGTCATACAAATCCAACGGTGAGCTTCGACATTCTTGAGCGAGTGAGACACACGAGTCCTTTAAGGACCACATGGAAGAAAGGAATATATAATCACATTATTATTATCACTCTTTGAATCTGTTGTCCTTGCAAGATTTGGTAAAGGTTAGCCTTAATAGTTTGTGCCTTCCTGGTGGGTGCTGTTGTGTTGTGTAGGATAAATAATGATGCACCACAGCAAAATCAGCCTCACCCTCTTTGTTCTATGGTTATAAGTTCGGATAATAATTCAATTTTTTGGTTAACATTTGTTGGAGATAGACCCATTGTCATTGACTGGAGTATCCTGATTTTTGCGTCAATTTTATAACCGACGAATAGAATGAAAAGACTTGCTATGCATGCTCAGATGTTCCCTTCACTGTTGGACTCGTAGCAGCATTTACACCTTTAGATCACATCGTTTGATGATAAATTATTCTAGTTTATACCAGACAAGTCTAGTTACGTTACGTCTCCCAGTTATAAATTATTATCAATAAATATATATATATATATATATATATATATATATATATATAAAGCCGTCTCGGACATATAACGGTTGTTCCATTGCTTAAAAAATTAATATTACTAATAATTAACGTTTCGTTTGTTGAAATAAAAGTCTAGCTACATCTTTTCGAAAAATATCAAATCTGTCCAACTCTGTTTTGATGTTAAATTCTTAAACTAAACTTTTAATCACGTTTATAAGTCAAGCCAAATAAGTAAGGCCTACACCCTTGATAAAAGTTCTTTAATAGGTAAATAGACTAGCTTTATAAATCATAATATGTAATTTTAATCTCCATCAAACTCAATTATAATAAAACTTAACTTTGCTTATTTTAATTTCTTCTTTTTGAATGATAGAATATGAAATAAAAGAGAAATGATTTTGAAATTTTTATACTTCTATTTTAATAAAATGGAAAAATTAGGTCTCAATTTTCAAAAATTCGTAATTCTTGTTCAACCATAAATTTTCTAAACATTAAAATAGAATAAATAATCAATTATTCTTGTATAATAATCTATTGTTTGCTTATATATAATTTATTATCTTTATAAATAATCCATTCAGTTACAAATAATTAATTATTTATTTCATTTTGTAATGGTTAATGTTTGAAAAATTGACAGTTGGGAAAAAATTACAAATTTTTAAAATTTTCAAATTGAAGTACAAAATTTCTAAAATTACTAGAGATAAAATGTACAATTAAGCTAAAAATTTCATTCTTTATGCAAAAAATAAAATAAAATGGCAAGGACAGTTTAAGGTCAATTCTGATGGCTATATGAAACGGTGCAATGGCATGCCTCCTACAAGAGTGATAAGAGGGATTGAGTGGATTTTATAAGAAACATAGGTTTATTTAATGTCATTATGGTAGAGGTACGGGGATTGGCTACATACTTTCAAATTTCTTGGGAATGTCACATTGGGAATCTCATTTTAAAGTGTGATTCAAAACTGGTAATACAATATGTGGTTTCTCAAGTGAATATTAATCATTAGAAAAGAGACATTTCGAGTCATTTACTAATAATTAAATATGGGTCTTTTCAAAGCAACTCATATTTAACTTCCTGGTTTCTAAATGATCCATTTGGTGAATAGATGTGTTGTCAATTAACACCAATCATGTTTTATCCCCTGAGTGGTTCTCAAATAATATTAGGAGGAAATTAGGTTATGTTGCTAACACTCTTCATGGAAGCATAATTGGTTAGGTGAGGGATCTTTGTATGAAAAGTATCCTAAGTTTTTTTTTACTAGTAGTTGAAAAAGATATATCAGTTCAAAATATACAAGAAGAAGGATTTGAATCTCCATTATGGAATTGGTGTTGGGGCAGAGAATTTTTTGTGTGGAAATAGGAATTATTACTGGCTTTGTTTGAATGACTTCAAAATGCTTGTTTGATTCAGCAGGTTAAGGAGGAATTGGTGTGGATTTCTGCATCAAATAATCAATTCTCTATGGCTACTGCTTACAACTCTTTAAGTGCAGGTCTAATCAAAGGAAGTCAAGATAGGGGTGGCTTAGAGGTGTTTAAATGGTTATGAAAGGATAAGTTGCCCTCAAAATTTATTGCATTTTCCTGGAAATTACTTCTAAATAGACTCCTAAGTGGATAATTTGTTGAAAAGGGGTATGGGTCTCCAGGGATCAACAATGTTGCCTATGTAAGAAGAATTTAGAGGACTGTAAACACCTTTTCTTGTCCTATAAAGTGTCTCAAGGTTTGTGGTATAGGATGATGTGGTGGCTTGGGATTGTGGGTCTTTTACCATCCAATCTAGTGCAATTGTTTCAGACTGTGGGTTCATGGTCGGTAGGAAGATTTAAAAGGAAGTTAAAATTATTTTTTTTAGCATGTAGTATGTTGGGTCATTTAGATATTTAGAAACACCATCATTTTTTATAATAAAACCTTGGAGTTTATTGATGTATTTTCTTTTATCCAGATAATATCTTGGAAATAGGTGTTATACCGCTTTGGTTTTTATAGGGGGTGAGTTTTTTCTGATTGGTGCTTAAACCTTCACAATGTTTGAAATATGTAGATTAGGTTGATTGGTTGTAAATGTTTGTTTTTTTTGTATGTGTCTGTTATGTAATTGTAACTAGCTCTTGTTGTTGGTTTTATGTATTTAGAGGCAGTTGATTTGGCCTTACGTAAGGATGTTATTTGTTTTGGCAGGCTGTACAAAGTGTAAAACATTTTGCTTTACTGAATGAATACATAGGCTACTTTGATTGTCAAAAAAAAATTGTGGGTCGGTGTTAAAGTAATGGCAAGTGCATGTTGTGCATAAGTATAAGGAAGTCAATGGTGTAGTTGATTATTTAGTTAACATGGCTCATTCAGTTGAGTAATTACATATGTTAAGGGATTCACTAATGTGGTGCATTCATTTGTTTTGTAAAAGTTCTATGGGGATAGCATTATTCTCTTGTTTGCGTTTGTAGTTTGGACTAATGCCTTTCTCAATACAAAAAATACAATAAAACTTTTATTATAAAATATTCATACAATATAACAACATTTTATTTTAATCCATTCTAGTTCACTTCATTCTGTTTTGAGTTTCTTTAAGTAAACTTCTCCAAAAGATACTTACAATAAAAAAAAAAGAAGGAAAATGAGAAAAAGAAACTTTTTCATAAGTTAAAAATAATTTATATATCAGTTAAAAATGAACTTTTGAAGAAGCTAACATGAAAAAGTTTCTAAAATTAGCTTACCATAAGTTAATCGCCTAATTGTGTCTTACACAAAAACTTTTCATTTTTTCTTCTATTTGCTTCTCTTATAAGTGTTTTTTGAGAAGTTTATCTAAACATAGTCTAAGTTTAAATCCATTTTCTTCTCTCGCATCACTCTAAATACAGCTTAGGCTCCTTCAAATTCTTATTTTTATGTTTGATTTTGTTTTGGCTAAAATAGAATTTGAGTCATTTATACTTTTAATTATATTCAATGTGGTCTCTTAATAGTTGTTGGATTTAAGATTATTTTAGTGATAAAAATCTGTCAATTATCTTTATTTTCTCAATTTTTCCCTAGTTTTGGACTCAATTTAGTTGTAAATGCATATATTTACTATTTGTTATACCTATACATGATTTTTTTGCGATATAATATCGCTGATGTGAGAAATTTTGACAGGTTTACACCTATTTTTGGAAGAAGTAATGAAGATTATTAATGCTTCCTCGCCCAGCAAGCTAAGTCACTCAGCAAGTAGTTCTAGAGGAATTAGAGTTCTTAAAGGTTGTCGGCAAGAGGTTTTGTTGGGCGCAAATCGTTCAAATTTCAAGCAGAAACTAAAGGTTGCTTGGCAAGACATGTCGCCCATCGAAAAATTGAAGAAATCCTTAAGGCAAAGGCTAATGTGCACCCAGCAAAAGGCACTGCCCAATGACAGAATAGGGCACAAATAGACGTTGCTCAGCGAGAACCAGGTGCCTAGCAAGAGATTACCGAGTCTGGAATGAAAGGTTTAGAGTCCTCATCGGGCGAGACATGTCGCCTAGCAAGATTCACCTTAGGATCATGAATTTTATGCTCTCGTTGGGTGAGAGCTTCCTGACTTGGCTAATGAAATTAAAATACTTAAATGGGAAAAAAAAAGGCAACCCCTGATGATGAGAGAAATAATAGAGCAAAGAGAATAGAATCATGGAGAGAGAGCGTCAAAGCAGGAGCAGAGATGCGATCCATCCTTTCAATTTCTTCTTCAATCTTCTATAATCTTCTTCATTTTGTAAGATTGCTCATGACAATGAGCAGCTAAATCTTCCTTAGTTTGGAGATCGGTGTACTGTCAACTATTTTGTAAAATTTTTAATTGTAATCGAATGTTATATTCCTCATTTAGTGTTCTTCTCTATTTTTAATGCTTGTTTCTAGGTTGATAAACTTTTAACTTGATGTAATCTTCTTGAATGAATTGGAAAAGGATTTTAAGCAAAGGATTTGAGAAAAACATTGTATAAACATTGAATCTAGAAATAGAACAATGTTTATATGTCTTTTAATTTTTCCTTAATTGATTATCTAACTATTTTAATATTTCGAATTGAGGAATTGGTGGATTGATTAATATAGTTTAGGTTCTCTCATTGAGGGATCAATGTTTGATTTTTTTTTTGTGGAAAAAAAAGATTTGAGATTAACCTGAAATTCAATTATTAAAATTTATGAATAGTTGAACAGGAATTGAGATCCCAGCGTCTATTTCTACTAAATTTTACTTAACTCTATACTATTGCTTGTGTTCAATCTTCCTATACTCTTGTTCATATTACATTATTTTATACTTAGAAAAAAATTTTACAGAGTTTAACTTTAAATATTGAAGATTAAATATAATTGTCAATTCCATATGGAGACAACTTGATCTTTTATCAAATACTACAAAATAATTTATATAATTGCCAGAAGTAGAATAATGATTAAGACTATCTCAACATCTCTTATCATTTAAAATTTTCATTAGTCCTCTAAATTTTTAAATTGAGTCAAAATGATTCTTCAGATATATGATTTTAAATTTTTCTTTTACTAATTTGACTATGAAACTTTTCTCATTACTTACATAAAATTCATGTGCTCAACAAATTTCTAAATAAAAAATATCATAAAGATTGTAAAATTGCATGAAAAACTAGTTTTTTGTGATAGTTTCACGATCCATCGGCAAAAAAATCATATATTAAAATTTCAATTTTCGATTACATTGGATTAATAACATGGTTTTCACTATGCTTATGATCATTTTTTAATTGAATATCGAGATCCTATAGTCTATAGCTTTTATGTCTGTGAATTTGATGGAATAACTTTCGCTTCTTAAATTAATCTAAAAAATTTGTGTACCAAAATTGGAAACAAATACTACTATTTCAGAAAGACCATTTTAACTCACTTTAATAACATGAGAGAACTTTTTAAAAGATAAGAAACTAAACTTAATATAATAAAAAATATAAATGACTAAAAGTTTATTTTAGCTTACTATTTCTGATTTGTGCAAATCTAAAATTAGTATTAGAAATTTACTTTTACTTCAATTATCAATTAGTTGTATTGGAATCAATGCATGCAAGCTTGTTAGAGAAGTGGTTTAGAGAAGTAGACTAAGAAGAGGCAAAGGCTTAGAGAGTGAACTAGGTAGTAGACGTAATCAGATACATATCAGGTCTATTAAGCACAGAAAAGCCTTCCAAGGGGAAGGCAACTTCTTATGCTAATGCAGTTAAACAACCATTTGAAGCTCCTAAACGCAAGCCTAACTTGGTAGCAAGGAGTTACAAAATTCCTGCATATAACTTTTCTTTCAAATTCGATGCCAAGAAAGTGGCTAAACTTTCAAATGCATATGTGGCTAAGGTAATAAAAAAAAATATATGTATATCATTCAACAATTGTCGCATCACAAAGGAGATTTTGAAATCAGAGCAACTCCATTGAGTATGAATCTAGTATTTCTTGAAATTGATGATACCATGGACGCAAAGGAGTATGTAAATGAGAACTTTCAGTGGTTAGAGAGTGGTTCACTAAAATAAACCAGTGGGCTCCTTCGACCATTGATAATGAAAGAATGGTATGGCTAAAATGTTTCAAGATACCAGTTCATGTTTGGGATATCAATTTTTTCCAACTACTGGTATCATTATACGATGATTTCATGCATTTAGTTGAAGCTATAAAGAGGAAGATGATGGTCTAATGGATGCTAAGGAGGAAGAGAAACTCTGTGCCGCTACGACATGCTCCAATAATAACTCATGTAATGAACGTGATGTAGTAGCTGAAACAGAGGAGGTGGGCCTCAACCATTTGTTGGAGTGTGAAGGGGAGATGCATGTAGAAAATGTCCATAAGGTGGAGTGTGATGGGGTGGTGCGGGCATTAGAGGAACATCATCTCTTTATCAACACAAGTTAACAACCAGTGAGAATGTTACAGACCTAGCAGTGCAAATGGAAAATCCCACACATGCAACATTTTTCCCCACTACATGGTGTTCAATTCACGCACAGGTCGAGACGTCACAGGCTGAGACGAGACAATTCCTTTTGCTTAATTCACACAATGGAAGAGCAATAGGTGACTATCATAATCAGAGTGTCTCCAAGAATCGGAGTAGCAGTGGGACGGATGCCACTAAGTCGTATGATCGTATAAAATGGGATTTCGTGGATTTTGAAGAGGCGAACAGGATGAAATTGAAGGCTTGGAAAGGAAAGAAGTAGGTGTTGGGAAAGAGATAAGGTGGAGAAGCATCAATGGGAGTGAGATGGTAAGCGCTGCTCGTAGGGAAGAGCTAGTCACAAATTATCGACTTCTTCTTAGTATCCATCAAAGAAAATTCTAGTCACACAACCCCAGAGTAAAGCGAATCTAGAATGTCTTTCCCAAAATAAGGAGAAGACTGACTTAATCCGAATGTAAGAGGTTCTGAAAGATTTGGAAGTAGTAGGGAAGGAAAATGATGAAGTGTATATGGAGGAAATAAATTGGACGGAATTAAGAGATAAAGCTGAAAAGATAGGAAGGGAAGGAATGATCTTAAGAAAGTTTGAATGAAAATTGCCTCATTAAATGTGAGGGGTTTTCGGATTGAGCTAAGCGCTAGAGTATAACAAAAATTTTACAGTAAAATAAAATTAACTTTTTTTTTCAGGAGACAAAAATGTAGTTTCACTACTGGTTGGGAGGTAAAGGAAGTGCAGGGGTGGAAAATTACGAGTGGAAATTTGTGTCTTCAAACGATCTTAGTGGCGGTCTACTAACTATCTAGAGAAAAGGATTGTTGACGTTCAATGGCAGATTCAAGGTGAAGATTTTTTTGGGCTCAGCTTCACATTATCAGGTTTGAATCTGGTTAGATATTTATTAGATGTTTACTGCTATCCCAAGAGCAGATTCTGATTCAATAGTTTTCTTCAGGTTGGGTCAGCTTGAGCTTGAGATAGATGTGGTTCTTCTTACGAGATGTAGTTTCGCCGTCTTTATACAGATCTCCTTCACCTTGTTCTTTGCCTGGGAAAAGAAAGTTGTGGAGTGACTTAGTAATGACAGAGAAGGGATTCCTGGAGGTGTTGTCGTGCTTAGGTGGAGATTTTAATGTTGTGTCTAATAGGATGGAAGTGATTGGCTCATCAAACTATCACTTAGGGGTTGAAATGGAAGAATTTCGTAATTTTATTAGGCAGATGGAAGTGGAAGACATCCCAGCTTATGGAAAACAATTCTCTTGGATCTCCATAAATGGAGTCGTGTCTAGGAGGTTAGATAGGTTCTTGATCTCTCATGTTTTGATTGTTATGTGGAAAATTAGTTCTCAATGGCTAAGATCTAAAGAGCTTTCTGATCATTGTTGGATCATTACAAAATATGAGAATCTGAAATTGGGGGGCCAAACCTTTCAATTTTTTCGATCATTGGTTAAAACATCCTTCCTTTTTTGAGGTGGTAAAAACCTTCTAGAGATCATATTCTGGTTCAGACTAGCAGGGTTATCAATTTACAAAAATGCTAAAGGGTCTGAAAAAGGTGATTAAAGAATGGAAATCATAGGAGTTTTTAAAGGGGGAGCATGTTTTGACAACAAAGATTAAGAATTTGGAAGTGGTTGATCAAAGTCTATTGGAGGGTGTCATATCTTTCGTTTCATCGAGAAATGATATCTTATCTTATTATTGGGGTAAAGTGAGGGCTATTGAAAATACCAGCCTTTAGAAGTCTAGAGTGTGGTGGACAGTGCAGGGTGATAACAATTCTAAGTTTTTCTATAATTGTTTTAAGTGGGGTGTTCTAAAAATAGGATTTTGGCTATTCAAATAGACAATTGATGGGTGGATTATGTTTATGTAGTGAAATCATTAGTAGTGCAACACTTTTAAGATTTGTTCTCAGAGAATGGTAGGGTTAGACCAAACCTCGATGGGATTCATTTTAGCCAAATATCATAAGCGAATATGTCATCTTTAGAAGAACAATTCTCTAAAGATGAGATCAAAGAGGTAGTTCGGGCTTGTGAAGGAGGGAGAAGTCCAAGACCGGATGGTTTTGGCATGAATTTCTTTAAATCATGTTAGGACATTATTAGGGAGGAAGTGATTAAGGTGGTTCAAGAATTTCATGGATCAGGAAAGATTCCCAAAGGTGTTTCATCTTTTTTTTTAGCTTTGATTCCTAAAGTTGATAGACCTCTTAACCTTTCTCAATATCGACCTATCTTTCTTATTTCAAGCATTTAGAAAATTATCTAAAAATTATGTCTGTGAGGCTTAAGAGAGTCTTGGGGGGATTATTTCTAATTATCAAACATCTTTTCTTACCTGGAAGATCAAATCTTTGATGGAGTTTTGGTTGCTAATGAAATCATTGATTGGGCTCATAGCTTAAAAAATAGGGCTTTTGTTTAAGGTTGATTTTTTGAAAAAACCTATAACTTGGTCAATTCCCAATTTTTAGATTATATGTTTTGCATGTTTGACTTTGGGCCAGATGGAGAATGTGGCTATCAAATATAGTCTGGAATAGCCACATTTCTGTTCTGGTGAATGGAAATCCGATGTCAGAATTTCAACCGGGAAGGAGAATAAAGCAAGAAGACCCTGTTTCTCCTTTCTTGTTTTTAGTAGTGGCAAAAGGTCTTGTGAGGTTGTACAGATTAGCTATTTAGTTAGGAAATTATAAAGAGATTACAATGTGAGAAGAAGCCGAATTCTCATTCTTCAATATGTCGATTATGCTATTTTTATGGGGAAACAAATTTTCAAACAGTCTGGATTATGAAGGTTATCTTAAGAGGTTTTGAAATGGTATCTGGATTGAAGGTTAATTTCCATAAAAGCCACTTTCGTGGGCTAAATGTGGATCCATTGTTCATGCATGCAGAGAGTTGTTTGTTCAATTGCTCGATGAGTTCTCTACCATTCAAATTTTTGGGAGTTCCTGTAGGGTCAACCCCAAGTTGCCAACAGCTTGGAAACCTGTTGTTGATAAATTCAACAAGCAACTTTCAGTTTGGAAGGGGAAGAATCTATCAATTTGTGGTTGTTTGGTAATGTTAAATTTAGTACTTTCAAGCCTCCCATTGTATTTTTTCTTTTTTTATAAGATGCCTAAGAAAATGGTTAATACCATAAAAGGATTGCAACACAAATTTCTATAGGGGTGGGTGTGCAGATGTTATGAAAATTGCATGGGTGAGGTGAGAGAGGATCTGTTTGCCTAAGAAGGATGGGGTGCTGGGAGTGAAGTGTCTGCTGAAGTTTAATCTTAGCTTGCTTACTAAATAGAGATGGAGATTCTTGACTGACAAAGAAGCTATATGAGAGCCTTTGCTTCGAACTAAATATGGTGATTTTCAAAATTTTCCATATCAACTTACACAGCGGACCAAATGTTCAATCTGGTGGAGAGATATTTGGTGAATAGAGGGCTCTATGTTAGAGGTACCAGGTTGGTTCGAAAATAATATTAGAAGAAAAATAGGGGATGGGGATGACACCTTATTTCGGTATCATAATTGGTTACGAGGGGGTACTTTGAGAGAGTTTTTCCCTAGATTGTTTGAGTTAGCAATGAATAAGAGTGCAATAGCAAAACAAATGGGTGGTTACAGGGTGGATGAACTATGATGGAACTAGGAACGGAGAAGAGGTTGTTCGTCTGGAAGGGGGAGATGATTAGGTCTGTGGAAGGGATGTTACAGAACTTTGTTTTTCATCACCAAGAACGGGATCGCTAGGTTTAGCACCCGAGCAGAAAAGGTGAGTTCTCATTGTTGACGTATATAGGATTGTAAGTGAAGACTTCTATCAAGGTAGCAAGTCTTCCTAAAATTTCATTATTCACATGTATACATGGACTACACATTCATTGTGTCTTTCAGTTATCTAGAAAAAAAAAATCATTAATTAAAGTGATCGTGATAGTAATAATAGCAATACAACTTATTGGAAATAGTGTAGTAATAATAATGGTGATCGTGATAGTAATAACAAGGATGATATTAATTAATTAGTAATGAGATTAGTTTAAGGAGGAATGGTCAAAGACTCACGACGGTAAGGGATCAAAAAGTTTTTAAAATAGTATATATTTTTGTGGTAAAATATTTTATATTATTTTATGCATTTTTCATAAATATGTTGAAATTAATTGGAAATTGGATATCTCTAAAAGAAAATTGGAAGTTGAGTCTAGTGATAGAGTTATCCTCCAACAACTTGATAAACCAAGTTTTGAATGCCTCGTGAAAGACACTTAATTGATAATCAAATTTAATTTTAAATGACACTTAATTAGAATATGAGAGAGTATTATAATTAAAAGTAATAAATAAATAAATTTTAATAATTATATTTTATATTTATATTTCATAATTCAAATTATTATATTAGAATATTATTAACTGATTGCAATTTTTTAAAATAAAATATATACTTTAATTTAGAAATAGAGATAAAAATAATGTATGTTATTTAATCTTAACTTGCTTACTAAATAGAGATGGAGATTCTTGACTGACAAAGAAGCTATATGAGAGCCTTTGCTTCGAAGTAGATATGGTGATTTTCAAAATTTTCCATATCAACTTACACAGCGGACCAAATGTTCAATCTGGTGGAGGGATATTTGGTGAATAGAGGGCTCTATGTTAGAGGTACCAGGTTGGTTCGAAAATAATATTAGAAGAAAAATAGGGGATGGGGATGACACTTTATTTCGATATCATAGTTGGTTAGGAGGGGGTACTTTGAGAGAGTTTTCCCCTAGATTGTTTGAGTTAACAATGAATAAGAGTGCAATAGTAAAACAAATGGGTGGTTACAGGGTGGAAGCACTATGATGGAACTAGGAACGGAGAAGAGGTTTGTTCGTCTGAAAAGGGGAGATGATTAGGTCTGTGGAGGGGATGTTACAGAACTTTGTTTTTCATCACCATGAACGAGATCGCTAGGTTTAGCACCCAAGCAGAAAAGGTGAGTTCTCATTGTTGACGTATATAGGATTGTAAGTGAAGATTTCTATCGAGGTAGCAAGTCTTCCTAAAATTTCATTATTCACATGTGTACATGGATTACACATTCATTGTGTCTTTTAGTTATCTAGAAGAAAAAAAATCATTAATTAAAGTGATCGTGATAGTAATAATAGCAATACAACTTATTGGAAATAGTGTAGTAATAATAATGATGATCGTGATAGTAATAACAAGGATGATATTAATTAATTAGTAATGAGATTAGTTTAAGGAGAAATGGTCAAAGACTCACGACGGTAAGGGATCAAAAAGTTTTTAAAATAGTATATATTTTTGTGGTAAAATATTTTATATTATTTTATGCAGTTTTCATAAATATGTTGAAATTAATTGGAAATTGGATTTCTCTAAAAAAAATAAGTTGAAAGTTGAGTTTAGTGATAGAGTTATCCTCCAACAACTTGATAAACCAAGTTTTGAATGCTCAATGAAAGACACTTAATTGATAATCCAATTTAATTTTAAATGACACTTAATTAGAATATGAGAGAGTATTATAATTAAAAGTAATAAATAAATAAATTTTAATATATAAATTATATTTTAGATTTATAATTCGTAATTCAAATTATTATACAATAATATTATTAACTGCTTGCAATTTTTAAAAATAAAATATATACTTTAATTTAGAAATAGAGATAAAAATAATGTATGTTATTTAATCTTAACTGGCTTACTAAATAGAGATGGAGATTCTTGACTGACAAAGAAGCTATATGAGAGCCTTTGCTTCGAACTAGATATGGTGATTTTCAAAATTTTCCATATCAACTTACACAGTAGACCAAATGTTCAATCTGGTGGAGGGATATTTGGTGAATAGAGGGCTCTATGTTAGAGGTACCAGGTTGGTTCGAAAATAATATTAGAAGAAAAATAGGGGATAGGGATGACACTTTATTTCGGTATCATAATTGGTTATGAGGGGGTACTTTGAGAGAGTTTTTCCCTACATTGTTTAAGTTAGCAATGAATAAGAGTGCAATAGTAAAACAAATGAGTGGTTATAGGGTGGATGAACTATGATGGAACTAGGAACGAAGAAGAGGTTTGTTCGTCTGGAAGGAAGAGATGATTAGGTCTGTGGAGGGGATGTTACAGAACTTTGTTTTTCATCACCATGAACAGGATCACTAGGTTTGGCACCCGAGCAGAAAAGGTGAGTTCTCATTGTTGACGTATATAGGATTGTAAGTGAAGATTTCTATCGAGGTAGCAAGTCTTCCTAAAATTTCATTATTCATATGTGTACATGGATTACACATTCATTGTGTCTTTTAGTTATCTAGAAAAAAAAATCATTAATTAAAGTGATCGTGATAGTAATAATAGCGATACAACTTATTGGAAATAGTGTAGTAATAATAATGGTGATCATGATAGTAATAATAAGGATGATATTAATTAATTTGTAATAAGATTAGTTTAAGGAGGAATGGTCCAAGACTCACGACGGTAAGGGATCAAAAAGTTTTTAAAATAGTATATATTTTTGTGGTAAAATATTTTATATTATTTTATGCAGTTTTCATAAATATGTTGAAATTAATTGGAAATTGGATTTCTCTAAAAAAAAATAAATTGAAAGTTGAGTTTAGTGATAGAGTTATCCTCCAACAACTTGATAAACCAAGTTTTGAATGCCCAGTGAAAGACACTTAATTGATAATCCAATTTAATTTTAAATGACACTTAATTAGAATATGAGAGAGTATTATAATTAAAAGTAATAAATAAATAAATTTTAATATATAAATTATATTTTAGATTTATAATTCGTAATTCAAATTATTATATAAGAATATTATTAACTGCTTGCAATTTTTAAAAATAAAATATATACTTTAATTTAGAAATAGACATGAAGATAATGTATGTTGTTTGACAGAAAAAATGGACAATAGGAGAAATTATACCTAAAAAAACACTAGAATGAATATTGAGAATTGTACTCGAGGAATTTGGAAGAGTTAAGTTATATGTTCTAATTTGTAAGAGATTTGTGATTCATATTGCTTTTTATACCAAAGGCTTATTTGAGAAAACTTCTTTCTAAACATTTTTAGGAGAATAAATTAAGAAAAAAAATCAACTAAGTTTATTAATATATAAATTAAAATTAACTTATACATAAATTATTTTATAAAAATCGTTTTCATATTAGCTTGTCTGAAATTTGGTTTTTAGTTTATGTACAAGCTAATTTTTGTTTATAGAGAAATTTATTTATATTTTTATGAGTTTAATACTTATATACTGTCAATGTAAAAAAATTTTACATTAACAATCAATCACAATTCTTCATTTACATGACTTTTAAAATATTAATTAGTAAAGTCCACAAACTTATAATATATAAAGAGTTGTAATTAACTGTCAGTGTAAAATAACTTTTTACACTGACAGTGTATAAGTATTTTTTTTCCTTTTATATTTTCTTTGAAAAGATTATCCAAATATATCTAAAAATGTTTTTCTATTTATTGCATCATTTATTATATTTCACATTTTTTTCTTAATTATGAAATTTATTATACAAAAAGTATTGTACAATTTCTCCATTATATAAAGGGTAAAATTAATATGTTTTTAATTCTTGTAATTGCAATCATATTTGGTTTTAGTCATTATATACTTTTAAATTAACTATTTTGGTCCTCAAAATTTTAAAAATATTTGAATTTAATCTCACACCTTTGATAGTATTTATGTCATTAACAAAGTTTCCTTTAACTGTATAAAAATAATGTTTCTGACTGTTATTAATTGCTAAGAACATAAATATAATGTATAATTTAACATTTATTAGTTGCTAAAACCTAAAAGCTAACACTTATAGTTTCTAAGAATACTACGAACAAACATAAAATATGCATACATAATATTTTTAGATAAGTGATTTCGGACAGTTTTAAACTGGTAGAAAAAAATATAATTTTGTAATGGTTTATAACTTTCAAGAAATTGTATTTTCATATGTCATAGTACTAAACATTCTTAATTAAAGGAAAGGAATAAATACACATATATTTCAGAGTTCAAAGATAAAATTATGAATTTAAAATTAAAAATACATAGCCTAGATTCAAATTTGATTTAAAATATAAAGTCCGCAAACATATTTTACCATTTATAATAATACAGCAAAAATTAATTTTCTTCTTTAGGTGAAGCATGGAAAAAGTTAGTCGGAAAAAAATAGGACTACCAACCAATATAAACAGTTCACCAGATAAAAACAAAGTTGTGATTTAACATTTTCATATTAAACAAATCAGAGAAACTGAAAAGTCATAATCCATATTAGAAAACTAATCAATTAAATTACAGAATGGATTAGACATAAGTTAATGTAATAATTAATAATTTAATTAGTATGTATGATAATGAAAGAAGTTTTACATTTACCTTCCTTCACAATTTTTTATGTAACTTTAAATATTTAAGGATTTTGGATAAAACATTAATGAATAAATAAACAAATTTATCGTCAATAAAAAGATTGTGATTAAATGTGTAACTTGAAAAAAAAAATTAAATTGATATTCAAGAATTTATAGATTTTTAAAGTTTATATATATATATATATATATATATAAAATAAAAATATTAAATTTTAAATTGAATGAATCATTTTAAAATCTATAAATATTTAAAATTTAATCCAATCATATTTGATTCACATATCTAATTGGATAAACTTATATTCATATATTTAAAGATTAATATGAATTCATGAATATTACTATTTTTAATAGTAGGTCACAAAACTCAGAACTTACAATGAGTTAAACCTATAGGAACATAATAAAGTCTTACAACAGCAAGATTGATTGTAATGAGATCAAATTTAATTTTTAAAAGCATTCAAAATTGAAAATTTTAATAGAAGGCTATGCTAGAGTGGGTTTTACCCACTATAATTAAAAAAAAAATCAAATTATAACATTTTAAATCCACTATATTCAATCAAAATAACCCATAACAAGTTATGGTGGACAAATTAAGCTAATTATAAAATTGATTTCAATTATAGTGAGCAAAGGGCATTGTAAATTTAGAAATGAATTATACTGGTATTTCACTGTGGGTGAAGTCTACAGCTTTTTACCCCATTTGAACCAATTTCAGATCTGGATGGCAGAGCTCATTGCCTTGCTCCTCCGTCAAGTTCATTACGTCGCATGAAGCTCTGCTCCTCAATCAAAGTCACTACTATATATAGCCTAGGTGTGCAATCACTTATCCAAGAGACCCTCACACCATATTAGACTACAAAATCTCAAGTTCAAATTCATTCGTTATGGATTGATCAAAAGAAGGAAATTAATGAACAACATAATGAAGGTGCAAAGGGAAATGATGAATATCATTAGGCAATTCACATCCACGTGTAAAACCTCTCCAAACATCTTCAATCTAAAGATCGTCATTCAAATTATGAAGATTTCTCTGATAACGATAACCAATACACATGAGTGAACACTTTGACATTTATTAGAACTTTGAACATTTATTTACTATATTATGTACTAACTTTATGAATTTTTGTAACCACTAGAACTTTGTGGATTTGTATTATGTTCATTATAGCACATTCGAAATATTTATGTTCTTGTGTCAAAAGCTTTATGAAATTAAATTAATGTTATGTTTTGTTTTGATTGTTATATTTAAAATTTAGTATTATATATGGTTTTGTTAATTATTTAGAAATTAAAAATAATAAATTTTAAAAAATAGTCAATTACATTTAACTTGTTTCATCGGACTTCTCATAATGAATTTAAATTCATTATATTATAGGCAATTTCTTTTAACACCCTCTTATTTGCTATTCGTACCCTATTAATGTTTATAATTTTTTTATAACCCCAAAACACTTTCACCCTATTTTATCTTAAATTTTTTGATAAAGCATAATAACTTTACTGCTGCATGCGTACCTCTTTAAAAGAGAACTCTCACCCTCTTCAACACATACATGTCAGAGGACGTTCTTAAAAATAGAGATGAATATATATATATATATATATATATATATATATATATATATATATATATATATATATTTGAAGAGGGTGAGGGTGTAAAGAAGCTAATGTAATTTTTCAAAGAGGTGGATAGAAGTGTGCGTGCAACGGTGAAACTGTGTAATGCTCTGTCAGAAAACCTAGGATACAAGACTGTGAGAGTGTTTTGAGGTTTTGCAAAAAATTGTAAACATTGAGAGGGTATAAATAGGAAATAAGGGTGTGCTAAAAGAAATTGTCTGTATTACAATGGATTAGCCCACTATATATAGTCGATCACAATAGCTCACTGCATGTCAATGAATAAATTATAATGAAAAATGTGAGTCTAAGTCCACTATAAACGCATATTACAATAGGTTTTTGACCCATTACAATAACATATTTCATCATAGTGAAAACACAAAAAGAAAGTCTTAAAACATATAAACATTGCTCAACATCAAGACAAAATAGTAAAAATATCTTAGATTAAATTTTATTTCCTAAAATATTAAGAAGAAAAATCTCGACACACAAAATTTATAGCGGTTAAGACTTTATATTAGGTATAGTGTCTTTATACATAGTCTAAATTTCCTACAGACTTATTTATCCTATCCTCTACCGGAGACAATTTTGTTTAAGTCCCATCGATATGCTTAATATACAATAAATACACTTAAAAAATATTAGTTTGATAATTGAGATTAGAGTTAAAAACTAGCTACAAATATTGAATGTCTAACTTTAAATATTTATATTGTGCTTTTTGGGAAACATTGGAAACATTCCGTTTAAGAGCATTTCTTTAAAATATGAAAACTATATGCATTTGTTATGTGCATTGGTTATGCATTTTGTAATTTTTAATGCATTGATTATATCTTCAAACTACAAATGTTTTTTTATAAGCAAATGATACTTATTAGTATATTAACTTCGTTAACAAGGGAATTCAAACTCACAACTTCTCTTTTTCCATCTCTTTATTTTACTACTATGTCAATCTTATATTTCTCTTTAAACTACAGATGCTATTTATCATGGATAAATAAATAAGAGTAATATTTCATTCTTATACGTGGTCATATAACTTTATCAAAGAATTATAAAGTTAATATAATAACAAAGTTCTCATATAAAAAAGGAGAGAAAACAGTTGTGAATTTAAATTTATTTATTAACAAAATTAACACATTAACAATTAATATTTACTTATAAAAACAAAAACTTTATCTCAAAAGTTAAATTGTCATGTCTACTTTTATGTAAGACATGGTGTTTAAAGTTGTTGTGTCTTTAAGTTTGATCACCATGATGTTTTGTGTTCTTTTGTTTGAGCTATGTTGAAATTAATAATATCGAAATTTATTATTATAACATTAATAATATCGAGATTTAGGCTCTTGTCATATATGATCTACAACAATTTATATGAAGAAATTGTATGTGTTCAACCAAATGGATTGTAATATTTTAATCTCTATACACTTATAATAAACACATGGACATAGGATATTCTAACTTAATTACTTTATTTGGTATATATTATTTATTGTTATAAAATTTATCTGTATAATTTATTAAATAAATACATTTATTATAGTTGTGGTTCCATTTGCATAAAGAAAAAATGAAATGAGCTGTAAATTAGAGTGCAGTTACAAATGAGGATCCTAAAAGTAGTTGTTTTGGAGCTAAAAAAGTATGTGGAGAAAACAGAGAGCAGTTGAGTGAGGCAGAAAGCGATTTGGCACCTATAAATATAATATTAATGTGGACCATTCCTATTATTTCTGTTTATGGAGCATATATGATACAACAGTTATTTGTCAAAGAGACTCTACGGGCGTGGCTTTCACGTGCGTGTGTGAAATTCACGTGACTCACTCTTCCCTAACATATTTTCCATCACCATCATCCACTTCACTGCATCGCCATCAGTCATAACTCACAACTTGCCTCCTCGCTCAATATTATTTATTAAATGTTAAATTCTTAGTTTTATGACTCTTCCACCTTTTTTTCCCACTCTCATTATCGTTACCTCATAACTTCTCCTCACCTAATACTAAAATATTCCTTATGTTTTTTTTAAATGAAAACAATTCCTTAAGTTGAAAATATTAAAAACCATTGATTTTTTAAACTGAAAACGTATTTTTATTTTCTTGAGATCAATTATATAAACTGGTTTAATGTATTGAATCAAAATTTTTAGAAAAATAGAAATAACACCTAATTGATTAAACAAACATCATACAATTTAAAGAACAAAAGAAAATTTCCATAAAAAAACTCATGATATCAATTGAATGATTAAACGATACGAATGACTCGATATATAAACTATTTATAGTATTTATTAAAAATGTAACTAATTACTAATCACTATAAAAAAAAATATATGCATTAGCGGGATTAAATTTGATATTCTTCACGGTTTAAATTTAGGAAATGCCTTTTCGACAGTTGCGCCATACGTTATTAATGCGATTAACATTATCATATATTTTTATCATATACGTTATTAACACTATATTTTACCTACATTTTCAAAACCCTCGTCAATTCCATAATAAATCATACTATATTTCACCAACAACTGGTTTATTGGCCTTTGCAAAAGTAGGGAAAACTAAAAAATAAGTGAGAAAAAATCATGGTTTTAAAAATAGTTAATTTTTTAAAATAATTAAAAATAAAAAAATAATAATTTTCCCACGGTTGAATAAAATATTCCTACTAAATAACTTAGGTTTGTAAAACTCATTGTTGGTTTTAATAACTCCAGCTAAATATATATTTTATTGTAGTGAGTATTTAAACGCATTGTTGGTGTAATTGAGTTAGTTTGATGAATTTTTATATTAAACTAGACTAAGAAATATTTAATTTCTAACCTATTTTTCTCTTTCTTTAAATAAACATTTTTAATATTTTTTTCATCCAAATAAGATATTATATTTTTCATCACTACTTGTCTTCTTAATAATTTCAAAATAATTTCACCTCATTTAAGTTTGGACATTTTTAGACATCTAAATTGAATACATATTTATTTACTGAACCCATTATAACTAGAGTTGCATTAAGTAGACAAACTCACACATAAGTTTACACTACAATGTGTAATCTGTCAAATTCGTTAATGCGAATTCCATATAAATTAAATGAGGTCTATTTTAGCAAGTAAGCAACTACATTGCTAACTGCTAAGTTCGCGGATAAAACCAACTAGTCCACATTTAAAAAAACATAAAAAACTAGAAAATTAAATATTAAAATATAAATTTTAAATAATTGTCAAAAAAATCAAATTAAACAATTATTAAATCAACATTAAGTCGTTTCTTCAAATCTTAAATAAATACTCAATAATAATAAAAAGTACTTAATGTGTCAAATTTCAAAAAATTACTTAATAAAAAGTACTTAATTTTTTAAGTTAGAAAAAAAAAACTTAATTTGTGAAGTGTATTCATGACTAAGGGAAAGAGAGGATCTTCGTGCCTTTCTATTTGTTGTGTTTTCTAATGGGCATCTATTCATTTTGACCGATGGATCACCAACGTTAAACATCTTCACACTGGAAAATTCCAGGAAGCATACCAACTTTGCCTCCTTCATTTGGAAGACTAACCAATGAAGTGACCTTAGCTGGAATCATGTTCAACTGAGATAAGCCACTTCTGACACTTGGAACACCATGTTATCTAATCAAAATTGATATAGAAGAATATGTTTATTTCCACTTTCAAGTTAATCTATCTAGGAAATTAATGTAAATATATTTTTTAGCAGAATAATATATATAAATATATATATATATATATATATTAAATAAGCATTAAAAATAATACAAAAATAGTTAATTAATATTTCAAAATTTAGTTAACGGTAAATGTTTAAGTAACTATTTTCAACAAAAGTGGGATCAAAAGATAACTGGTCACTATATCTTTATATTACATTCTACATAGTTGTAATTAACTCGACATTAAAAGGAAAATCTATAACATTCTTTCTATATATTTACTCATATATAATGTGGCTAATATATCTAAATACATTCAAAATACTAAACACACATCACACCTTTGTTTCAAATTCATATTTAGTATATTCACAAAAAATATTTTTAAATATGACTTATTTACGAAAATGTATATTGCACGTGTTTTTTTCTTGTACGTATTTCCATTAAAATTATAAAGTTAATTCCTACTTCCATGATATTATACCTTGTATCTTATTTGTTATTTTAAATTTAAATAAATTTAAAAATATTCCAAAAAATACCTATACAACACCATTTGTGAGAAAAATATTTTCAATAATTATATTTAAGAATATGATTTTCGAGAATATAATTCTAACTTTGGAACACACATACTAATACTAATAGTCGTGCATTAAATTTAACTAAAATTGTTTGGAATCAAGGCTATCTAAAGTTTAGGAAATATAGTCCAAAATATAAAATGAGAAAAAAGTGTAAAAAAAAATGTCATTACATCTTTGGCTGTAACTATCTATTTATATATATGCATATAAATGGTTTTTTGTTAGAAAAAAAAAATTCACCTCTTCTAACCTAGGGGCTTCTTTTCTAATCTCCATTTTCGATCTTGTTGCTTCCTCCATTCTTGGGAATGCTCATCACCTCCATAATTGGCTAAGCTTCTTCTTAGTAGGGGTTTGTTCATCTCCTCCATGAGTGGTTAAGCTTCTTCTTAGTTGGGGAGTGCTTATCTCCTCAATGAGTGACTAAGTTTCTTCTTAGTTGGGGTTTGTTGTAAGTAAACCTAATTCATTTGTATCTTTAGATTTCTAATCTAAGTTTATTATTCAATGTTTGCGTCTCTTCTCTTTTTTATGCTTTATTATTCTTTCTTTCATTTGTTTTATGTTTTGAATGTGATTTTGGAAAATGTATTTGACTTGTAAAATGAGAAGAACTAATGGGATTTATTGTCACGGATAGAATAAAATTCATTGACCATCTTAAACATTTTTTCATAAAACAAGCTATTGGATTTTATGTTATGCAAATAATAACTTAAACCTCAAATGCGCTTAGACCCTACTCGTAAGGGATTAGGGTTAAAGTATTTTTATGAATGATAAAACATGAGTAAAATGATAAGATGTTCATTTGTACACTTGATCAAGGTTTAATGAAATCAAATCCCAACCATTTCTCCATATTTGGAAAACTCTTTTTCTTTAGTTGTATATGCTTTATTAAATTGTTGTCCTGGTAGTTTGTAGAAAAAAATCATTTCATTTATTACAAGTAGACACTATTGAAATTTCCATAGTATCAACAAGTCCTTATGGATACGATCTTGTACTCCTTATGGCTACTACTCGAATGGATGTTTTCCATAAAGTATTCAACATGGAGGCAGCGAGGTGGTCCAATGGGACCATTGTCATTATATTCAAATGTTTCTCTTGTACACTACCTATCATTATTTATATGTATTGCTGTTATTGATCCAGTCAGAATTCCTTTTGCCACAAAGTATAAAATGACAAGTTACAATAAATTACCATAATAACCATCATTTTATACATGTATTAAAACAATGGTTTATACTTGTAAATAATGACAGTTGTAAATGTCATATTTTAAAGGTAAAAATAACTTTGTTTGTAAATAATGCTCTTATTTTAGATAAATATAGTTGTTCATAAAGTCATAATATAAAATAAAACGATTTTGGGTGAAAAATATGGAAGTTCTAACCACCATATATAATTTGTAAAAGAAATATTTAATTTATTGAGAGGGAAAAGAAAAATTATAGATTAGGTTAATTTTATGGGTTGAAAATGTTATATTTAAAAGATGATAATGATTGTTTTAGAAGTGTTATTTATAATATAGATAAATAATGGCAATTAAAAACAATCACCATTTTAAAATTATTATTATTATTTACACGATTTTTTCTAGTGTAATTTTCTAAAGTATTTTTAAAAATTTTGTTTTTTTATTTATTTTCTTTCTTTTTTTTCCTTTTTTTCATTATTAGTATTGCTACTATCAAAGAAGGTGTGCATAGTACTACAATCACCAATTGTTATTTATTTAGAACACTTTTGTATCCATCATTAAATAACAAAACCACCTTTGCTCCTACATTTTGTTTGTTTGTTTCTTTTTCTTCTATTTTCATTTATTTATTATTATTTTAGTTGTATTATGTATTCTTTGATTTTTAAGAGAAGAATGATTGTGCACTATCAGTGTAAATTTTTATGATAACATTCAATTACAATTCTTCATTTATGGTAAATTTGTTGATCTTATCAATTAATACTTTAAAAGTCATATAAACGAAGAGTTGTAAATGAATGTCAATATAAAACCCTTTTATATTGTTAGTACATACTAATTAAACTTATTTTTTATTGCATTTCTTTAGTTACCAAACTTCAAAATCAGTATGACGTAGACATTATTTTAGTTACCAAATGCAAAATATTTTGTTTCTCTACTTCCTTCCATTTTTTTGCTATAGGTCATTATCATCGCCCTTGCGTATTGGTTGTACTTGTTAGTTAGTTTGACATCATTCTACCTCAAAAAATTTATTATTTAATTACAAAATAATATAAAAATTTGTGCATTAAATATTAGACTTGACATTTAGGTAAAAGGATTCACGTTACTCAATATACACTTATTTTCCAAAACAATGATATATCAACGTAGACATATAAGTAAATACATTAAGCTTTAAAAATTATCTTTATAGGATTTTCAATTAATGAAACACATAATGAAACCTTAAATGATTTGTATACATGATGAAGAACTATTAATTAATCTTCTTTATCCCAACATCACACCTAATCAAAGCAGCCTAACATAAAGAGGTAAAGAAAAGTCGAAACTTTATCACTCACGATATCATCAAGATCTTGCTCACCTGAACGTGACATTTAGGCCAAACAAAATGCAACAACAAGCAGCAAAGAAGTGAGAATACATCTCACACATGTTAAGGAACATATAAAGAGGATGAGTAGTCAACTAAAGTACAAAAAATGAACATATAACCTCATTCCACACCTATGGCAGAGGTTATGTATCCACACACATAAATTTGTTCATGATAATGATGCTTATGCATGTTCTCTCAGGTACATGCCTGAAACAGTCATCTTCTATGCCAATAACATGTAAATACAATTATATCACCATAGGTCACCAAAGTGAATCATCTTCTATGCCAGTAACACGCAGGTACAATCATGTAATGTAAAATAACCAAAGAAGATTTGGTGCAAAGCACCATACAATGGGTGATCCTTACAAAAAATTCTTCAACTGACACACTTATGCATGCTCTCTCAGGTTCACATCCAAAACTGTCACCTTCTATGCTAGTAACATGTAGGTATAACTATGCAATGAAAAACAACCCAACAAGACCTGTCCAAAGCACCACACAATGAGTAATCCTTATAAAACTTTTTCAACTATCATATTCATGTTTCATGTCATCCATAACATAAATCATAATGCAACCATTTAATCATGTAATCACTCTCTACCCCTAACCGCAACTAGGATGACACCTTGTCAAGCACACCCTGACCATCATCCTCAACATAAATCACAATATCAATATCTAATCGAGTCATTACACACCACCCCAATCACATCTAGCATGACACCTCATCAGGCACACCCTAACCATCATCATCAACACACTATATGTCTAATTCAAATCAACATCAGCATCACATAGTGGAATAAATCCTTAATTCACACACCTAAATCAACTTTCAAACATTCAATCATTCACCACACTCACAATTATAAGATACATCACAATAATCTAATAACGTCATCATAATCCACTCCTAACCATAGTTGGGATGACACATCATTAGGCACACCCAGACTATCATCGATCATCGATGCATTATACGCTCAATTGTAATCAATATCAATACTTCACATCACAACAATCAACAACATTAAAACTCGCATTATCCCCTCTTATCTTACTTTGTTATTGCATCGTGTAATCTAAATGCAATATCTATAGTTGTACTAATGATGTGAGGGTCGTATAATTTTTTATTCATAACTTGAGTTATATATATCCTTTTATGTTAATGTCCAGAGTTTGACCTTTACTCACTATTTTATTCATAACTTAAGTTATATATATCCTTTTTAAGTGATTCCAAATCTATTAGAAATTAAATATCGAGGGATACAACTTTTATGAAGAATACAAAGCCTAATAAGGTCATCTAGGTTACTTCGAAGGGCTCATAACACATAGATTTTGTTTTTCGCACTAGATGGGGGACTCAACTTCCAACCCACACAACTCAGTCTATTCTTAACATCTTTACATGATTATTTAGTCTAAACTTTAACCCCAAATGTCTATTTTCTAAAACAATAAACGTAAATCAATTTGGTTAGTCACATAAAAATATATGACAGAAACACTGAGGTATGTTCATATGAAAATTTTCAGATTGCAAGCATTCAACTTATATAAGGTTCTCAAAATATAATTATAACTTCAAACCCTCAAACATTCTACTTCTCTATCTATAATACTTAATGATCATCACACGCTACAATCGCTTTGATAATCATCAATTTTGCCATCAAATTTCTAAATGGAAGAAAACCCACAATCACATATAATCCTGTGTTTATAGAGCAATTTAAATAACATAGGAGTCCCTCAATCATCACATGAATCAGTCACATATTTAAAGTTATTCATAAAATTCGTTCATAGAAACAAATAAATAAGTCAATTGCATAAAATTTAATTCCTACAAAGGTTTGGGGTTCACCTCTACTAACCTATTTCTTATATATGAACTCAACTTTAACACGTGAGACTAATTAATATTTTCTATTACTTTATTCAAGAGTACTAATCTATAAAAGGGAAAACTTATGCCAACATAATCAAGTACTAATCTATAAAAAGGAAAACTTATGCCAACATAATCCTTACATCCAAATAATTTGATAGTGCACATGTACTCCCAAATCTAATAAAATAAATTAATATACACATCTAATAATTATTCATGAGTATCAACCACGTGTGGATCTCAATTTCTCTTATGTCTCATTCAAACATATCTCCAATTAACAAAATAAACTATTACATTACACCAACCACGCATAAATTCTAATTTGGCAAACCATCCCATTCTATAAAATACAAAACTCTTATGTCCACATAGTTATGTACAAAACATGTTATCAACACTTGTTGTGGGTATTCATAACTCTTTAATAGAATATATAAAACCTATTGAAGCTTAGGGATCGCTTCATTACCTATTTTTCCTACACATGCCATATAAGAGATAATTTTCCACTCCCTTACATCGAATGATGATCTTGGATGCAAAGATGTGTCATCAAGTTCCTCAAATGTTGTGCTCTTCAATCTTCCTTGACAAAGTTATCTCTTCAGTCTTCTCTCTGACCTCCTGAGTCAGAAACGTGAAACTCAAACGCAATAACCTAATCCTTTTGAATTACTCTAATTTAATTGTTAGATTTAGCTTTTTAACATTAGACTCAAACTTAACCTTTAGACTATTTTACTATTTACACCCACATTTATTTTATTTATTTTCAACTCTTAATATATTCTAATAAATACAAAATATTAAATTAATTTAAGCCTATTAATATAAATGACACCTTTTTATTGATATTTTATTTTTCTAAAAAAAATAGGATGTTAAAGTTAGTATATCTTTATACTCAATATAATAATATATTTCTTGTTAGCATTTGAAAATTTAGATTTCGTGATTTAAAAATTAGAAAATATAATTGACAAATTTGTTTAAGCTGAAAAATAAGGTCTTTATTTAGAAGTGATTTTTACAAAAACAGACTTCTTTTATGTTTATGTACAATTATAAAAAAATGTTTTTTAAATATATTAGTTTGTATTTTTTTAAACAGATTCCACATCTGCTTATTCTGAGATATTATTCAATTAACTTCTCAAAATAAGTTGTTTTTAGTTTTTTATCAATTTCTGTTTTTTATAAAAAAATTAAAGTTTAAAAAATTACAATAAGTATTTGTTTGTTTAAATAAGTGATTTTTTTAATAAAAAAATTAAAACAAACTCAATTATATCATGATTTAAAATTTGAAAGATATACCGTAACAATTTAAAAACGAAAGTAGAAAATATATGTCAATTGGTAAAATAAAATAGCACTGTGTGTATATATAGATAGATGATGTGATAGGTTGAGATAGGATATTTTAACATATGATATAAAATTATATATATATATATATATATATATATATATGACATATTTATATGACATGTGATATATAAGATAGGAGGTTGGTGGTTAACTTTAATAGTTTTGGAAGCTAGTTGGGTTTTTATGGGCTTTAGTGCTGGATTAGTCGAGTGATCGAAGAAGGAAGGTAGGAGAATTTCTCCCTACATTCCAATATATTCTCCTTACAGTTCCATAATTTCTCAAAATGGCAAAAAAATCCTTAATGAAAACAATAAAAATGTAATTACCACGCATTTTTTTTCTTTTCATTTTTATCTACACCTTTCTCTCATTTCACACGTCTCTTGTTTTGCATCTCTTTTTAACTTCTCTTACACGACTTCGTTTATCTTCTCACTAAATCAGTGGTTTTCTCTTCTTCTTCGTGCATTGTTGTTCATCCCCTTTGCGTTTTGTTTGTTCTTCATGATTCCGCTTTGCATTTGCTTTGTTCTTCGTGATTCAGCTTTGTGTTTATCTTCTCTCGGTACATTAGCTTTTTTTACAAATCCGAACACCCTTATCTGGACTTGTAAAACATTTGCAAATTTCTTTTACAAGTCCAGACACTCCTGTCCGGACATGTAAAAAATATTTGCAAATTTTATTTTACAAGTCTGGACACCCCTTTCCGGACTTGTAAAACATTTTGTAATTTTTTTTTACAAGTCTGGATACCCCTGTCCGGACTTCTAAAAAAATTTGTAATTTTTTTTACAAATCTGGACACCCCTATTCGAACTTATAAAAAAATTTGCAACTTTTTTTTTACAAATTCAGACTTGTAAAAACATGTGCAAATTTTTTTACAAGGCTAGACACCCTTGTCCGAACTGAGTTCGGAAACCCCTATCTGGACTTATAAAAAAATTTACAATTTTTTTTTTTACAAATCCGGACACCCTTGTCTGGACTGAGTCCAGAAACCCCTGTTCAGACTTATAAAAAAATTTGTTTTACTAGGATTATTTTTTTTTACCTAGGGTATTTGAGACTTTTCCTACTTTTGTAGAGGTGTAGGAAGAAATTATGGAGGTGCAGAGAGAAATTCTCGGAGGGTAGACAACCTTCTAGCCTTAAGCACACAAGTGCGAAAAGGCTTAAATAGTTAAACTGAATAGGCTCGATGGTTACTCTAGGAGAGTGCACAAGACTCCGACCTTAAGCACACAACCGCAAAAAAAAAATTAGAGTAGATATGGGTCCCATTTAAAAGAACTTATAGTATAAGAAGCTATAATATAAGAATTTAGAGTATAAACTTTTAAATCAATAACCTATTTGTGTTTAAATATACAAATTTAAAAGCACTTATATGAAAATAAAATGTTCGAATTGTGTGTGTGTATATATATATATATATATATATATATATATATAATATAGATAGATAAAGAGAGAGAGATTCAGAGTGGGAAGACGGAGAGAGAGACTCAATAGCGAATTTTAATCATGAGAGAAACAAAAAAGGTAAGAGGTGAGAGTCAAAGAAAGTGCAAAACTTTGATAAACTTAAAATATTTTTTTTCAAAAAGCTAGATAGCTTATTCAAATAAGCTTAAAGCAACTTATGAACCTATATAAGTGCTTTTATAATTTTATTCAAACAGTTGTATAAATGCTTATATGATAAAGACAAATTCAAATAAGATATAAATAAGTTCTTTCAAATGGAACGTATAGGAAGGTACACAGGTTCATTATTGTATAAGCATGAACTTAAAAGGCTTTAGGTTGGATTAACCAAATGACCCATTCAAGAGACTACATAGTCCTCTCACTTATTCATTTTTATCTTTAACATATTTGTTATTATATTTTTCTATTTAGTTTTTTAAGGAAATATTTAGTTAGTTTGTTGGTTTTTAATTTATTTTGACTGTGGTTTTTAATTTTAAAAATTACATGTTATTATATAATAAGAATTTATAGAAAAATATCTTCACTAAGTTATTTTTCAAAGGTTACTAGTGAAGGTATTTTTTATTGTATAAATTCATGTTGCTTTGTAGAAGTTTCCATCCTATATGGTTAGAGGTAAATGGAATAAAGGGATTCTTTAAAAAACTATTGTTTGGTTCAATTTTTAAAAGGGAGAGAAAGAGAATGAAAAAGATCACAAACCCTCTCCATCCAATTTTAGCTTTTTCCAATTAAGGAAATTTGGAGGAAAGGAAAAATCAATTAATAAATTTTTATGTAATTTTACTAAATTATTTTCATTTTTTACTATTTTTGCACACATGTATCGAGCCTTTCTCCAAAACGCTAGTCTTTAGTCCAATAATTCCTCTGGGCCAGTACAGGCGTGTACTTGCAAAAGCACTCTGACGCTCAAGTCAGAGATAGGTTGATTATTGTACTGGCAAAAGTACAGTGTGTCAGCAAGAAAGTAATGTAAAAAATGTTGTTGTCAAACCTTTTTCAATGATTTACTATTTATAACGCGTTACTTCTTGGGCTTGGGCTATATGAACTTTTAGGGTTTATCCTTTACCTACTAGGGGCAACTGGGTCTTTTCACATAAAAGATCTCTTTTTTACTCAAAAACTTATCCATAACCATGGGTGGATTCAACCTTTAATAGGGCGTTCCTACCCAAGGGCTTGTTCGGTCCCGGTGGTTCATCATGGCTTGGGGGATGTCGGTCCCTACGGTTCATCTTGGCCTGAGGCATGTCCTATCTCTAAGGAGTCCTCTAGCACACAACGCCAACAATATCAAGGAGCAGAGCAATGAAGATGTTCAAAATGCAACCTTGGATTTCAGTTTGGGGAGTTTCCCAAATGACGTTTTCCCGCCTTTATGCACCAAAGGTTTCTTCATCGAATCTTACAATCTGCCCATTCAGATGGTCAAGGATAACATTTTCAGCATTTTTCGTTAGGCTCTATTCGATATTGAGGATGTCGCCACCTGGAAACTCTATTATGAGTTGACTTCTCGGGCTCAAGTTATGGTACGTCACCTAGTTATGGCTCCTCGGTCCGAGGTAGACGACATGAGGCAGAAGCTTAATGAAACTGAGTCCACTCTAAAATCCACCATAGAAACATCCTCTAAGGTATTTGCAAATAACCAAGCATTGTAGCAACAAGTAGGAGATTCGAAAAAACAAAGGAAGCTCCTGACCGAAGATGACCGAGCCCTCCTAGAGCTCAAGCTAAAAGAACTCTCTGATTCTCTAACCAAGATCACCCAAGAGTGTGACAAGGCCATGCAAGACAAGGAGAAGTCCAAGACTAAGTTCCTATCATGGATGGACAAAGGCAAGAAGGCCATAGTTTTGAGCACCATGTTGGGTTCCTTCAAGTGGCCTGATAAGCCAAAGAGTTCTATTAAATCCCCGAAGGCTTCCAATTTGATGGAAAAAGGGATTTCTTCAACCGAAAGTTCCTTCTTTATATTGAGGTGTCAACATCCCAGGCACCCAATGCTCATGTTCCTCATTATTCCAACCAGAGTGAGATAGTCGGGTGACAGAGGTTAGAGATGACAGGGCTAATACTGCAGAGGAACCCAAGGGGTCCGCAGAAGAAGTGGACATGGTGGGGAATGCTAGGAAGGCCAGACTTTGCTTGGGCTGGCAATGAGGGGGTAGCCTTTAGTTTTTATACCCATAACTTTTGTAATTTTATATATATATATATAATAAGAACATATTTATCTTTTCTTTGTTTGTCTAAGTTACTTTCTTATCCATGCTTGTTTAACCGAGATATCAATTTTGATTTTCTAGGATTTTTTATTTGTTTGAGTTACTCTTTTATTCAAGTTGTCTGACTAGGGGAGGGTGAGCAACTTCGTTGTTTGTAGTTGCTTCAAGTTTCTTCCTTGCCCGGATTGTTTGACTAGGAGGGTAACTTGGTCGCATATTTATCTAAGCTACTTCCTTACCCGGGTCCTTTGATAAGGGGATAACGTTGTTATTCGTAATTGTTTCAAGTTACTTCCTTGCCTGAACTGATTGATTGGGAAGGTAACTTTATCGAAGTTACTTCCTTACTCGAGTCTTTTGAGTGGGAGGGTAAATTTATTAGTTATTGTCTTAAGTTACTACCTTGCTTTGGCTATTTGATCCAGAGGGTAACTTTATTCCTAATTGTTTCAAGTTACTACTTTGCCCGAGTTGTTTGACCCAGAAGGCAACTTTATCGTTGGTTTATATAAGTCACTGCCTAACTCGGGTCATTTGATTGGGAGGGTAAATTTTTCATTTATTATAGAAAGTACAAATGAGTCAGCCTTAGTAGAAATTTGGGACAACTTTATTGATAAGGGTGCCTCGTTAAAAACTTGTTCAACCAAAAACCCCTTTCACTTTCTTATAGGCGAAAAAAGTACACTGATTGCCTATTACATAATTCTAACTGAAATAATGCTTTAGATGAGCGGTATTCCATGTCCTTGGTACGATGTTACCATTTAGCTCGGCTAGTCAATATGCTTCGTGCAGAAGATTTTGAACAACCCAGAAAGGTCCTTCCCAGTTAGGGGCTAACTTCCCATGCTGAGTGTCTTTCTGGGCTTCCCTAGTGGCCCTTCATACTAGATCCCCCTCAACAAAGTTTTGGGGTTTCACTTTAGTATCATGTCTTCTTCTCATCCTTTGCTTGCAAGCCTCGGCGGCTATTGTTGCCATATGGCAGAGTTCATGGATTGTCTCGAATTCTGCCATTAGTACTTCTCCATTAGTGGCTTCTTCAAATATGGTCCTCTAAAATAATGGTTCTCCGACTTCTAATGGAAACATGGAATCCATCCTATAAATTAATCGATAAGGGGTTTCCTGTGTGGTAGATTTGGGGATACACCTGTAAGCCCATAGTATCTCTGACACTTCCTCTGCTTAAGGTCCATTTGTTTATCCTATCCTTTTCTAAAGCTCTCCTAGGATGACTTTGTTCGTCGCTTCAGCTTATCCATTAATTTGTGGATGCTCAAACAAGGAGAATTGGTGCTTCATTCTGAGACCTGAGAGGAAATCATTCAACTTTCTATCTATAAATTAATATCGCTGATATGTCGAATTGGGTGATTACGTTCTTCAAAACAAACTTTTGAACGTTTAAAGCCATGATAATGGAAAATGGTTCTACTCTAATGCACTTAGTGAAGTGGTTAATGGCCACAACAAGAATTTCCTCTGACTAAGGGCGATAGGGAAAAGGCTAACTATGTTTATTCCCATACTGCAAAAGGCCAAGATAACGTAATAAGCGCGAAATCCCCTGCGACTGATGTATGAGATTTCTGAACTTTTGACATGGAATACACTTCTTAACAAATTCAGCATAATCAGCCTAGACAGTCGACTAGTAATATCCAACTCTTAACACTTTGTCACCATCATCCTTCCTCCGGAGTGGGTATCACAAATTCCTTCATGTATCTCCCAAAACACATAATTTTCCTGCTCGACCCCTAGGCAATTTAGCATCAGCCTGACTACGTTTCTCTTGAACAACTCTCCTCCCATTATTGAGTACCGACGACTTTGGTTCTTACAACTCGGGCTCCACTAGTTCATCCGGGAGTATTAAGAGATAATAGCATGAAGGACTCTCACTAAGGAGAGAAAGAACACTCTCTAAGAAGAAGAAGAGCTCTCAATTTAGAGAAAGGTAATTTTCATTCAAATGAGTGTTAAGGGATTACATGAAGGAAGAGAGCTCCTTATATAGAGCAAAGTATGGATCCTATGGGATTCTATGAAGGTGAACGTCCAACTCATGCTAATCAAGGGATTAGATGGTTTAATTTAATGTTAATTGAGCACATGTCTAACTAACACTAAATTAAATCAAATAAGATCCAAAAAAGGCCATAAGAAAGTGGATCTATGTTCCTTCTTAATTTGAATTTGAATTTTGGAGGGAAATGACATGACACCTCCAAAATACAAATTGAAATAAGAAGTAACAAGAAAAGGCCATGTAGGAGAGAAGCATAAGGTGACGTTTACTAGAGGGGACAAAAGGGCCTATATGTCTCCTACATTTCATGTATTGGTTAGGAGGGAATTAGAATGAATAAGGGGTGTGGTTAATAGATCCACACGTCCAAATGCATCCTAGATAAGTCCAACTAATTAACACACTCCACAAAGAGACTAATTGCACCTTCTAAAGGAAAAATGAACCTAAAGGCCAAAATACAAGGCTGGAAATTAAACTAGCTACACTCCTAAAATCCTAATCACTTAAGGGTGCTTATACAAGCCTAAAAATGGTCAAATCAATAAAAATTAATGGAACATGTCCTAAACTAAGCTCATTGAAGCTCCATCCAAGTCATGCTCCTTTTTTATTGGTCCTAGCTCAAACTCATACTAGGGAGGAATGCATCAAAGTATGAGGTTACAAATTATTAACAACTGATTAGAGTGAACAATTTGTAACATCATGTGAATTTCTTAGTTGAATTCAAATATTGTTTGCAATAGCTATTGACAAAAGAAAGCTGAAAGTAATGGGTGAATATGTGATTGTCTTTTTTGTTGTTGGTTTTCACTAGATACTTTTTTTCCTACAAAACAGTTGAGTAACAGAATATTTTAAATTTGAAGAAGTAAATATTATCAATAATTATAATAGATATAGTAGTGCAAACTAAGGTGAATATTTAGTGTTTTTCTTATGTTGACCTAGCTATAGGGGTAAGAATAAATGTAATATACAATCTATTAAGGAGAAGTTATAGACTTGAATACTAGCCTGCCATTTTAGCTTGTACATTAGTTATAGTTGGATAATCCAAATCTTTTGCTCTTAACAAAAAAATTAAGTGATGAAACCTCTGTATCAAATAAAATATTATTAAGGTTAGAAATGTAGACACATCATTCAAGTATTTAATTAAATGCATGTGAGATATTTACTTACTATATGTTTTGGAAAACCTCTTTGAAACTACATTAGTTGTAGAATTTAATGGCTTTTTCTGCTTGTCATGAATTAGGATCTTTAATCCTTTTTTATTTTGAACTTTAGAAACAATTACATATAATTGACCATGACTGAATACCAGTCTTGGTAAGTACAAACCAACAGATGCAGTGATTGTCTTTGTGACTTATTAATTGTCATTTCATAGGAGACCATGATGGAAATTGTCTTCTAATAAGCTTAAAAGGCCATGGTGATTGTGATGGAGGCATTGACATGCATGGTATACATATCTTATTTTCACTAGTTTTTCTTGTCATGATCTTTTCCTCAATACCATGATTTGCTAACCTTGTTACTATCAATCTACTTTTGTTGCATAAGCCATCTTCTTGATCCAAGTTTCTCAAAAGCATGATTGGAGTCCCAATCTTCAACTTAATCTTATGGTTTGGAAGACCAAATGTTCACAAAGAATTTAAAAATTCTAGTGTGAGTAACTCATAAGCTTCAGTTACACCAACTTCTGAATTGTCTATGGTATCCGAGCTGAGATATTCTTTCTCCCCACCTGCAATGATAAGTAGAAATCATCTTAGCTCTCTAAAAAAACACTTTAAATTGATATAATATATAAGGAAATTACCAAGAATTAAGGATAACACATAATCATTTATTTCATCTACTGTTTCAATAGTACTTGTCAATATAGCTCAACACTACAAAAATTCTTCACTTTTATACAACTAAAGTAATCCTAGATATGTGTTTTTGACTATAGCATCAATAGGATCATTAAATTCTGCAATCAAGAATTCGGCTAGAACTTCTATTCCAACTAAACCATAATTTGGTTTTGATAATTTCCCATCTCCTATCTTTATTATCCAATCAAAGAATTCTTGAATTTTTGAAGCATTTATATTTTCTAATCCTTCATATAGCAAAAACATACTTTTTGTTAATGTTAAAACTTGATAGTGATCCCAAAGGTAGGAAGCATCAATAGTGGCATGGAGTATATCTTATCTACTTCCTCTAGGAATGATAGGTAAGATCTGTCTGAAATCTCCTCCAAAAACTATGACTTTTACTCCAAATATTGAGTTACATTTATTTTCCAATACCATAATGTCTCTCAAAGTTCTATCTAGTGCCTCGAAACAGAATTTATGTGCTATTGATGCTTCATCCCAAATAATTAACTTAGTTCTTTTCAATAATTCAACATGTTCACTTACTTAGTGAATGTTACAAACACAATTATCAATTGTCAGAACAAGAATCTTAAATTTAGAGTTTGTGGTTCTTCCTCCTGGTAGCAAAAGAGATGTGATTTCACTTGATGCAATTGTTGAGACAATTTTGTGTTAAGATCATAAGGCAGACGTGAGTGTCTTCCATATGAATGTTTTCCCTATACCACCATAGCCATATAAAAAAAACATTACTCCTTGTTACTTGTTTGTGGCATTGATGACTTTTTCAAAAATTTCTTTGTTTATCTGCATAAAATATATTGGATAATGTTATATTTTATTTTAGGAATTTAATAGAATGTAGCATAACCTTGCTCTTTAATGTGTAAATTCTAATACTATTACTTGTAAGAGAATTATAGTATGATTGGAATTGGACTCTTAAATTAGCTACATTATAATCCCATTTTGTATGTATCAACCTGTTACCTAAGTGACTAGTAACCAAACCATTAGGATATGGCATAGATGGGTAGTCTTTTAAGTTCTTTCTATTTATTTGTAGTAGCTTTTCTAGTTGTAAGAGTCAAATTTTGTAGTTCCTCAACTGTAAGCTGCAATTCTATAAAAAAGAAATTATTTTATAAAAAAATTTAAATTAGTTCTTTGTTGTAGAATTTATATAGTTATAAAAGATTATACTTGGCATATAGGCTATTTTTCTTTGCTCATAAAGAATTCCATTCGAAAGCCACTCCCATGTTTTTTTTTCAAACTTCTTCTAGCCTATTTACACTATTGGATAGAAGTATAGTAACAAAATATTTTCTCAAATAGTGTCTAGAACCCCAATCTTTTGCTTCTTTGATAGCTTCTACATATTCTATATCATCTACTAGAAACCTAACTGCAAAACATGCTTTTCTAAATATGGGATATAGTATATTTCCAACTGTTCTTATGTCTTCATAAGATAAAGGTTCTTTCACCACTGTTAACATTATCCTCAAATAGAAAAGCTCACTTGTACTCGGTGCTACCCACATAAGTCTCCCTATGGTATAACCTGTTTTCCTTGGCTTCCAACATCTATTCTTTTTCACATAAACAAAGTTGTAAACAAATCGACCATAGGTTAAACTCCTAGCTTCCAGGAATTTCTTATTAGCTTCCAACCAAGATGTGAACATCAATTCTTGGACACTCGGTTTACAAAGCACATCATCAATGTCATCTCGATCTTTAAAATGTACAACATATTCATCGGGAAAGTGGAAAATAACCTTTCTACTGTTGGCATCCTTCCATGAATAGGAAAAGAGAATATTTTTATCATGCATTTGGCGGTGAAATATATCTACAATCTAGATAGTGCTTGACATCGTCCAATGGCCGACTAAAAAATGAACCTTCACTGTCATCAGGAATTATCGTTGTCATAATCATGTCATATCCTTTGTTTATGTATTTAAATAAGTACTTGATAGAAATACTTTGATTACACCATTCCACATTGATGTGTACTTGGTACTTTACTAATAATGTGGGATTATAAGGAACCACACTACAATTGTCTAATATTATATAATTTTTTAGTACAATGACACCAGTATCTCTTCTTTTATATAACGGATAACCATCTTCATCAACCACTATCTTATTCTAGAAATTTTTAGGAAAAGATTGAGAGCATCTTCCATCTCTCATGCAAGGAGAAAATTTGTTAGTTAGTCCACATGGATCATGAATCATATGAGCCTTAACCCCATTATACAAATATGGAAAACAACAGCTACAAATAAACTGGGATCTCTAGAAAACAGTTCCAAGAGCATCTGTTACTAGCATATTCAAAACAACCGTTGGGGCCTTATCTAGCAAAACTAGACTCTCTCAATGGGTGACTCCCTGCTTAGCCAAGAAATCAACAATCTACTTATCTTCTCTTAACAAATGATTTAAATTACAAATTCAATCTTCATTTAAAAGTTTCTTGGTCTCCCAAAGTTCATTTCCAAAATAATGAAATACTGAAATATCTGTCTTTAAAAAGTTGACAAGAAGTTGAGAAATAGAATAACACCAAACTCTTGAAAACCTTTACTCTGCAGAATTTCAAACCATACAATAAAGTTATTAACTCTCAAATAAAATTGGAACCTTCCCTAAATAACCATAAAAACCAAAGAAAAAGGTTTCATTACGTACTCATTCTAGTATTCACATCTAGGTTAAAAAATCAGATAATTTTGATATGGATATCCAATCAAAATAAGTAATAATCGAAACAATTTCATAGAAATACTAGTAAACACGAGTATTGTTTTCCTCCCCATAGTAGATCCATTCAATGGAACTGAATTTAGTTCCTTTAAATAAAGTAACAACAAACTAATAATAATAATAAAAAAAAAGGGAGTCCATCCTTGTTCACATGAGGACAATTTCCTTGATTTATTCCATGCCATTGTGGTGCTGAAAAAAGATTATGCAGCAGCTGGCACACGTGATGGGCCTGTTTCTAACATGGAATGTGCAATTAGCTTAACCACAACTCCACAAAAGCTAAAGAAAATTATCAATGCTTAAAAAATATTATATACGTAGCATTTTTTAATAGAAAAGTATCATTTCGATTAGTTTTTAACCTTTTATTAGTTAAAAAGTTTATTTGATCTTATTACTAATATTTCATGATCAAGTTTTTCAATAATTTGTAGCATTGATAGGTTGTGATTCTTTGAAAATGTATTCTATTTGATTTTAAAGTAATTCATTGGTTTTGATTCTCAAAATTTTTCGCATTTTGAAATGTCGAATTTGTCATTCTAATTAATATTACCTTGTAACTTGTCACGTTGTTTAGATCTCTTATCGAATAGTTTGTCTTTTTTTTTTTTAATTCGCATTTTGAATATGCAATATGTTTATAATAATTTATTATGTTAGAGTAGTTAATAAGTGATTAAAAATTAAGTGATTACAAAATACATTTTATAAAAAAAATACACGAAACTATCTTACCAAAAATGACATAATAAATTAATATAATGTTAACGATGTTATTATGTCATCAAGTGGTCATAGAATTATGATAAAGTACCAATTTTACTTTTTGTCAAAATTAAGAGAATAAAAAATTAAGAAACATTGAAATCGATTTTTTTAAATTACTGTTTATTTTAAAGGGTGGTTTTCGCAAAACATATAATTTAAGTTCAAATGATAGACGATTGAGTTGGAACATAATTAAATAGACAATCTATTTGGTGGTGGCTAATCTCAATTTTTCCAAAATCATCTACTAGAAAGTTTGCTTTTCAAGGAACACAGGTGAACTCACAACATAAAATAGGTTTTTCTGCTACTTCTTAATATACATTCTATTAAGGCAAAATATTTATTTTGAATGTCACAACCTTCATCCAATAAGTTAATAGTATTTAGTGAGTTTGACTCAATAGTCAGATCACATAACCTCTACTAGTATGCTACCGTTTGTAAAATTGCTAACATGTTAGCTTTATCAACATGACAAAAGAGGATCGAATCGGTGAAGCCAAGCAAGAATACATCTTTGTGATCCCGCATTACACCTCTAATAGAAGTTGCCTTGTGAACACTACTAACAATTGCATCACAGTTTATGCTGATTGTTCCTAGGTTGGGAGCCCTCTAACCCACTTGGTGCTTGAGATCAACATATTAAGTGCCATTATCTTTTAGAATTGCACGTAATTGGTGGATATCTTTGAGCTCTATGACTAGGACTTGCATAATGAACCACTTAGTCCTTATATTTCTAGATACTCTTGAAGACAAACTCATTTCTCCACCACCACACTTGGTCCAACATAATATTGAAAGTTTGATTCAATCTCTTTATCCTTTAAATTAGAGGCGTCACAATGTAAAGTTGTATTGGACAAAAAAATTGAGGATGCTACTTGCTCCTATTTTCCTCCACACTATGACGATGTGTACACATTTCAATGCATGCAACATGAACCCTTCTCTTGCTGACAAATCGAATAAGTGACCGAGGTTGTATATGCCTATTATATCTCAGTTCATTCGTAGGTAACAATAAAACGCTAAGTTATCTTCCAAAAAAAATATGAATACATTTCCATCCTTCTCACTTTTATAACATTTCAAAAATGGATCTATACAGGATATTACTATGAGAAAGAAGATTAATTATATTTTATTTATCTAAAAAATTATTTTGTAGCCCTTTGAGAAATTAAAGTACTGATTATATTTTATTTATCTAAAAAATTATTATTGTTTTATAAAATCAAAGTAAATAACTGTAAAGAATTAAAGAGAAAGCTAAACCTATTAGTCAGAATAACTAAAAGGAGAAAATAAACAAGAAAATGACGTAGCTCCCACGTGCAAGCATAGGGTCTTTCTCACTCTCCTTTGTCTTGAACGTGAGCTGTCACTTGATTAATCCGTTTCCATTGCAAACGCAAACATTCCATAATCCATAGTTCTGCTTTTCATTATTTTATTTTATTTTTCACAAACGCAAACATTCCATAATCCATAGTTCTGCTTTTCATTATTTTATTTTATTTTTCACAAACGCAAACATTCCATAATCCATAGTTCTGCTTTTCATTATTTTATTTTATTTTTCATAAAATAAAGATTGTTCCAAATTCGAATGAAATAATTATCACAATCGCAGACGCCGTCTACTAGGTACGCACAGGAAATCGTGTCTACTTTTTCTTTTTCCAGCAATGGCGTGTGTGTACAAGACATTATAAAAATGTAGATAATAAAATTAAATAGAATACATTAATTTTTTTTATGGGACATTATACAAAATTTTTAAACAACATTTAGGGTTTAGGATTTGGAGATTTTTAAAATATTAATTAGAAAAATTAATAAAATTTTTAAACAAAATAAAGAAGTGTAATTAAATAGTAGTATATAAGTATTTAAACAGACTATGTATATCAGCTAAACTTTTATAATTTGTAACTATTTTTTCTTGTAATTTTTTAGGACAATCTTAACTTTTTTGTTTATCCTCCTAACAGTAATAGTTAAAGATAGTGTTGAGAGATTTATAAGAACTTACGCACATCCTGTTCAATTAACTGACCTTTTCCTTTTAATTACACATTATAGAATTTATTTTTAAATAATAATAAATGAAAAATTATAGTTATAAATTTAACTAAAAATATATTTAAATTTTATTCATTTAAAATTAAATAATTTATTATTATTAACTGAAAATAATAACTATAATTAAAATAATTTATTAATTAAATAATAATTAATTTGTACGTCAAAATAAAAATATCTTTAGCAAAAAATAAAAATATAATATAATTTTTATTTTTATTTTAAAATCTCTGTATTAATTATTTTCTATAATTTGGATTAAAATAAGTTAGTATATAATTTATTTTATAATATATAAATAAATTAAATTAAAAACAAGTGTGAAAATTTTTGTAAATTTTTTCTTTAAGGCTCAGTAAGATGAGAATGAATTTTAAAATTTTAAATCATTCTCTTTTAAACCCAAATTCAAAATTACCTTGTCTTTTGCAAAGATAAGTGAAATTCATGTTCTAGTGAAATTCATGATCTATAAGACTTATTAACGGTTTGATTGATTTTATTTTATTTTTTTAGTTTTTAAAAGGAATTTTTAAGAATAATTTTTAAAAATTATTTTCAGGAATAAAAGAAAAAAAAATTTGTTTGAAAAATTTTATTTAAAAACTGTTTTAAAGATGTAAAAATGAAAAAACTTGTTCATATTTATTATAATTTCATTAATGAAAAGCAAAAAATAACATATTCTTATTGTATTTTGAGTTTTGAAAACACAAATAGAAAACTGAAAAGCAAAACTACTTCTATCAAACCAGAAATGTTTTTTAAAACTGTTTTCAGAAAATACTATACAGACAAATTTTTCTGTTTTTAAAAACTAAAATACTAAAAACAGTTCTATAAAATTGTTGACAAATAAAAACTAAGTAATTGTCCTTCAACAAAGCTTAGTCCATGAGATCCTGATAAATTTCTACTTAATGCAATTAAATGTTATTAATTGCTTTTCATAATTTGAAACTTTTAAATACATATCACATAATGGTCAAAATTATGGATAAGTGATACTTCAAAACTGTCTTATTTTCTTTCCTTTTTTTTTACGCTTGAACTTAAATATTGATGTGAAAAATTTACAAACAACTCAATATCTTCTCAATCAACCTAAACTTCCATGACAATACTTTAAAACCACCTAATACGCACGATGTAAATAAACTAAGTATATAGTTATTTGTGCATTAGAAAATAGAAATATATTATTAATTATATTTGTTAATACTTTTTTATCATAATAGGAATTGAATACAAGTATTGGACCGTTTTTATAACAACTCACACCTGCCTTTTGCATAGATAAGCGAAAATCAAGTTTTAGAAGGACTTATTAAGTAGTCCTTTGAAGACGGCTTGGTCTATGCTCTTGATAAATTTCTACTTAATGTAATCAGATGTTATTAATTATTTTTCTTAATTTGAAAAAAAAATTAAATACATATCACATAGTCAAAATTATGGACAAGTAACTCTTTAAAACTGTTTTTTTATTTGTTCTAATAAAAATTAAACACATGTATCAAACGTTTACAAAAACTTAGGCTACCTGTTCAATCGTCTTTTCAACATTTTTCGGAGTTTAAGTATTTGCATTTAAATTTTATAAATATTTTCCTTAATTATAATAATTAAGAATAAAATTATATTTATTTTTATTAAATAATTATTTTTAATTTGATTATAACATTGGTATCCTAAGTAATTTAAATGTAAATAAAAATTATTTAAATAAAAAATTACTAAATAAGAAAATATGTCCAATTTCGTTACTAAAATTTGTTATTAAACGTTGTAGATAGAATTTTCTAATGGAGTTACCTTATTTAAAAATATCAAAATTAATGGAAATAAATTTGTCAATTTGGAAATTCTATATATTTAAAATTATGTCATTAATTTATTGTTATTTTATATTACCATTTGCAAATAAAATTATGTTTATAAAAGCTTTTATTAATATGTATAAAATAATTATCAATTCTAGATTGACAATAAATCAGTATATAAAAAATACTACAGATTGGCAATAATTAATATATATTTCATTATACATGAAAATTATGATATTGATTAAATTAATTTTAAATTGATGATAAATTAACATATTATAAAAAATACATTATATTATAAATTAAGATGTAATAAGAAAATATTTATACTTTGGTTATTTATAATTTATTTTGATTCTATAATGATTTCAATATATTAAAATAATATTTTTTAGTTTATATTAAAATCATATATAAATTAATGCAAAGTTTATTTTTATTTTAGATTCGTAAAAAGATAATAGGATCTTACTTCTCTATTAATTTATAAATTCAAATTATGATATCATGATACCATGATAGTGTTTACATCTTACACCAAAAATAATTTTATTATTTATCATTTTCTTTGTCAAATAAAAAAATAATTACTATATTTTTATATTATTTAAAATATTAAATAAATGAAATCTAAATATTGTATTTTTTTATTACAATTTAAAAATAAAGAGATAATTATTTATTTTTCTAATTACACATTGTCCTATTTTTTCTCTCAATTGTTTTAAACTATTGCTATATTAATACGTATTTTTTACAAAAAATAGATTTTTTACTTTATGTTATCAATAATTTTATATATAAAAATAATTATTATTTTTAACTAACTTTTAGTAACAAAATATTTAAAATTTAGGTTGATGAGACACATGACATGTTATTAGTTTTTTTTTTTTAATTTGGGTAGAATAAAATAACTTGAGGAAGAAGTATAATTTAAACTCTGTTCTCATTAACTATTGAGATGAAAAAGTATTAATGAAAATATTGTATTATATATACTTAAACGTTACATTTTTAATAACTAAAATCAAAGTTTTAATGTGAGGTAATTGTTTTTATAACTTTTAATTTAAAGTGTCTTGTGCGAGCAACAAAAAATTGCTCTTGTCTTGAACTGATGTTTCATTTTATGAGTAAGTAAATTAATAAATATTATGTCATTTAATTATTTATATAAAAATAAAAAAAATTTAAAATAATTAAAAATAAAAAAATTTATAAATAAAAATTCATTAAACAAATGACGTAACATTTATTCATTTATTAAAACAAAGAATGAAAAATCAATTTGAAATAAAGAATTTTGATAGTTATGTATTAATAAAAATACATCTTGTTAAATGTATTTATTTATATGCAACACAAAAAAAATGTATGTATGTAAGTTTAATAAATAAGTGAACTAAAATAATGTTATAGTGTGTGTATGGAAAGATAAAAAGCATGAATTTGAGATTGGTTTGAAAAGAAATATAAATGAATGAGATATTGAGAGGTAGAGATGAGGTGAAGAATGAGTGGCCTATAAATAAGCAGGCAAAGGGAGTGCAGTGAGAAGAGAAAATGGGAGACGGAAGCACTGCTAATTGCATCGACATCCTCCTTGCCATCATCCTCCCTCCTCTTGGTGTCTTCCTCAAGTTTGGCTGCAAGGTACCTTACTTCCTCTCTCCTCTCTCTCTATTTCATTTTCCTCTCTCACCTCTCTCCTCTCTCCTCTCTCCTCCTCCTCTCCCCAGCTTGAGTTCTGGATCTGTTTGCTGCTTACCTTTTTCGGCTACATTCCTGGAGTTGTCTATGCCGTCTATGCTATCACCAAGTGAATTCATAAGGACCACGGTTATGCATGTTTCTCACTTTCAAGTTCTTTCTATAATCGTTTCATCGGATTAACAAACCTTATTCTTTTTTCTTTTCTGTCTCTCACTATCAATATTCATTTGTATTTCTAATTACTGTTATGCTCTTCTTGTGGAAACTAAATTTAAACACTCTTTATTAATATATCCACTATTTGCTTTGCTTCATATTCATTTATCTTTTTTTAATATATTTTTTTACTATTTCATTATTTCTTCCCATTAAGATTTTCTATTTTTTAGATCTTCTGTTAAATACGGACTTGTTCATCATTTCCGGTCAACAGATTCTTTCTTCCTTAAAACGTTGCTTAATCAGGATTAACACAGCTGGAATAATTGGTTGGACTTGGACCATGCAAAATGGATTTCCAAAAATGAAATCTGATAACAAATTTAAGTTAGTTCTGCATAACCTACGTCATTCTTAGTCTTAAATTATTATCGCACCACTGTTTCCCAAAATATACTATCACAGCATAAGATAAGGCCTAGGAGTGGTTCCTAATTTCCTCTTCAAATCTCTGTTGAAAAAAATTGCATACTTCCTCTTCAACCTTGCCTGATCATCTTCAAAATTTAACTATTTTTTTTTTTTTATAAATTTAAAAACCTAAAATAAAAAACTACCACAAACGAAAATAATGTAAAAAATCATCTAATATAAACGAAAATTAAACTCATAAAGTATTATGTGTGATAAGTTTTTATTTTTATAAAAAATATTTTTAAATTCATAAAACGGTGATCTATGATTAAATAACATTATAATATTATATATTGTTAACGTATCACTATTAAACTCAACTTATTTGGTGAACAAGAGATAATAGAAAACTAAACAAACAGGTAAGAACGAAAATAAAATTAAAGCATTAGAAAGATTTTCGCTCTTGCATCTGGGAAGAAGAGTCTAGTGTGGGGTCGTGCAGTTCGTCCCAACTCCCAAGTTGTTGTGGAAATTTTTTCTTTCCTTGCCAGCATATCTGTCACTCCCTAATTAAAAGTGTGGGTTCGTGCAAGTTCGTCACCCAAAGTGTTTCCCTAATCACTTAAAAGCTAAATTAACCCAACAAATAATTATTAAAGATATGTTCCTCTTTACCGTATGCATATTTGGTTTGTAGTTACAAAACATTTAGATTTAAATAAGTTTTTGTAATAACGCTTTATTAAAAATTACTTTTAGTTTTTAAAATTTAAAAACATTTCTATAGTTATCAATTCATTTTTAGTTCGTCTTTTCTATCTAATACGGCTAAAAAATAATTATGATAAACGATACGTTTTTTATTTATGGATCACTTGTTTCTTCTATTCTAATTTTCTTAATACACTGAAATTTATAAATAGATAACATTATATAAAAAATCAAATTAATTTTAAGATTAAAAAAAATATTTTTAAATTTTAAAGATTAAAAATGATTTTTAGTGAATTTTAAAAAAAAACTTTTATATATATATATATATATTTGACTAATGCTTATTATATAATATAAAAAACTTATAATTTTTATTTTTGTCTAATTAAATAAATATATACACATATAGCATCTCTTAACTTGTGATCCTGATTCTATTAAATAAAACACTTCGCTTATAAAAAAATCATCTAAGTGATATCCTTGCTCAATAACGTTGATACTTTCTGCAGAATCAGTTTGAAGTTCAACTTGCAGAGCTCCTTTATCCTTTGATAAAAATAAAAATGAAGACCATATAGTATACTCCACAGTTGAGATTGAATGATTGTGCTATTACAAGCAAAAATTGGTGGTAACATATTCATAGTTTTACTTCCTCTTTGATAAAAAAATTGCTTTGGGAGATTATTTGTTAATAAAGAAAAGAAGTAATAAAAATGAAGTGAGCCTGTTATCACAAATGGAAGAGTCCCATAACAAGTGGGTAGATGGGAGAACAGAACAAAACGTCAGCATTGGTAAGATTATACGATTAATATAAATACAAAATGCTGTGATCACGAGACACCTACTATCTGTTCTGTTCCCTGCCAAACAACTTTGGTAATTGCGTATCAAATTCGCCTTTCCATTTTTTCTTCATTTAAACGATAACTTTTCACTCATCCTTTAAAATTACATATATTATTATTACTTTATAGTTTAATTCTTTAAAAAAAATTCTCTCAAAATTATTTAGTCATTAATTGCAATTTTGACCTTATAAACTTTTATTGTCCAATTAATTTAAACAAAACTTGGCTTCAAATTACTATAATTCTTTTATTGTTATTTAAGGAGTGTAGTGTTTTCATAAAAATAATTAAAATCAGAGTGATTTTTTAAAAGCTAATGTGGTAATATTTTTAAATCTATAAATAATTTATTTAATGACAGAATGAATTTTTTAAAAAGATAACTTTATAATAATTTTTAATGTTTAATATGTTAATAATTTAAAATGTTTGTGAAATGAATCTAATACTTAAAATTATAAATTATATGAGTCTCTTTTTTTTAATCAATTTCAATCATAATTATATAGTTTTTAATAAATTTTAACTAATAATAAAATATTAAAAATAATTCGTTAAAAATGTATTAGTTAACATATTAATATTATTGAGTATATTCAATAATAGATCCGCAATTATTAACAAAGTATATCAAATCTTCAATGACCTGGATGCATAAAGCATTAATGCTGACATATGGGGGCACCTAACGTAATAGAAAACTTGAAGAACCAACCTTATTAGGGACGGTAAAAATAAAATAAAGTCGAATACTTTTTGTACATTGCATTAAGATTTCGCTTTTAAAATCCAGCGAAGATGGATTCGACGCAACTCCATATTAAGTATCACTGACTAAAGCTTTTTTCATAAATAATATAATTTTTCTATAATACTTTTACCTCCTTAGTTATTAAATAAAAATAGTAATATTATATGTTTTTAGTATCTTGTTTAGTATAAAAAGTTTTACTGTGACATTTAACTACAATACTTCATATATGATAATCAATTAATACTTTAAAAGTTATATAAATAAAGAGTTGTGATTAAATTTTGAGTGTAAAATTTTTTTATATGTCACTCATATATTCTTACTTTATTTTTAATTTTTGACATTGTAAAAAAATTTTAGATTGACTTTAATTACAATATTTTATTTATATAACTTTTTAAATATTAATTAATAAAATTAACAAAATTATCGTATAAAGAATTGTGATTTTCTCATATTAAATATAAAAAATTTTATGAGAAAAATGTTCAATAGTTTAAAAGTGTTTTATATTATCATTTAATAACATGAAAGATTGTTATTCAATACTAATATAAAACTATCCCAACGTAAAACTATCTTTACACTACTTGTATATAAGTATTAACCTCAAATTCTATTTAATATGAAAGTGTTTTCTTAAATTAGTACGAATGCATTGATTTCTATTAAATTGATTTATATATTTTAATTAAAAATTATTCTTTTTTTAAAAAATTATTGCTCCTATTTTTAAAAAAATGATTGCTATTACTCCTACTAAAATAAAATAATAATTAATATATTTTATCTCTTTAAAACATTTAAAATTGAATCAAACTAATATACCTTGATTTAATTTATTTTTTATTATCATTTAAAGAATAACTATTTTACTATACAAAAGAATCATTACTATCTAAATTAAAATTATAAATATTTTAATAAAATAAAATTAATTAGAAATTAGTATGTTTTTTATTTTTAAAATATTTAAAATTAAATTAACCTAATATACCTTAATTAAATTATTTCTTATTATAATTTTATAGTATAACACTTTACTAAATAAAAACATCATTACTATCTACATTAAATTTATAAATATTTTTAAAAATAAAATAAGAATGTATCTGTTTAACTTTTTTATCCTTTAAAATATTTAAAATTAAATTAACATTATATAACTTAATTGGATTTATTTCTTATTATTATTTTAAAAAACCTTTTTGAGAAAAAAAAATAATTATTATCCATATTAAATTTATAACATAAATATTTTGCTAAACTAAAACAATAATTACCTTTTATTTTTAAAATAGTAATATTGAATTAACCTAATATAGATAAATTTTATTTCTTCTTACCATATTTAAGACTAATCGCATTAGTAATAAAAAAAAACATTTTCTATCCATATTAAATTTCAAAATATTTTACTAAAATAAAATAAGAGTTAATATATTTTTTATCTTTTAAAATATTTTAAAAATAAAATCAACCTAATATAACTTATTTCATTTGTTTATTGTTACCATTTTAAGGAATAACCACTTTATTAAAAAAATCATTAATATCTACGTTAAATTTATAAATATTTTTCTAAAATAAAAAAAAAGAATTAGTATATTTTTACCTTTTAAATTATTTAAAATTAAGTTAACCTAATACTATCTACATTATATTTATAGATATTTTTATAAAATAAAAATTAGTATCTTTTTTAGCTTTTAAATATTTAAAATTAAATTAGCCTAATATAAATTAATTTAATTTATTTATTATTACCATTTAAAGAATAACAATTTTAATGAAATAAAAAGAATCATTACTATCTACATTAAATTTATAAATATTTTGGTGAAATAAATAATAATTAAAATATTATTTATCTTTTAAAATATTTGAAAACAAATTAACTTGATATGACTTAATTTAATTTATTTCTTATTACCATTTTAATGAATAATAGATTTAGTAAAATAAAAAGAATAACGACTAATTATAAGAATGTTTGACTAAAATAAAATAATAATTAAAATATTTTTAATACTTTAAATTATTAAATATTATTTAAAATAAAAATAATAATTACTATCCATATTAAATTCAAAATATTTTAATAAAATAAAATAAAAAATAATATATTCTGTATCTCTTAGAATATTTAAAATCAAATCAACCTAATATAGCTTAATTTAATTTATTCCTTATTAACATTTTACAAAATAACGAATTTATTAAAAAACATTAATATCTAAGTTAGATTTATAAATATTTTGATAAAATAAAATAAGAATTATATATTTTTTATATTTTAAATTATGCACATAATGTAAGACAAATGTATTATGTTGTATATCCAGGTTTGGGAACAGACAAATGTGATTGGTATGTTGTAATAAAAACGAAGTTAAGGAGTCGCATAAAATCCAAGAATGCAGAAGATTACTAAGTAAATAAAGTGACACATGTGAATGAAGTCGTTATAGTTGAAAATGTATCTGGGTTGCAAAAATGTAGTAATTGATCCTAAAGAAGTGGGCATGCCCAATATATCAATAGTCAAAGGAGATGAAGAGTCATATGATTTGGTAGAAACTAAAATTGTAGTTGGTGAATTTAAATTTGACCATGACTTTAATGTTGCCCATGATGAATAAGATGAGGCTAATTCAATATGATGTTGAAATTATACTTTTATCATATAGTTAATTGAATGAGTTATTATTTGTAGGGATGAGGCAAGGTGGAGGCGAGTATAAAAGAGGTTGGTATGAAATTTTAATCTTTATCTCTTTTGCGTATTTTGGGTTCAGCTGGACCGGTAGGTATCCCATTATATTATTTTTATAATTTAAATTAAATTTACTTATAATTTATTAAATAAATTTTATTTTATGTTATTAATTTTATTTAATTTATTAAATAAATTATATGTTCAGTTATTAATTATATTTTAGTTTTTATAGTTCGCAGGGATGCGAATTTTTACACAAACATGTGAGATTCAAAATATATGTATGAAATTTGTGTAATATATAAGCGTGAGGGGGCGAAACACAAACTAACAAACCCACCTCATCCCTATCCTCGATTGTTTTAGACAGAGATGGGGGCAGAGACTAACAACGAGAGTTTTTTGTTAAAATCAGGATGAGACAGATGAGGCAGACATAATTGTTATTCCTGATTACGATATTAGATGTCTTTAGTATTTTATTTTAATCTTATCTTATTAAGTTTTATTATTTATAATAAGTAGTTTGAAATAATATTACTATTACAATTGTCATTAGTCATATATATTCTTGATACTATCAAATTTTGTTTTATAAATTTAAGTTATATTGTATAAATATTTTTCTACATAATGAAAATATAAAAGTCGTAAAATATAAGTTTGGAAATGATATAAGAAATATTTTAAATAAATAATCTAAAAAGTAGTCTGAAAATAATATATAAATATTATTTAAATTATTACAATATAGATAATTTTATATGTAAATTTAAAAATAGTTTAGAAAAAAAGGGTATAATTAACTAACTTTACCACTAAGCATATAGATCAATTGACACGGACTCTTCCAACTCTATATGCATAATTATGTCTAAATTTACTTGTTAAATTGTATTTAAAATTTGTTTTATTTAATTTCAAAAATAGCATTTTTTGAAAGCAAATTAATCTAAACATGTATTACATCTATTCCGACAATTTAGAGAGATTCAACGTAAGAGAATGTATTTTTAGACATTCCAATTTTATTTATTTTACTTTTACTTTCACTATCTAAAAGCATAATTAACATTTGCTTATGTAGAAAGTCATAAAGGAGAACCGTCATAATTTGTGTATACTATCCTATTAGTAAAGAGAAGCATTCAAACTTTATTTTTTACAGAATGAAGCATTCAAACTTAATTATAATAAGAAAAACTATGCTTTTGTTAAATTAACTTTTTTAAATTTATAATAAACTTTTTTTTATCAATAAAGGTATACAAATATTTTTTTATTCAATATTTTAATTCTTTTATTTATTTTAGCTGTTAAATAGTGACATGTCACTATATTTAACTATTTATTGTTATTTTAGGATAAAGTATGTTTTTAGTACATAAAATTTTTAATTTTTTTTTGACCGGTTAAGGTGTACTAACATTTTTTTTAAAAATATTTGAGAAAAAGATATATTTCATGATAATCTTAAAAAAATAGTTTTACATTTAATTAAAATATAACGTGTTTAAGAAAAATATTATGAAAGAAAAATTTTAAAATATTATAAAATAAAAATTTAAATTGAAAAGTATAATTCCATTTATTGTCTCAAAAATATTATAAAACCAAGTGAAGGAAGAGGAGGGAAACAAGGCACCAAGCGAAAAAGGGAGAGGGGAGGGAAGGAGAGGAGGGCTTTACATGAGTAGGACACATAGGGATGAGTTAACCGGGGTAGGTAAGAGAAGGAGGGATATGGAGTGGAGAAAGAGGATGAATAATATATTTTTTTTTATTATTATGACAGCTAAAAGTTGCCATGAAATATAATTAAAATGGTAAAAACATTTAATTAATAAAATAATAATAAATAGAGTAACACATCATCATTTAACACTTAACAGCTAAACAAAATATCTAAAATATTAAACAAAAAAATATTTATATACTTTGATTAATTAATAAAAAATTTACATACCAAAACAATAAATTTTAAAAAATTTATATATTAAAAAACATAGTGATAGATTGAAAACTTTATGCACATGACATTAGGTTAGTTAAATAAGGCCATGTTGTGATGATTACATAAGCCTAAAACCCGATAGGGCCTACAAATATCAACTTTATTTTAGGACTACAAAAATCATGTAATTTCTTTTAACACCCCTTCATTTGCTATTCACACCTCCTTAATGTTTACAATTTTCTATAAAACTCTAAAACACCATCACCCTTTTTTATCTCCTGTTTCTTGACAAAGCATCACCTAATTTCACAGTTGTACACACACCTCTACCTACCTCTTTGAAGGAGAACATTCACCCCCTTCGAACATATATAACAGAAGAACTTCCTAAAAATAAAGGTGAAAAATAGATATGTTCCAAGAGAGTGAGAATGTGAAATGGAGAAATCAATGTAATCTTTTAAAAAGGTAGGTAGAGATGCGTTTACAACCATGAAGTTGAGTGATGCTCTGCCAAAAAACTTAGGATAAAAGAGGGTGATGGTTTTTGGGGTTTTACATAAAATTGCAAATATTGATGGAGTGCGAATAGGAAATGAGAGGGTGCTGAAAGAAATTGCCCAAAAACCAACTTAATTCATGAAAAGCTTTGAAAGTATTATAAACAAAATTAGGAACATTTATAATCCATGACATCGAATCCAAAATTTTTCACATTGATATATTTCTTTAATATTTTTAATTATTGATTAATATTTACTAAAAATAATTAATTTTGGTTTTTATATTTTTCTAATTTTAGGTCCTTTATTTTTAAAAATTTATTATTTTAGAAAATACATATTTGACTGAAATAAAAAATCAAAATAAATAGACTAACATTTTGATTCTTTAAAAAAAGATTAAAATTACAAAAAAGAAGTAAAATTGTTGATTGAAAAAATTAAGAAAATCAAAATTACAATTTAATTAAAACATGAAGAGTGTTAAAATTGCAATTTGTTTGTATAAAAATACCTTATATTTATATTGGTTTTGGCTTAATAATGTAAGGTTATACATTTTTTTTATAAGTCAAAAACATTATTAATAGTGAAAACCAAAACATTATTTAAGTGAATAACACTAGGAAAAATTGCAACATACTCCCATTATTGCTCAATATATTAGGACAGATTCATCAATTATTCTTTGAGAAAATTTGTTGTTAACTTTGTAGCCGCACACTATTCCCACTAACTGAATTGCGCTTACTCAACAATAATAGGAATATCAAGTAGATTTTGCTTAAATACGAAGGCATTCCAAACTCTCTAGATTTGCTAGAGTCCCGCAAACTATACCAGGTCCAAGCTCTATGCTTCTCTTGACTGCCACTCACAAGGCCCATGAATTGATAACTAAGACAAGTCATATCATTATTTAATGTTGTGTGCACACCCCACTAAGAGCATAGGTGAGTCCATACCCTTGTAGCCACATCACAATGCATAAATAGGTGTTCCCAAGTCTCTATCATCCTGCCACATAGCCCACACTTTGCCTCATGGTCTTGTAAAATCCTGCGATGCACGAAATCCCCCTTGGTAGGTAATCTATCAGCATACAGCCTTCATGCAAACAGTTGAACTTTCAGAGGTATTCCTTTTCTCTACACTATATTAACCAAATCATCCCTCAATTGCACCCCTTTTGTTGCTAATAGCATGTAAGTTGAAGAAACAGAGTATTCCCTTAACCCATTTGCAACCTAAACCCAACTATCACTTACCTCTTTTGATAATGAAACAGTTTTGAGGTCACGCTTTAAAGCTGCTAACAACTCTTCTTCCCAAGCAAATAACCCTCTTCTCCACTTCCATCTCCATCTAAACTCCCCTTCCCACATATCCTGCATGGTGCTATTCTTGTGGACTTCTAACCCGTATAATCAACTATACTTGTCTTTGATACCAATTCAATTCATAACCTTGCATAAACTTGAGTAGCAACTGTACGAATGAAAATTTAGACAATAATTGTTTATAGGATTAGAATTTGAATCAAAATATGAGGTTAGAATGACAACTACATGCACAATATTACGTAAAAATACACCAAATCTATGAGATGTTGAAACAAGGCTAACAATTCTTGTTGTAAGGTATACAAACCATATAGATGTTGTCTTTGGAGGATGAGAGTCATATTTTTCCAAAGGTCAAATAAACGGACCATAACAAATTTGGGGGGTCCTCATCAATGTGTGAATGTCACATTTCCATAAGGTCCTCAACAAAGTAAAACATAAATATGTTTGTTATGTATTAATTGATATGAAGGGTGTCATTTTGTACTATGAATTAGGAACCTTAACTTCTCAATACAATGAGAATATATTTTTTTTTTCTAGAAGTCACACCCTTAATGACACAACAATAATGTATTTAGGATGTATCTTGATGTGTAAAATACAATTGCTTTAGGGCAAACACATTTTGCATAGTAATTATAATAGACCTAAGCTCGAGTATCATACCCAAAGGACTAGAGACAATTCTCTATTAATTCAATTTGAAATTAAAAAAAGAACAACTTATAGTTGATAAATAATTTGAAGAAATGTTTGTTCGACCACTTAATTAATAAGGAACTAAAGTATGAACAAACAATAAATGACATAATTAGAGTTTAATAGACTAAAGTTTAGGTTGTGATTTCAATTGAAATGTTTTACCCATATTTATAGAGTAATTCGATTTTTATCATTCACCAGTTACCAAAATTGTATTGTGTTGTTATGCCTTTGATCTTACATACATAAACACTTTACTGTAAATTACATTCCCAATTGAAATATAACAATTCTATTTAGAATTGACTAATTAGTTCACCCAAGAGTGATTAAATTTATGAATCAATTGGAACTCTACATCATTTATATAAAAATAAATCCAATTATTGCATGGTTCGGTCATTCACATGCTATTTATCATCATTATATGATTCACTAAGAAATCATCGTAGCTAATTCTATTGACAATTAATAATCATAGAACAATGCAATCACTGAAGGACACAAAATTTCATTGCACAAGTAAATGCTGAATTACAATTGTGTTTTTACATCACAACCCTATAAAGGGAATTAACTAGACATGGATAAATTCAAGCAAAACAACCTACAAATTACACAATACATGAGATGAAAAAGAATTAAAAGTTTGACACATCGTGTTCCTCTTCTTGTCCACCAGTCCTCCGATGTCAATCATTTTTTGTTTCTATTTTATTCCTTGTATTGACCCAAAATAGAATCCCATCACTTTCCCTTTTTGTTTTATTTATAACAAGGGGAGGGGGGGTTCCTATTTAGTATGAATGTACTGAAGTGAGTACAACCATGTTGTTTTGATGTTTTTGTAGAATTCAAACAACACGATTGTACATATAAGTCATGAGTGTTTTCTACGCTACTTCTGGCAAGTGCATTGTCATATGTAGCATATGATAAATATTAGGTCATCTCATTAAAGAAGAGAAAAATTATATAAATGTAATAATATTTTATAGGAATGTTGTAAAAATTTTAAGTTTGAAAAATAATTGAGTTAGGAATATTTTATTTTTATGATTTTTGTTTTAAGAAATGGAAACAACACAAGAGGATTAAGAACTCAATTTACATCTCAATACCTATAATTACTAATTGATATATAAATTCATCCTTTTTTTAAATTGTTAATGATTTCTCCATCCTAATTCCTTAGCAATAGAGAACTAAATTATTGAAAATTATCCTAATTCATTAGCAGTAATTGTTTTAATAATTTGATTAACATAGAATAATTATTTACTCAGTCACATTGATCTTAGCTTATTTCTAAGCCTAATAACTATATAATGATTTTCCTATTTCTCTAATTTCAAAATAATCTTCCGATATAAAAAATTAAATAATTCTTGTTATAAGTTGATTAATCAAATAACAAGCACTAAGCATAAATAAGATTCAAAACAGATAAATAAAAAACTGTAGATAAAAGTAAGAGTGAATTACAGAGTATTGATCAGTATCTCAAATCTAGAAAGATTTTCTAATCACATTCAGTCACCTAGCTATTACAATTATAGAAGAAAAAGTAAGAAGAGAATAGAAAGATTAAATTTTGGATGCCTATTCTCCTTTACTCGCCCTCTTATTTATAGCCTTCATCTAGGCATTTTCGCTTAGCAAAGGGTTTGTCGCTCAACAAAGATAGCAACCACCAGGGTTTCAATGAGTGAAGGTTGGTTCGCTCAATGAATGTCAATAATTTTCAACTACTTTTGTGGTCTTCGCTTAGTGAAAGGTGACTTGCTAAGTGAATTATCGAAGTTGATATTACTTTTGGCTCATCGAGTTTGAGTTGGTTCAGTGACTAATTTGGTCTGTTGGTTGATGTTTGATCTGTTTCCTACAATTCTGATTTAATAGTGTTGGAATTTGATTGTTGGTATCAAAACATACCATTCTTAACTATTTTCATGTTTTCTTAAATATTTACACAAAAGTGGGCAATTCAAGAGTGAATATTAAGAAAAGATAGATAATTGAGAGTTTTTCATCTGACAATTTCACTAATTCTCTTAGTTATAAATAAGGAGAGCAGGTTGGTGAGTAACTAAACACGATTGGGTTCTTTAGGTATTGTTTTTGACATCTCATATCTCAAATAACAAGGTTGTATGGGTGAGGAGACCATGCTCGATAGGAAGGTGGATTTTTGGATGAGTTTCAAACTAAGTGTGATTGTACTTAATTTGAAGGCAATTGGCCAACTGTGCTTCTTCTAGGTGTAAACCATTGAATTTCTTGACTGAGCACAACCATGTTATCAAGTAGCACAATTGTGTTTCTCTAAGACTTCAATTTCCTTATCCTTTGACCCCTATTTTTGTCCCTTTTTATCCAATTTTTGAAGTATTTGTCTATGGTGAGATATGCATTCTTTCTTTACTCATATGCATAAAAACATCACAAAAATACAGTTCAAAAATTGGTTTATCATATTTAATATATAGAATTATAAATACATAATGTTTCATTGAATCATTTTGTTTTATGAAATGATATACAAAATACATATATGGTTGATTTGGAGGACATAACATGTTAGGATATAATAATTATCTCATCTTATCTCCATTATTTGTTGCATCAGTTGGATATGAGAGTGTTATTCTATAATTTCTTATATCCTATCAGTCTAGTGTAATTCTTATCCTAAATGGGTAACTGGGTTTAGGTAAGAGAATATGATAAGCTACCACCTCCTTTGTATATAACTAGTGAAAATACAGGCGTTGCCACACCTGTGTATTCGCATTTCTATTTTACTATATTATAACAATTTTAGGGTTTTAATTTATTTTTATATTTTGAAATATAAATTATTATGTGACATGTTTTGAAATATATTTTGTTCATTTTATATTTTTTTATGACAACATGATAAAAATATGTCAGATCATCAATGAATATGTTAAGTATGCAATGAATATGAAAAAATGAAAAGAGGAGAGAGTTTGAATAGAATTCAAAATATTGTCGCACTTGTGTATTTGCATGTTTATTAATAACTATTTGATTATAACCTAATTATATTTGAGATTATATTATAATATAATTTTTTAAATTTTATAATGATAAATTTTGACTTAAGATATTATTTTGTAGTAATTTAATTTTAATTAAAATACTAATTAAAAATAAAATTTAAAACACCAAGTTTTCACGACTTTCATTTTAAAATTTTAAGATTAAAAAGATGTCACATCTAAATAATTCATTCTCTAATAATCAAATGTTATTATTTAAGATTTGCTTTGTTAAATTAGGAATTGATAATAAAATATTTGTGTTTAAATATTATTTTAATTATTTAGAAAATTTTAATTTTTCACTTGTAAATTTTTAATTTGATATTTTCATTTGTGTATCGATCTTCTTTTAATTTAATAGTGCCATTAGAAATAAATTTTAAAATATCAAACTCTCACAACTTGTATTATAAAATTTTAGAATTAAAAAAATTTCACCTCTAATTAAATCTTCTCTAATAAGTGTTTAAAACCGCCATTTTAAAAGATAAAATATTTTAATAACTACTATATATTATATTATAAATTATATAAAGTTTCACGTTAGATTTAATTTAGATTTAATCAAAGAGAGAATTTTAAGAATACTAAGTTGTTACCAACTTGTATTTTTAAAATGCCAGAAAGTCAAAAACATGATTAACTTTCTTTTTCTACTTGATAAATAAAATTAGTTAAACATTCATGTTTCTACAGTGTATTAACCTCCTTAACAAAAACTAAAATAAGCTTTTAAAGATAAATACGTTAATAAATATTTAAAAAAAAAACTAAGATTTCTAATTGTTTTCCTAAATCTCGGGAATGTTAAACTATTATTTATATTTTTTGAAAAAAAAAGTCAATTCCTTCCTTCTAAAATTATTAATTTGCCAATGTAAAAACCTAATAATATATTCTCAGATTTCAAAATTTCATAACAGATTTATTAATCTCTATTCTATTTTATTCTATATTTTTTTTAATATGTGAGCATGATCTTTTTAATAAGGTAAGATAATAATAACTAAAACCTTTAAATGCTATCCCTTATCCCAGCACATAAAAAAAAAACAAATTAAGATATATGGATAACGAATGAAAACCATGACAATCTGGAAAATTTAAAAAAACGCAGAGTAAACGTTAGCACCGTGTAAGCCCTCAAACCTCAAAAGTAACATTTACATAGCAAAAGCTTCGTCCAGAGAAAGTAACGTTGCACAGTCTAGCCTAGAAAGTTTAAAGTCAGAATAGCACACAGTATAGGACCTCTCAAAAATAACTTTTGCATAGTTAAATACTTCGAATAGTGGCACAATAAAAAAGCACATAAACACACAAATGCAAAATTTAACAGAAGAAAGCATAAATACATTGAAATACAATGCATGTATAATAAAAACACAAGGAGAAAGGAGAACTCAAATATGAAATGTGCTTTCTTTATCTGCAGAATGAGAAGGTGGATTGGTCAGCAACATAACAAAACCACCCTATCTTAGTGCAATTAGGAATACTTCTTGGCGATGCTAGAGCATCACGGTAATACGGAAACCAACCTGACACTGAGATTAAAATGGCTCTCCCTTCTCAGTTTTCTCTACATCCCCCGTTATATACTCACACTCTCATTGTTGTAGATCTCACATTGGTTAGTAATATAGTTAAATAAAAGTCTATAATAAGATCCAAATCTTCTCTTACAAGTTGGTTTTGTGAGGTTGAGTTAGATCTAATTTTACTATTTCTAATATGGTATCAAAGTCTATCTTAGCGGTTTGTTGTTGTTGTTGGCTTTATTAAACCGTTATCCAACATACCCACAAATGTTAAATTTACGAATTGATGTGTTAGAGATCCCACATTTTATAAGGTTGAATTAGACCTAATTTCACCCTTTCTAATACTCATCTATTTAAAAACCATTTTTTTATATATATAAAACAAAATTATGATTCATATTTGTTTATTTTATGGTTGTGGTAATTTCACCATTTCTAATACTCATCTTCTTATCTATTAAAAACCATTTTTTTTATATATAAAACAAAGTTCTGATTCATTTTTGTTTACTTTATGGTTGTGGTGCAGTTTGTGGATGTTGGTGGTTGAAGAGTAATGTACAAAATCTGTATTTTCTTATGCAGAACTTTGGTGTTAGAACAAAAAGGGAAGATTTGGAAAACATAACAAAATAAGCTTTTGGATCATCCGTAAAATAACCTAACTCTAATATTTGTTTCTTGCAACCGTTGAAATCATACTTCTTTATCTCACATTTTTTTGTTTAATTTTAATATCATTTTCTATATATTTTTTATTTTATTGAAGGTATTATATTTTTTTTAATGAAAACTTAAAAAAATAATTCTTTAAAGATTTTAAATGAATAAAAAAAAATTAAAGACAGACAAAATTAGGTATTCACATAACCTAAAAGTAAATTTTTAAATTAAAAAATTGTATGTAATTTTAATAAAAAAAAGTAATTTTATCATTTGAACATAACCTATCGTTATCACCAAATATTGGATATCATTAAAAAAATGAATGCTATTTGAACAAATCACCTAGAGTGTTACTTATTACATGCCTTACTTTTATTGGATTCCTTTGACTCTTTCCTGTTTTAATAGTTAAATAATTATTTAATTCATTACTTTAGAATTCACATGAATTCATATTAATATTTTTTATATTAACAAAGTAACGCACTAATATAACTACTGATATTTGTCTATTAATTTGTTAAAAAAAAACATTTGGCTATTAAAAAATTAACACTGTTTATATTAAAAAAAGTGTCACTTGATAAAATTTTTTATAAATAAATAAGAGTTTAAGTATATATACCGATAATGTAAAAGAATTTTATAATGAAATATAATGATATCATATCTCTTAATTATGATTACTAATTAAACTCAATAGATAATATTAATTTCACGTAAATGTTAACCCAATTTATCTTTTTATCACAATGTTAGCCCAATTTTTAAACGCTCTAAATACGATTTACCCAAAATTGCAATCAAGATTCAACACAATGATCACACTCAAAATATGAGGATTGGTCGATGAATGAGCTACCGCTGCGAATTTGAGTTCAATAACATATATATGCAAACACGGATGAAAATTTTCAATGTTCAGTTCATGTTTCTTACCTTATCTCCAATCAAAATTTTCAGTCTCCAACCCAACAGCATGTACTGTGTGGGGTGCATTAATATGCATAGATGGAATGCAAATTGGCTGCGTGGAAGGGTTCTAGAAGTTCAAATTTTAAAATATGTGACTCAGAAGCAATTTGACTAGTTGCTGCTTTTTTGATAAAACAAAAATTGAAATCTTTTCGACATGCCAGAATACAATACAAAAGTTCGCCGCAATAGATCACAATCAGAATATGATTCTTATGTAGTGAACTAGTGAAAAAGATTAGTATATGTATATATGGAAAAAGTGAAGACTGATTATTTGTTGGTTGTGACTTGTGGTAAAATAATAATTTGAATGATTCAAAGGGGAATGTCGTCAACTTCTGATTACAATTAATATAGTTTTGACTGATGTTTACGTAAAAGGCTAAAGGGGAAAGTCTTTAGCATATTGTATACAGTAAAACGTGGTCAAATCCGTTATACTGGACAGATTATATAATTCAACAAGATTCAAGCCGCATTTGATTATTCTCCAGCATGTGTTGACTGCCTTCAGATCAACCTTTGTTCAACTCTCACCCATTAAGCATCCACTCTATATACCCACTTAATCAAGACAAGACGCTCACATGAATATATATATATATATATATATATATATATATATATATATATATATATATATATATATATATATATATATATATATATATATATTATTTTTTATGAACTCATATATAAACAAAAATATCTAAATTAAAATATCTAAATTTACACGTATTAAGACAATTATAGTTATTATCATTTAATTTTACTCATCTCAAATATAAAATAAGAATATTTTTAAAACACTTTTTATTAAAACTTGATATTATGAATAAAAAATAATCATGATTGTAATTAAATAAAGGGTATTTTAGGAATAATAATATTAAATAAAGAAAAAGTAATTGAATTTACTAATGTTTGATTCTAAAACAAAACTCAATTTCTTGTTTACACCAATATGGGAGTATTTAAGAAGATAAAATTTTATTTAGCAGTTGCTAGACATCTCAATTATCAAAAGACATGATTAAGATATTTTCACCATTAGAAAAACTTATACAAGCTAGAAAGCATAGCTATAGTTTCCCTCATGTAAAAATAAGATTAGGTACAGATTCAGAAAAAGTTGCACTCGCTACTCTTTCCTTAATATTACAATGTACTAACCTGGTTGCATTCACCACTTTCAAAAAGAAAAATGAGTGTTTGTACATTAACTTTTTACCTACAACCAAGATTTTTGAAGAGTCTCTTACCAAAACTTTTTCCATACATAAGGGTTCACTTTTAAATATCAACGCATTTTTAGTCAATAAAATCATACTTTTGATGCCTTTAAAAACCTTACCTTTTGCTTTAATAACACCAATATGTTGCTGAAAGTTTGAGCAACAACTAAAAGGTAGGACAATCACGTATCCTAACCAACAATAACAACTCATCCAAACATGATATACAATAGAAAACAACAGATGCGATACTGATTCTAGTTTATTTTGACAACAGGGCATATATCATCATTCAATGTAAAAGATGATACCTTTGATGACACTTTTGACTTCAATACCATTTGAAAAAAAGAAGAGTCGTGTCTTTGAGATCTTGCGTGAAGATTTATAAGTATCTTTCATTGAATAACTTGTAGTTCTTCGACAATTGCTTCCCTACCTCTAATTATCTTTCCTATCACACCTCATATGCACCCTTCTAAAAACCTCTCAAATCCCTAACCCACTCATTTTCCCAACTAAATAATGCTCTTCCCATTAACAATTATGTGGGAGGAAAAGGGAGAGAAAAGTTGTGGGTTCAAATTCCCCACTAACAAAAACTAATATATTAACAACTAATATTTAGCCTATAAGAAAAAGTAATGTTCTCCCTATGCCATTGAAGCTGCCATTCCTATTTGTTATCGCACCAAACCCTAACCTATAAGATAAAAACCTCATTTTGATTAGATAACACATATAATCTAGGGAATAATAATTTGAGCCCTTATCCCCTTCACCCTTCTTTCCAAAATTTAAACATATAATCATCCTCTATCACTACCTTTACATTTCCTTATACCAATCTCCTACTCCCTCATCTGATGTCACATTCGCAAAATCCTCATTTCCATTGCTCTTAGTATAGCTTGCTTTTGATATCTTCTCCATATTTAACTTGAGGATTTTTTACTAGAGAGCATTTCTCCCTGAAGGATCTTCCATGTTTTCTTTCCAAGGAGTTCTTTATTAAAGTCCTCCACATTTTTAATTCCAAGTTCACCTTGCTTTTTCTCCTTACAAACCAATTCTCATTTTAGCCAAACTATTTTTTTGCATATTCTTAACCACCCTATAGAAATACGTCTACATGCTTTGGATGGAACAACACATCTTCTTTGGAACCCTGTAACAAGGAAAAAAGAAAAGAGGAATGGATAAAAGAGTAGATTTGATTAAGCAAATCCACCTTCCCAAGGACATTTTTTTTGTTTCCAGGATGACAATTTTACTCTTAATTTTCAAGTACTGGTTTCCACACTCACTCATAACTCACATTGATCCCCTCACTAAAACCCCTAGGTAAGAGAATGAGAAATGCATTAACCCATAATTTATAACCACAACAAAGGACTGCAAATCTTGATCATTTATTCTTACACCTCCCAAACTACTCTTATGAAAGTTAATCTTGAATCTAGATGTCATTTCATAACACATTAGTACATTCTTCAATGCATATATATATTTTGAATTTCCAATTTTACAACAATAAAGTATCATTTGTGTGCTATTGAATCATTACTTAAAGCTCTTGTCTTCACATCTTTATTATTGATAGAATATTATTATTAATTGCCTTCTTAACTAGAATCCAAGTCCTTCTGCTACAATTAGGAATAAGGAGGGGATTATGGATCACCTTATCTTAAACCTCTTTGCATATAGAATTCTTGAGTTTCACATCCAATCACTAATACTAAGACAAACGATAATTGAAGGCACCCTTGAATCCAACTTATCCATTTTTCTCCAAACCCAAATTGTTTAAACATATACAATAGGAAAGACAACTAACTGTAGCATAATACTTTTCAAAATTTACTTTGAATACCATAAGTGATTTCTTATAATGTTTTACCTCATGAGTAGATTCATTTACAATAATAACCCTATCTAGTAACTAATGCCTTTGATGAACACAATTTCGATATCTTCTATAACACTAGACAAGTTGAATTCTACAAGCTAACACTTTTGCAATAATTTTATAGATTACTCCAATTGAGGAGATAGACCTATAGTCTCCAAGACCTTCTCGAATTACTTTTGTGGGAATCAAGGTTAGGAAAGAAGCATTTGAACCCCTTGGTAGTTCCCCTTTTGTTGGAAGTCCTCCATAACCTTTTTTATTTCCTCTTTTAGCAAATTCTAAAATTATTTCACAAATTTCATACTATACTTATCTGGCCCTAGTGCTTTGGAGTTTTCACATTCCCAAATGATAGATCTTATTTCTTCGTCAGAGAACTCTCTTTCTAAATTATTTATTTGATCTTCAGATGGGCTTTTAAAGTCAAACCATCTAATATAACCCTTAAGTCGGTCTGGGAAATAAATCTTTCTTAAAAAAACTCTTTGACTTAATATTTCAGTTAAACCAGATCTTCTATCCATTCACCATTAATCACCAACCCATTTATTCCATTATTTTTCTCCATCCAATTAATTGCTTCATGAAAGAAACAGGAGTTTAAGTAACCTTCTTGTAACAATTGGATTTTATAAGGTTGGTCTAGTGACATAGTCTACATGTTGAGAGAAGAAGGGAGGTCATGGGTTTGAACCCTCTACTAACAAAAACTAACACATTAACAACTAATATTTGACCTATAAAAAAACCTTCGTCTAACTATTTTATCTTTACTTCTTAAGCTAGAAGATCTCTTGATAAGGGCTTTGTTTTCTTAGTTCAAAAATCGCCTCCATCCTTAACCTAAGCTCCTTTTTCCCCTAGATTTCCTTCTCTTACTCTTTTTGTCAAGGATAATAATTTTTTTTCAACTCCCAAAGTCTTTTCTTCTCTTCTGCCTTGTAAATATTCTCTTTACTCCACATTTTTGCATCTATTTTAAGGGTTTTTAATTTTTATTTTAGAACATAAGTTCTCACCTTTGCACTTCTAACTTATTGTATCTGTCTTTTATAAAATCTGTAAAGTCATGTCTTTTATAAACACTCCATTTTCACTAATTCTTTCTTCCCTAACTATGCACCACCTACAGCCTTGGAATCACTATCTATACTCTAACAAGGCATTTCATTAGACTTTTTTCAGTTGGAAAACAAGGCTCATAAATATTAACAATTATTCTTTCAAACTTCTCATTTTTAAACCTTCATTTCACTCCAAAGAATCCAATGCCTTGAAAAGTTCAAAAACAATGAATTTCTCAATGTTCTAAACACTTAACAATCCATAGCTACATTATTTGTTATCACTACTCTCCACTTCATATAAGAATCCCCCCTTATTGAATAACATATCTTCTTATCTATGAATTGGACTTTTATTTTTTGAATATAGATAAAATTAACTTCATTTTTAACTATTTGTCTTATTAACCTTCATTTCTCCCTCCCCTTTATACCCCTAATATTGCAAGATAAAATATTCATCACTTTAATTAAAATTCTCTCTAACAAAGGCTAACATGTTGCTATTTGTACCCTGAGTCTCCATTATGTGGTCCTCTGCACTATTTCTTGTTCGTTTATTAACAGGAAATCTCATGCACTTACCAAGTTCTCATAGATTGTGTGTTTCCCATAAAATTCCTTGTGGAATATCTCCACTACCCACTAGCAAAATATTAACTTCCTGCCTCAAATTTACATATAATGAGTAAGGATACTTTAGCACATATATATACAATTAATCTTTAAGTCACTCAATTTGGGGCAATTATTTCACTCTACATAAGAAAATAAGTGAATTGCAACTGTAAAACCAGTTGCTGTTATAAGAAAATCAGTCACTATTATTTTTAATAAAATATTAAATAATAAAAGAATAAAAAAATTTAGAAAGTGCACAAAATTATAAATGATTAGATTAAATTATATAAATTACTTATCTTAAGAATAATTTTACCTTTTCTAAATAATATTTGTAGCCTCTATACCAACTAAGACTATTTTAACTATTATATTTAATTGTATTGAAATTATTTTTATTAAAAATATTTTAATAAAATAATTATAAAATAAATAAAAAATAAAAGTCTTGAACAAAATTTTATGTTTTTGCAAATAATATTCTAGTTTTATATCATAAAAAAATATATTTAATGTTATAATATTATTAAATAATTATATTTTTTCATTATAAATATTTATAATTTATTAAGTAATATGGAAATTCATGAATAAGATTTTATCTCCCATAAAAATATTCGTAGCTTTATTCTAACTAAAGCTATTTTAATTTATGATATTACTAAATAATTACCTTTAAATTTTTATTATAAATATTTCAATAAAAAATATTATAAGTAGTAAAAAATTATACCCTTGACCAAAATTTTATTTTTCGTAAATAATATTTATTGTCTCTATTATATTTAAATGTATTTAACACTCTATAATATTATTAACTAATTTTATTTAAAATTTTTAATTAAATATTTAAACAAATAAATTAATATAGAAATTACTTGTATTTAAGTATAATTTTTTTCCCATAAATATAACTTTTAATTTCGATAATAATTACACTAATTTAATTTTTATATTTTATTAACTAAAGAAAAGAAGAATAAAAATAAATAAAAAATTAATAACATAAAAGGAATAAAAATTTATAAATAAAGGAAAACATGAAAAGAAAAAAAATAAAAAGGCATGTGTTACATATTAAGAAAGGGTAAATCGGTCTTTAACATATTAAAAAACATATAAAAATAAAAATAATTGAAGATAATAAAAAAATAAAATTTAAAACTAAAAATAACATAAAAAGAAATAAAAAATAAAAAAGATAAAATTAAATAAGTTAAAAAATTAATTAACATATTCCTGTTAAAATAATTTAAATTATTTTGTAATATATGACAATATATTTAATAGAATAAAATAATAAAAAAGATAATAAGTAAAACAGTAAATTATCACAACACTCCTGCTTTTTTAACTATGATTTTTATACCGATATAAATGAGTATTAGTGGAAAGTTTGAAAGAGGTATTACTAATGTAATATTTTAAAACATAGAAGGGGTGGTAGTGTATTGCTTTGAATAGTTAACGAGGTTAGTTGTAAGAAAATTATAAAAAAGGAAATTACATTAAATTTGATAGAAGTCGATGAACTATAATTTGCTCTATATAGAAAGAAAAACATTATTAAGTTTTTATTTTTTTTTTCAAAAATCAATATTTTTTTAATAGGCAAATGAATTATTTATTACAGGAAAACACCTGTTACATATTCAAGACAAAATAACACTTTCCCACAATACAATCAAATTTTCCTCTTTTGATCCAAAGATATTAATACATCAAAATTTGGAATTAGAGAACTTGTCTCAACTTATTAAAGTAGTATTGAGGTTGGACAAACCATCCATAACCATGAACTTTGTAAAGAGTCTTGTCACACCTTTTCCACACAAAAGAGTTCTCCTTTGAACATAAAAGAGTTTCTAGCTAGCAAGATATTCCACAAAACAAACCGTCAGATTATGCTAAGTAAGTGTCTTATCCTATTGCCCCCTGATTTGCGAATTCCAAGAAATTGTCACAGATGTTTTTGATATTGTGAAGTCAGAGCACTTGTGTAACCCAGTCAGCGATAGTAGCTCACCCAGACAAGGTACACCGGTTTACAACAGAAGAGTAAATGAGGCATTGATTCTGATTCAACATGACAAATTGGGCATTCAGAAATAGTTGAGACAAAAAATATTCCTTTTAATGAGTTCTGCCTTTGTGGGAATTCTGTTATATGCTACCTTCCAAGCAAAAGCAAAGACGTTGGAGGACACTTTTGATTTCCAGACACTCTAAAAAAATTTAGAAATAGAATCAGAATTAGCATCCTCCCTTAGGATTAATCCATACACATCTTTGACAAGGAAAATTAAATTATTTGATATATCAAGGAATCCCCTCCAGAACCCTCACCATCTCTCCCAGCCACCCTTCTTTTCACCTAAATAATTTTCTTCTCCACTCAAACCTTCATACTTATACACCACTCCCGAACCTTAGAGATCAAAATCTCTTTTTAATTATAGAGTGCATAAAGTCTAAAAAATACTGTTTATTTCTATCAATATGCCCTCGATGTGACTAAATATAACAAATATAAAAAAGACTAAATACTAATTTAATCAACCCAAACAATTATAATAGACATAATTGATGATTATGTGTTACATCAATCTATAATCGATAATGACAAGCAAAGCTATATAGCAGCCTCGAGTAAAGAATTATACAATTGTCACAACTTTAAAATGTAAGATATATCAAGGTGATGCAATAACATATATAATGAAAAAGTGAAATGGTTATTCAAGTCTAATAGAGTGGAATGATATTGTGTAATTTTCGTAGTTGAATCACATTGACACGGTGATAAAATTTATAGTAAGATAATTGTATTGATTTAGATTTAAGGAGAACGAATTAGAGGATGAAACATGGATAGCTCTGTGTTCCAGAAAAAAAAAACTAAGAAAATAACGAAACAATATTATTAGAATAACATAAATAATTATTCAAGATAAGATTATTTTATTTTTTAATGATTTTTTTAAAATCGGATCAATAATCAAATCAATTAAGACATTACTTCAATCAGAGTTCAACCATGGTTGAATTAATAATAATAATAATAATAATAATAATAATAATAATAATAATAATAATAAATAAAAATAAAATGATATTAAGTAAATATACTATCAAAATTTAACAATATTTAAAATTAAAGTAAAACATCGTTTCTATAGTCAAAGCCACATGAAAGTATAAATAAAATATATTGTAGTTAAGTTTAAATTTTAAAAATGATTTAAATAACAACAATAACAATATTAATTAAAACAACTTAAATTTTAAAAATTAATTAAATATAACAATATTCATTAACAATAACAATCAGAAATTGAGATATAAAAATTGGTAAATTAATATACATGAGTAAATTATATATGTTATAAAAAAATTTGATTAAATAATATATGCCTATTTGTAATCCTTATCTATATGCATTTGTATTTATCTTTAATTTTTTATATTAAAATTAAAAATAATTTTTTAATTAGGACTAGCTCAACTAGATTTCAGGACTGATTCTTGACTAGTTTATGATTAGTATGACCGATTCTTGACCTGTTTCCACTGATTTTATATGCTAATCGAATTGATCATCAAACCAGTTCCTGGCTCAACTAATTGGTCTAGTTTGATTTTGAGAACAATGGACTCATCTCATCAATATAAATTATTGATCATTGATGTTGATATCACCACAATTTTTTCCTTCAAATATCTTCAATACAGATTCTTGAAGTGAGATCAAAATATTTAGATATGATTTTCCTCTATGTCAGATGAGTGCAAATTTTTCTACATTACTACTCGCAAGTACACTGGTCATATGTAGTAACCGATAAATATCGGGTCGACCCAGAGGGACTTGGATGAAACCTCAGAAATATAAATCCTTTTTACTTGTACGAATGAAAAGATAAAAATAAACTAACACTACTAAACTTAAAGCAAATAAATGCAAAAATAAATAAAAGCGGTGGTTACACGTATGCAATTCAATTTGGTTTGATTTCACTAAATTATCCCTCAAGTGCATAAATGAAATCCAAACCCTCATTCACTACCCATGTTCCCATCACCCATAAAAACATTCTTAACCCTGATCCCTCGCAAGTAAGGAACTACGCTATTTGAGTATTAGACTATAGATTTCTTGCATAATCTAAAGTCAAATAACTCACATTAAGATGGCCAATGAGTTTTACTCTCTCTCGTGCAATAAAACTCGTTGGGATCTCTTCTTGTTTTACAAGTCAAAATTCTCTCTCGAGCTCATTCAACAAGTAAAACCCATGAAATGTATGAAATAAAGCATGAGGTAAAGAAGAGAACCAACATTAGAAAGTAAACTTAGATTAAAATTACAAAAATACATAAGAGTTCAGGTTTAGTTACATTAAATCGCAACAAAATAACAACCTAACTAACCATTAGGATGGATGAGTGTGAATGATGGATGAAGATGAGTTTGGAGCATCCTCTCAGTTATCAAGGTGTACAATCCCATCACAAAGCAAAAGATGCGCATGTATAATCTCAAAATTGTTTGCAAGTACTGAGCAGTGAAGATATGGGTGTTGGGCTCCACTTTGGACACGTCAGCCTACTTTCGAGCCGAGAGCTGGGCGGCCACAAAATAGGCGTGGGAGCCCATAATTAAAAGACTTCTCCTCTTAGCTTGCCAATGTTGTGCACTCAAATCTTGATCTTTTAGCGCCTGGAAGCTTTCACAACACCAATGAGCTCAAATCTATTTCCATTTCTTCGGTCTTTCTCACAACTTGTCTCGAAACAACTAAAAACATGAACAGAAATGTAAAATATGCATAAATCTAAACCTAAAACTAAAATTCTAATTATATGTAATTTTAACTAAAAAAATAGAGAAAAATAAGGCCTTAAATAAGAAGGAATTGGGATAACTGCTATATTTTACTTATGTAAAAATAGGTAATTTAGGCAGTTATTAACTCCCCTAACTTAAAGTTTTATTTGTCCTCAAGCAAAATGTCATTTTAGTGGATGACACAAACAACAATGCAGACAACATGCATGCTAGCACAATATTGAAACAGAATGGAACAATGACGAAACACACTATGACAGAATGCACTATGATAAACATATTTGTATAACATCCCAAGGACATAGTTAAAACTCACATCATACCCTTTATTAGAAACTAAAAATTAAATGCTCACAAAATGTTATCAAGCTAACTATGGTGCCTACAAAGAAAATAAAAATTTCCCTGCAAAAGTCAACTCAAAATGGCAAGCTATGTAGATCACATAATTCAAGCAACCTCATTAGTAAGGTATTTCTCCTCGCATAGTTGTATAAGGATAAATTATTACACTCATGCCACACAATGCAATCACACAAATCAAATTTGCTTTTAATCTCAACCAAATTAGAACTAATGCATGCACAAAGAGATTACAAGAGTTTTATTTCGCTTGTAGCTTGGTCGGGCTAGAAGAAAATTGGTTTTTCTAAGAAACAAATCAAGAAGGTTTGTAAACGGCATATTTAATGAGATTAGTTTACCTCTTACATAGTCAAATCCCAAACCCCAAAATCCAATTAGCATCATTAATTACATTGAAACATTTACAATCAGCACAAATCAATTTCCAAACTTTTTATTCACACTTTCTTTTTCTTTTGCTTTCTTTTTTTCTTCATTCTTTTTTTTTTTCCTTTTCTTTTCGCTTTTTTTTAACACACACAGCCTCTAATGTACTTGACTTTCAAAAATGATCTCTCCCCTAAACTTAGTGTAGAACAAATGTAAAATTCTAATTAGGCAGAAGGGTTCATACAATAAGAATATAATCAATCAAGCTCCAAGGGGACATCAAGGGTCAAATAATTCACAGGTAAGCTTTTTGTCTAAGTGGCTAATCAAGAAACATGGCCTTGGTCATTTCTCAATATTCATGCAAAGAAATAATCAATGAGAATCAAGAAAAATCAACAGCATGAAATGCATGGTGACTCATACAACAATAAACATTAAGCTCAAAACCTCACATGGCTAATATCACAAAAACTCACCAAAAGAATCAACTAAGCAAGACTAACTTAACCTACTCTAGGGAAACTACAAGTTAAAATTGAATAAAAAATAGCACAAAAGAATTTATATTTATTACCAACAAAGGGAAAGAAGAAGAATTAAGACAAAAACAGAATGCTAACATCACATCTCTATTGAGATTGAAGCTTGGAAATAATCTTTGGTGAAACATCTCAAGTCTTTAATTTGTTTTGATTTTATAGTTTGGTTTTGCTTTTATTAATTCATTTATGGTACCAAACACGTTTAAAAAATGTGGTACTTTTATTGATTGTTTAGATAGACATGAGTGTGTGTATGAGTTAAATTGAGTGTTTGATTTCTATCAATTTCATGATTTATTATTGATGTTTATGATGTTTTATTGTTTGGATAGAAAAAGAATTGAAATTTCTAACTTAAAAAGTTGAATTACCTTATAGGTAATAAATTACTTAAGTTGGTAATAGATTACATGAGTTGGATTAAGCAAGAAACTCATAAAAATTGATTTTTTGAATGTTAATCGATTACCATTTTTAGATAATCAATTACTTGCAGAAAAATTTTGTTTCTCAATTGCAAGCTCTCAGGAATAATCGATTACCTAATTATGTTAATCGCTTATCACATAGAACATGCATTTCTGGGTTGTTTTTGAGAGAACTATCAGGTAATTAAGTGGTTATGTATGGTAATCGATTACCTTGGGTCTGTTACTCATATAAACCATTTTTAATAAGAATTTTTAAGAAGAAAAAAAGGGTCTTTAGGTTTTCAAGAGAGAAAAAGTGTTTTACGAAAAAAAAACCCTTTCAAACCAAAGAAAAACCTAGAAATCTATGATTTGAGATTCAAGAATTGTTGATTGGGAGAGAAAGAATCAAAGAACTGCATTTTAGTGTATTGGGTATTCATCACAATCAAGTGATAATTTTCTTTACTCATTTCTTTGTGTTTGTGCACATGTTTGGTAATCTCTTGATGTGATTTCTTGAGGTTATTGTGAAATCTCACAATCGAGTGTTGTGAGTGAGGCGATTGTGAGTGTCAGAGTGTCATGGTGTAACAAGCTCTCATGTGGTACAAGGGTATGCCTCTCTTTTTGTGAGTTGTTTGAATCTTTATGTAAAATTGTGTATGTGTTGGGTGCATGTTATGATTTTTAGTGGAAAGCAGATTAGCGGAATGCTTATTTGAAAACTGGATGTAGGTCTTGTTGACTGAATCAGAATAAAATAACTTGTGCAATTTTCTATACCCCTTACTCGTTAATTTTTTATTGAATTGTATTGATTTCATTGTAATTGATTAAAATCTTTGTATTGGTAAAATTGCAATGTTGTATTGGTTAATTTTTTGTTGTGTAATATTGATTCTTGAAATCTTTAATCAAGGTTGAACAAATATTGAGTTGGAACACATTGTTGAGGAATTAACATTAGTTTAGCTTGAACATTGAATCTTGAAAAGAGTTGACTCTCAAACATTATTTCAATCTTTATTGAAATTAGTTGTTGAAAATTCTTAGATAGATTTTGAAAATTTCAAAAGGGTTGATTTTTGAAAACTCTGATAATTTGGAAAAAGAAATTTTGTGAAAAATTTTTGGAATCTATTTAACCTCTCTCCCTTCTAAATTCCCCACTGAGACCAAGAATATCCACTAAAGGTTCACAAAAAATAATAATTCTAGGCATGCAAAACAAAATGCAATACAATAATTAAACAAAATGTAGTGGAAAATAAACACAAACAATGTTTGGGAGTCTTTGCAGATGAGTTTGGCTTGGTCCTCCTCCTTTCACTACATCTTTAATTTAACTCTAAAGGATCCCTCCTCATCTTAGAAGTGAGGCTGGTCCTTAGGCTAATGAGGACCAATCAACCATGAAGCCTATGGGAGGTACATTTGCAAAAGAAATCTAAAAACACCAATGCAAACACAAATAGTTAACAAGCACAAATGTTTACAAAAATATAATGCATAACACAAAAGGACAGACATATACTGTACAAAAATTGAAAATACAAAATGACATATGCATGCAAGCATGATGTATGAAAAAAAAATAAAAAATGCATGAATGGTGTCTCTGTGAGTTGCACCCAGCAGCTACAAGACCACTACTGAGCCCCTTAAGAAAGACTGAAGAAAATGCATGACATCCAATGAGTGCCAACGCCCACAAGATGGTCGCCCAATGCTCATCTGCAAAATGCAACTTTGGGATGAGTAAAGAATGAGCGCCCAACAGCCATGAGATAGGTGCCCAATGCTCATATGAGAAAATGCAAAATGGGAGAAACGCCCAACAACCATGAAATGGGCACTAAGATCACATATGCGAAAATGCAAATATGTAGAATTCTATATACCTAGCGCCTAGCGACCATGATGCATGCTCCAAAAGCAAGGGCCTTATCACTAGGGTCATGACTAGGAGAATAGAAAAAGACATAGCTAGAGTAGATGAAGGAAGATCTCACCTCCATATGACCATCAAGTTATGCAAGCCATGACTTATTTACTTGTAATTTTTCTTTTAGGAACCTAGGATTTTATTTTGGACATGTATTAGTCCATTTAATTTTCTAGGAGGTGTTTTAGTAATAAGAAGGGGTAAAATTAGTTTTTGGGCCTTTATTTAGGAAATAAGGGGGTAGTTTGATAACTACACCTCTTTTCCTAAATAAAACCCAAAACTAATAAAGGAGTAATCTTGGCCCTTGAATGAGGTAGCTTGGGCACCCATTCTCATCTAAAGGAGGGGATTGATTGGCCTTTGGGCTTCAATCCTCCTCCCTTGGATGACTCCTTTTAATCCTAGCCCTTCCTTTCCTTCATGACTTGTCCAAGAGGTTAGCTTCCTCTATATAAAGGTGCTCCTTCACACTTTTGTATTTTTTACACTTTATTGAATGGAAAAACCTCGAGTAGGCCAAAATTCTCTTAGTGTCCATGATGCATGCCTCCCTTGATCTTTTTCCTTGAGGTTCCAAGCACCATGAAATGGATGATGGAGGGGAAAGAAAATGGAGGTGGGGCGCCACTCTCAAAGAGAGATAAGCCAAAGTGTTTAGGTTTGCCACAAGGGAAGGAACCCTTGATAAAAACCAACTAGGAAGAGGTTCCTCAAGAGAGAGGATCCTCAAGACCTTTTACTAAGAATGTGCTCACAAAGAGACTATTTTCATTCAACTTCAAAGGTGAAATTTTACAATGAGGGGGAATGAGTATATATAGCCCAATGGGAGAGCTTGGGCACACTTTTCTAGGCAATGTGGGACTTGAGCTTAATTAGGATTAAAACTAATTAACCCAAGTCTTAGGCCTTAAGTGAGGCACCTAAGTTCACCCCCTATGGGTGCAATTAGCATATCTTAATGTGAATGGGCTAGCCCAAAATCATGTCTTAACTTATGCACCCATTATAAGTTTACTCCTCCTTTTTAACTAAAGACACCTATACCATATAAACTAAGAAGATGGCCGGAAATACATGGCCTTAAGGGAATTAAAAATACTTTCCTATTTATCTAATTAAAATAAAATATTTACAAGCTAAAAATAACGAAGACTATGGCTTCGAATCTTCAATGAGCTTTTGTCCATGCCATGCCTTCCTTGAGTCCTCCTAGCCATGATGCATGCTAGGTGAGATTGCATCAGTCCACCTTTCTCTCTTTGAGAATTCCTTAGGTTTTTATCAAGGGTTCCATCCTTGTGGCAAACTTTCCCTCTTAGGCTTATCTTACCTTAAGTGGTGCCTAAAACCACCTCACTTATTACCTTTCCACAAACCATTTCACCAAAGAAGAAAACCTCTAGAAAAAGATCAAGAGAGGCAAGCATCATTTGGTATCTAGAGCATTGGTTCTAGAGGTCTAAATTTTCTTCCTACCACATTTATTCTTTGCGTTTTTTTAATTGTTCTTGCCTTTAATTTCCACAATTTCTTTCTAGCTTTCATTGTTGTTTATCATTTCCATTTATGTCTTGAGTTTATTTTTTTTAGTTGTAGTTTACTTTGTTTCTCCTTGTGCCATTTATTTTTTTGCTTGATGCAATTTATATTGCTATTTTCTTTGCATCTATGTCTCTCCTATATTCATTAATTTCTGCTTAAGCTTTGAGTTGGGTGCTTTATTTCTTGAATTTTGGTCTTGAGAATTTCTTGCTAAAAATCCATGTCGTTGTGGTGAATTCCACAACCTTGTGATCAAGAAATTTAGACCAAATTCTTGTGTTTCCTTGCGCCTAGTTGCCTTGTTTTTGCCTTATTTTTAGCTTTTATTTTTCACTTTCATACTCTTGTGTAGTTGTCTATAAGTCATGTTTATAGTTTCCCATTTTGTCTATTAATTCCTTTTAAGTTTAGCCTATTTTGTTTTTACAAAAAAGTTTTTCAAACTTCTTAAATTGATCAACATAGAGGGTCATACCTTATGTCTAAGTCTCTTTAGAGGTTCATGTGCTTTTAGTTTCAAGCATATTCTTAAAAAAAAATCCAAAATAGTTGCTCAATTCCCTTTGTCTTTATTTTCTTTATACGCATAATTAGTAGCTCATTTGTGTGGTAAAAGTAGTTCTTGTTTGTGGGTACTTTCACTTAAGCTATAAGGTTGGTATTTGTGTTCAACAAATTACTAAAAACTTAACAAAGCTTGATTCTAGTGGCACACAGAAACTACTAAACCATTAACACATCTATAACTACTTTACATTTTGAAGTCATTTCTAGTAGTACATAAATTGTTTCTTTTAATTTTTTTTATTGTTCCAAGCACATAACTCTTTGTTATTAAGCACTAAATTTACAATCAAGTTAGGTGCATCTAGTAAATATTAAAAAAAAAAACGAGAGAGAACAAGAGAAATAAGTCTAAAATACATAAAAAATATGTAGGATTAAAAACAAAGGATTAAAAAAAAAGGAGAACAAGCAAAAGAAAAGAAAGTTTGAAAAATTCATTTGATGTACCTAAACTAACATTAGCAAGTGCTTCAACTTTGAACTTTGAACCTTAAAAGAAATTTTATTACTTTTGGTACACTAGAACTTGAGATTTGTGCCTTTATACTCTTTAATCTAGTGCCCTTCTTAGGTATTCCATTGCATGCTCTCTTTCTTTTTTTTTACCTTTTAGTTGTTGCTTGTCTTTTAAATCATCTTTCTAGTTTGTCTTATATAATCTTACCATTTGGTTAAGTGTCCTTTTGATTGTGTTATCTTTTATTTCTTTTTGAGTTTCTATTCGCACCTCCCCTTGCTACTTTTGGTTTCTTTGGTTTGTGTGTTGGTGCCACTTTTGGGGAAAAGCTTGAAGAAGGAGCTTACCGCAAGGGCAACATATTTTGGAAGGTTGGACTAAGAGCCTAAGGGATCACCTAAAAAGGAAACACACCTAGTCGTGAGCACTTTGATTTGGGGGAGCATTTGGACATTCATTTTTTGAAGACTTTAATTTTTCTTTAATTTGGGTGTATTAATTTTTTAGGGGAGTTTGAGTGCCCTTAAGGTCCTTCCTTTGATTGTAATAGGATTTAGTCAAATTTTTAGTTTCTCGCAAATTAGGTGAAGAAGGAAGAGTGGTACACTTCCTTCAACACCTTAGGAGCTCACTTTAGATCCCTTCTCTTTTGAATTTTTGCTTTAAAATTATTGCTTTATTTTTCTTGTTCAAAGCGCTTAGAAGGCTAAAGAGTTCCAAAAACTCATCAAGCCATTTTAGGTAAGAAAACACAAAAAGAGAGGACTGTTTGTTTGAAAAAACTTTTTTGGCTTACCTTAGTCTCTTAGCATCCAAGCATAATGACATCACACACTCACTCTAGTGCTCGTGATAGCCAATCATCAAACAAGAGTGTAAACCAAAGAAGAGTTTCTAAGGATTACACTCTAGAAAACTTAAACATGGATTTTAGAGAGTGGATGGCAAAAGAGCAAGAGAGGAGAGAAGAAAAAAGGAGAGAAGAGGTAGCTAAAGAGAAAAGAAAAGAAAAAGAAAGAGAAGAAGAGAAAAGAGAAAAAAAAGAGAAAGAGGAAAAAAGATTAAGAGAAAGGAGAGAAGACCAAGAAAGAAAAGAAATAAAGGAAAAATAAAGAAAAAAAAAAGAAAGAGAAGAGGAAAAAAGGAAGCATGAGAGTGGTGAGGATTATAAAATGAAATGAATAGTCATAGGTTCATCCTCAAGACGCAATAATAAGAGTGAAAGTGAGGAAGAATATTATAACCATTCTAGAAGATATTCCCATTCATCCATGCACAATAATAGGGCCCCTCCAATGGAGCCTAAAGTTAATCTCCCCTCATTTCATGGGAGGGAGGATGTGGAAGCCTACGTTGATTAGGAAATCAAGGTAGAACAATTCTTTACCTGCCATGAGGTAAGGGAAGAAAGGAAAGTTCCTATGGCAACCCTTAGCTTCCAAGGGCATGCCATACATTGGTGGGTTAGGTTAACCAATGAAAGAATCCGCACTAATATGCCTTCAATAAAATATTGGAATGATCTTAGAAGTGCTTTAAGGAGAAGACATATACCCTCTTGGTATTAAAGAGATCTTTTGGAAAGACTCCAAAGACTAAGGCAAACCAACCTTAGTGTAGAGGAGTATAGATAAAGGATGAAACTTCTTATCTTGAGGGCGGGTATCATTAAAGAACCCAAGGCCACTATGGCAAGGTTTTTGTGTGGGTTGAGCACCGAAATTCATGACGAAGTTGAGCTCTTCTCATACAATAACCTTAATGAGTTGGTCCAACTTTGCATCAAGGTGGAAAATCAATTGCAAATATAAAGCTTTATAAGAGACCATCCTCCTTATGTAAAAAGGGACCAACCAAGGGGGACTTCTTCCAAGAGCTACCCTAAAGAGGGACACTCCAAGCATCACAAAGAGCATCAAGCATCACATTTAGAAAGAATGCCCCCTACTGCTAATTCTCGAGAGAAAGTTAGTAGTATTAGATGCTTTAAGTGTCTTGGGAGAGGCCACATTGCCCCTCAATACCCTACTAAGAGAAACATCATCATGAGGGCCCAAGATGTTTATAGTAGTGAGTCTAGCTCACCTTCTTCCTCTAGTGAAAGTGAGGAAGAGGGGGTTCATACATACCATTCTGACTGTGATGAGACTGCTTATGCATATGAGGGAGACCTCTTAATGATAAGAAGGCTTCTTGGAAGCCAACCTTTGAAATTATTCTCATCTCAAAGGGAGAACATATTTCAGACCCAATGCAAGGTGAATGATAAAATATCCTCTCTCATTGTAGATAGTGGGTCATGCTGCAACTGTTGTAGCTCAAGGTTGGTGGAAAAACTAGCCTTGACCCCACTTCCCCACCCTAAGCCTTAGAAGCTTCAACGGCTCAATGAGCAAGGGGAAATGGAGGTCAATGAGCAAGTAAGGGTTCCAATTTCCGTTGGGTCTTATACAGATGAGATCCTATGTGACATAGTCCCAATGGAAGCTGGCCATATTTTGCTAGGAATACCATGGCAATTTGATAAACAAGTTATACACCATGGTCATTCCAATAATATCATCCCCTGATGTGACCATGCCTAGCCAAGGACCTATCACTAGGGCCATGGCTAGAAGGATTGAAGAAGACCTAGCCCTTGCAGACAAAGGAAGACTTCACCTCCTATGGAGATTGAAGATATTAGGCTAGGGACTTTAGTTAATAAAATGTAATTCTCCTTTATTTTAATTTTGAGGAGCATTAGGAATTTAATTTGGGACATGTATTTAGTCCATTTTTTATTTTAGGAGGTGTCTTAGGAATTTAGAGTGTGGATTTAGCTTTTTAGATCTTTATGAAGGAAATAAGGGGTAGCCTTGATATCTACAATCCTATTTTCCTACATAAACCCCCTAAGCTAATAAGAAGGAATCTTGGCCCTTGGTTTGACAAACTTGGGCACCAAGTTTGATGATTAAAGGAGGGAATTGTTTCTCAATCCTCCTTCCTTAGATCTCTCCTTTTAATCCTAGCCCTTCTTTTTTAGGTTATCTTGTTCAAGAGGTTAGCTACCTCTATAAATAGGAGCTTCTCCCCTCACTTGTATTTTTTTACACTTGAATTTAATCCTAGAGACCATATTGGTTGTGAGGTTCTTACCTTTGAGTGTTCCCCTTTCTCCTTTGTGAGAGCTTCTAAGAATTATCAAGGGACCCCTCCCTGGTGGCCTCTCCCCTTTGACTTATCAAACCTAGTATTTTTAGCGCCTCACCCTATTTCTTTCCTCTCCATAAATCCATTTCCCTTCCAAGTGACCTTAGAAAGGATCCTTTGGGCACGTGATCATCAAATATCACATCAAGTGGTATCTAGAGCCACTTTCTAAAGGTCACGTTGTTTATCAAATTTTTTTTGCTTTGTTGTTTATCTCTTTAATCCCTTTATTTTAAAGTCCTTCATTTTTATCATCTTTATTTCCTTTATTGTCTAGTAGTATAACTTTTTATTCTCGCTATTATATGCACTTTTGTTTCCTATCTATGCGCATATGTTCCATTTAATTTGATGCAGTTTTATTTGTCCCTTTCTTTGCATCTTATTTCCATGTTCAAATTGCTTAGTTTCCCCTTGTTTTTTATGTTAAAGTGTGCCTAATAATAAGTTGTGCTATTAAACCCACATGGTTGAGGATTTTTCCACACCATTGTGGTGATCAACTTTGGCCACTTTGTTGCGCCTTTTGTTTTGAGTCTCTTGCTGAAATTTTTGCTCTATTTTTAGGTGTGTTATTTTTTTCTTAATCTTGTGTTTTTTCAAATACTAGTCATGTTAGTTTCCTATTTTGTCTCATTTAAATTCTTTAGGTTTTAACCTCTTAAAATTTTGACAAAAAACCTTCAAAAACATTTTGAATTGAGCTCCTAAGAGGTGAACCTCTTGTTGAGTCTCTTAAGTCTTTTATGCTTTTAGTTCAAGCATAGTAATATCTTTGTTGTTCTTAAATATTTGCTCAATTCAATTTTTATATGCTTCTTTTTTTATGTTGAATTATTAGTAGTTTTCCATTTGGTTTACCTTCACTATTGGTGCCTCTTTATGGAATTTTAGCTTGGGTGAATTGTGTTAGTAATTTGAGTAATCAATTTACTTCAAAATCAACCCTAAATCATTCCTTAAGCACAATTAGTTCAGTGGTATTGGGAACTACTAAGTTGTTTTGCCTTTAGTTACATGCATTGCTTGAAAATTGTGTGACCTTACTTTGTGCTTATTCACTCAAGTGTTATTATTTCAAGCATCCTCATTAAAATTTCAATTAAACAAGCTATTAGGTGCAGCAAAAATGATTAGAAAAATTTTAAAAAAAAATGTATTAGAAAAAAGTTCAAGTTAAAAAAAAAAAAGATAAAGAACTAAAAAAAGACAATTTTGAAGTTGTATACCTAATAGTAGAAACATTTGATATGAGAAACCATTTGTGATTAAAAAAAATTACTTGAGTAAGTTTGTTAGCTTTTGGTCACTTAAATTTTATTAAGTGTGCAACTATTGGTTTCATTTTTTTGTTTGAGTCTTTTTTCATCTCCACTCTTAGAGCTAATCTAGGAAAGTTATTTATGTGCTACCTTCCTTTGTGGGCCTTATGTTTTCTTACTTGTCTTATTTACTTATTTGAGTTTGTCATTGTTTAATCTATCCACTTGGATTTGTAAACCTTGTTTTGTTATTCACCTTTATTTTTTGTCTTGTGTTGTATTCGGCCTTGGTAAGTAAAGCTTGGGAAAGGTGTCATACATAAGATTTTGGCAAGTCCAAACAAGAGGAAACAAGGCTAGCATTCTTGGGGTGGGTTGATGCAACTCAAAGGGGCTTGATCAAAAGGAGTCAAACACCAACAACCTTGGAGTGAAGACTTTGTTTTATTTTTTTTTTATTCTTTGTATTGTGTAAACTTAATCTTAGATTGGGACTTTGAGTGCCCTTAAGACCCTCCCTTGGTTTGTAATAATTTTGGTTAATTTTAGCGTAGTTCCTCATTAATTAGGTGAAGAAGGGAGACGTGGTACACTTCCTTCAACACCTTAGGAGCACGATTAGAGCCCTTTCTCTTTTACATTCTTGCACTTGTATTTTATTTTAAGTTATTTTGAAAAAATGTGTAGAGGGTAAGAGTTCCAAAGACTCATAAAGCCACCTTAGGTGAGAAAACAAAAAAAAAGAAAAAAAAAAAGGAGTGTTGCTTGAAAAAAAAAAGTTTTTGGCCTATCTTTTAGTTTTTAGCATCCAAGCACCATGACTTCCCACACACATTCTAGTGCACATAGTTGTTCATCAAGTAAGAGTGTCAACCAAAGAAAACCTTCTAAGGGAGACACTCTTGAAAACCTTAACTTAGAATTTAGGGAGTAGATGGCTAAAGAACAAGAAAGGAGAGAAGAAAAAGAGAAAAAAAGAAATAAAAGAAAAGAAAAAACAAAAAGAGAAAGAAGAGTTAAAAAAAAAGATGTTGGAAATGAGAAAGGAGAAAAAAGAGCGAGAAGAGAGAAGGCAAAAAGAGAGAAGAGAGGATGAAGAAAGGAGAAGAAGGAAAGAACTAGAAAGAAAAAGAGAAAAAGAGGAAGAAGAGAGAAGGAGAGGAGAAGAGAGTAAAAAGAGAGATGGGAGAGAGGGTGATAGAAAAAAGAAAGGAATTCTCATAAGATCCCCATCTAGGCATTTTAGCTCTAGCGAAAAAGAATACTATAGAAATCAACATAAGCATCACTCCCATTCATCATACAATCACAATTCTCCTCAAGAGAACACAAATTATGCTAGGGAGCCAAAGGTAGACCTACCCCATTTTCATGGTAGGGAAGATGTTGAGACTTACCTAGATTGGGAAGTCAAAGTGTAACAACTCTTTCGATGATATAAAATAAGGGAAGAAAGGAAAGTACCTTTGGCCTCCCTTAGTTTTCAAGGTTCTGCTTTGCATTGGTGGGATGGGTTAGTCAAAGATAGGCCCCGTAAACAAATGCCTGACATTCGCTACTGGAATGATTTAAAAACTTGTTTGCGAAGAAGGCACATTCCTTCATATTATGAGAGGGATCTTTTGGATAGGCTTCAAAGACTTAGGCAACATAACCTAAGTATTGAGGAGTATAGAAAAAATATGGAGCTTCTCATACTAAGGGTCAATATCATTGAGGAACCCAATGCCACCCTTGCTAGGTTTTTGTGCGGATTAAGCTCTGAAATTAGAGATAAGGTAGAGTTTCTTTCATATTCAAACATTGATGAGTTGGTAGAACTTTGTGTAAGAGCTAAGAATCAACTCAAGAGAAAAAGCTTTAAAAAAGATTCTCCCTCTTACTCAAAGAGAGACCAACTTAAGGGAAACTCTTTCAAGGGTTTTCCCAAAGAGGAACCCAAGCATTTTCAAGATACAAAAGCACCTCATGTAGAGAGAAAACCCCCTACTAGTAAGCCTACTCAGAGGCAAAGTAGTATCAAATGCTTTAAATGTCTTGGGAGAGGCCACATTGCCTCTCAATGCCCCAACAAGAAAACCATGATCATGAGGGGACAAGACATTTGTAGTGAGAATAGCTCATCTTCCTCCTCTAGTGAGAGTGAGAAAGAAGGGGGACATACTTTTGAACAAGAGTGTGAGGAAGCTTTTCTTTATGAGGGGGACGTCCTTATGGTTCAAAGGCTTCTTGGAAGCCAACCTCTAGAGCTTGGCCAGTCACAAAGAGAGAACATCTTCCATACAAGATGTAAAGTAAATGACAAAGTATGTTCTGTCCTTGTTGATAGTGGCTCCTGTTGTAACTGTTGTAGCTCTAGATTGGCTGAAAAGCTAGCCTTGACTACCATGCCCCATCCCAAACCTTATAAATTGCAATGGCTCAATGAGCAATGGGAGATGGTAGTCAATGAACAAGTTATGGTTCCAATTTCTATAGAATCTTATAATGATGAGATTCTTTGTGACATAATTCCTATGGAGGCTGGTCATATCCTGTTGGGGAGACCATGGCAATTTGACAAGAAAACTATTCACCATGGTCACTCCAACCAAATAATTCTTACCCATAATGAAAACTGCTTCAAATTATATCCTTTGTCACTTTCTCAAGTAGCTGAGGATCAATTTGCGATGAAAAAGAAAAGAGTTGAGGAAAAACAAAAACAAAAAAAAAAACACAACAAGCTTCACCCTTAAAGCTTGAAAAGGGTAAAGAGAGAGAGTCAGAAGGTGATGCCTCTTCGAAAGGGAATATTAGTAAAAGGAGTCTATTTGCTACTAAACGTGATTTAAAAGAAGCTCATTTGACTAACAAGCCTTTTTATCTCCTCTTTTGCAAAGAGGCATCAAATCCTTCTCCTATTTTGCATTCTTCTATTGAGAGTACTGCCACAGCCCATGCACATGAGCACCTTCCTCAAGAGGTTCAAGATATTTTAAAAGAATTTGATGATATATTCTCTAATGAGGTTCCGAAAGGACTTCCTCCCATTAGGGGTATAGAACATCAAATTGATTTGGTGCCTGGCACAAGTCTACCTAATAGACCTGCCTATAGGACGAACCCATGGAGACCCAAGAGATTGAGTCTCAAGTAAATGAGCTGTTGGAGAAGGGCTGGGTTCAAAAGAGCCTAAGCCCTTGTGTTGTGCCAGTCTTATTGGTGCCAAGAAGAATGGCCAATGGAGGATGTGTGTTGATTGTCGTGCAATCAACAACATCACCATCAAATATAGGCATCCAATCCCCCGTCTTGATGACGTGTTGGATGAATTGCATGGGGCAAAAATATTTTCAAAAATAAATCTTAGAAGTGGTTACCACCAAATAAGGATCAAAGAGGGTGATGAGTGGAAAACTGCTTTTAAGACTAAATTTGGTCTTTATAAGTGGTTGGCTATGCCTTTTAGGCTAACCAATGCCCCAAGCACATTCATGCGCTTAATGAATCATGTACTGAGGGTTTGCCTTGGTAAATTTTGTATAGTTTACTTTGATGACATTTTAGTTTACTCTAGGAACCTAGATGATCATTTAGGACATCTAAGGCATGTTTTTTCTCTTCTTAGGAGTAATCATCTTTTTAGTAACTTAGAAAAATGCACCTTTTGTGTAGATAGTGTAGTTTTCCTAGGTTTTGTAGTTAGCACAAAAGGGGTCCATGTTGATCCTGAAAAGATAAAAACTATTCAAGAATGACCCACCCCAAAGAGTGTTATAGAGATCAAAAGCTTTCATGGTCTCGCTGGATTTTATAGACACTTTGTGCCTAATTTCTCCATGCTCTTTGCACCAATAAATGATTTGGTGAAAAAGGAAGTTCTTTTCCTTTAGGGTGAGAAACAAGAGAAAGCCTTCATGCTAATTAAGCATAAACTGACCCATGCACCAGTCTTGGCATTACCTGACTTTTCTAAAACATTTGAACTTGAATGTGATGCCTCTGGTGTAGGTGTGGGAGCTGTCTTGTTGCAAGGAGGGCACCCTATTGCGTATCTCAATGAAAAACTCAACGGTGCCCCCTCAACTACCCCACTATGATAAGGAGTTTTATGCTTTAATTAGGCCCCTTCAAGCTTGGGAGTATTACCTTGCTCCCAAGGACTTTGTCATTCATAGTGACCATGAGTCACTAAAATATTTGAGCAGTCAAGGTAAATTGAACAAAAGGCATGCAACATGGGTGAAATATCTTGAATCCTTCCCTTATGTCATCAAGTACAAGAAAGGAAAACAAAATGTGGTGGCTGATGCTCTTTCTAGGCGTCATGCCCTTTATTCATCCTTGAGTGCAAAAATCTTGGGATTTGATGACATTTCGGGCTATGTATCCTTCTGACAAGGATTTCGGCCCCATCTTTGCTGCCTCTGCATCTGCATTCACATTAAAGGCCCATGATGGGTACTTCATTAGTGAAGGGTATCTCTACAAAGGGAGTAAGCTTTGTATACCTCAAGGATCAATTAGGAACTTACTCACATATTTGTGGTGGTGGACCGATTTTCAAAAATGGCCAATTTTATTCCCTGCCACAAAGTGGATGATGCGAGCAACATCACAAGACTTTTCTTTAAAGAGGTTGTCTGATTGCATGGCATACGCTCTTCAATAGTGTCAGATAGGGATGTGAAGTTCCTTAGCCATTTTTGGAAAAATCTTTTGGCTAAGCTGGGAACTAAACTTCTTTTTCCACTACCTGTCACCCTCAAACTGATGGGCAAACAGAAGTGGTGAATAAATCTTTATCCACTATGCTGAGGGCTCTCCATAAAGGCAACCATAAGTCTTGGGATGAGTACCTTCCCCATATTGAATTTGCTTATAATTGGGTGGTTCATAGAACCACCAAGCATTCTCCATTTGAGGTGGTCTATGGCTTTAATCGTCGTACTCCTCTAGATCTTTTACCTTTTTCTCTTTCTATTGTTGTGCATAAAGAATGAAAGACAAAAGCCATTTTTGTAAGACAATTACATGAGAAGGTTAAAGCTAACATAGAGCGTCAATCCTTGAGAAATGCTACTTTCGTCAATGGGGGGAGGAAAAAGGTCATCTTTGAAAAGGGTGACTGGGTATGGCTTCACTTGAGAAAGGATAGATTTCCTTCTCAAAGGAAGTCCAAACTTAGCCCTAGAGGAGATGAACCTTTCCAAATCCTTGAGCGGATAGGTAATAATGTCTATGTTTTAGCTCTGCCTGAGGATTATGGGGTAAGCACCAGTTTTAATGTTTCTGATTTGTCTCCATTTGTAGGTGCTGAAAATGATGAAGACCCCATGGATTTGAGGTCAAATCCTCTCCAAGGGGGAGGAGATGATGTGACCATGCCTAGCTAATGACCTATCACTAGGGCCATGGCTAAAAGGATTGAAGAAGACCTAACCCTTGCAGACAAAGAAAGACTTCACCTCCTATGGAGAGTGAAGATATTAGGCTAGGGACTTTAGTTAATAAAATATAATTTTCCTTTATTTTAATTTTGAGGAGCATTAGGAATTTAATTTGGGACATTTATTTAGTCCATTTTTTATTTTAGGAGGTGTCTTAGGAATTTAGATGGTGAATTTAGCTTTTTGCGTTTTTATGAAGGAAATAAGGGGTAGCCTTGATATCTACACCCTTTTTTTCCTACATAAACCCCCTAAGCTAATAAGAAGGAATCTTGACCCTTGGTTTGATAAACTTGGGCACCAAGTTTGATGATCTAAGGAGGGAATTGTTTCTCAATCCTCCTCCCTTGGATCTCTCCTTTTAATCCTAACCCTTCTTTTTTAGGTTATCTTGTTCAAGAGGTTAGCTACCTCTATAAATAGGAGCTCCTCCATTCACTTGTATTTTTTTACACTTGAATTTAATCCTAAAGACCATATTGGTTGTGAGGTTCTTACCTTTGAGTGTCCCCTCTTCTCCTTTGTGAGAGCTTCTAAGAATTATCAAGGGACCCCTCCCTTGTGGCCTCTCCCTTTTGGCTTATCAAACCTAGTATTTGTGGTGCCTCACCCCATTCTTTCCTCTCCATAAATCCATTTCCCTTCCAAGTGACCTTAGAAAGGATCCTTTGGGCACGTGATCATCAAAGATCACATCATCCCCACTCATAAGGATAAGCGCACCAAATTGTGTCCTCTGACACCTTCCCAAGTGGCGGAGGACAATTCATCATGAGGCATATGAGAGATGAAGAAAAAAAAACAAAAATAGGAAAAACAAAGAAAAAGCTTTACCCCTAAAGCTTGAAATGGGTAAGGAGGATGAGTTGGAAGTTGGTGCCCCTTCCAAGAAATTAATTAGCAAAGGGAGTCTATTTGCTACAAAATTTGATTTAAAGGAAGCTCCCTTGACTAATAAATCTTTCTATCTCTTCCTTTGCAAAGAGGCATCCCCCGTTTTTCCCCCTTTGCTTCTTCCCTCTCTAGTTCTAGCACTGCCATAGAACTTGGACATGAGAACCTACCTCAAGAGGTTCAAGAGCTTTTAAAAGAATTTGGTGATATATTCCCTAACGAAGTTCCCAAATGACTTCCTCCAATTAGGGGTATAAAACACCAAATAGACTTGGTACCCGGGGCTAGCCTGCCTGATAAACCTGCTTATAGGACTAACCCCATGGAAACCAAAGAAATTGAGTCTCAAGTCCAAGAACTATTGGAGAAAGGTTGGGTTCAAGAAAGCCTCAGCCCTTGTGTTGTACCAATCTTGTTGGTGCCCAAAAAGAATGGACAATGGAGGATATGCATTGATTGCCTAGTAATCAATAACATCACGATCAAATATATATCCCTAAACTTGACGACATGCTTGATGAGTTGCATGGGGCTCAATTGTTTTCGAAAATTGACCTTAGAAGTGGTTATCACCAAATCCGCATCAAGGAGGGTGATGAGTGGAAAACTGCTTTTAAGACCAAATTTGGGCTTTATGAGTGGTTAGTAATGCCCTTTGGGCTTACTAATGCCCTAAGCACCTTCATGAGGCTTATGAATCATTTCCTTAGGGATTGCTTAGGTAGGTTTTGTATTGTTTATTTTGATGACATCTTAGTGTATAGCAAAAGCCTAGATGAACATGTAGGCCATCTTAGGTGCGTCTTTTGCATTCTTAGGTCACACCAACTCTATGAAAATCTTGAAAAATGTAACTTTTGTGTGGAGAGGTGATGTTCTTAACTTTTATACGGTAGAATTATTCAATTTGAATCCTTTTCACATATATGGTGGTTGACTTAATTTTCAATTTGTGCTTTATTTTAATTTAGTGTTTTCTATTGGCTTCGTCCTGTAGGATATATTGAAGAAACTTGATTATTGGCTATATGTTTGTTTTCCATATGCAGGAACTCTCAACAACACTTACTCCCATATTATTAATGAAGGAAATGTACACCAACGGTTGTATAAGTAGTTTATAGTTATATAAATATAACCCCAACCTCTTTATTACCTACTAGCGAAACACAGGCATGACAACATCTGATTATTTGTATTTCTATATAAATTTTAGGATTTTTAATTTAAAATCTTTTGTAAATTTTATATTTTGAAATATGAATCATTATGTAACATGTTTTCAAATATATTTTGTTAATTTTATATTTTTTTTGTTTATGATAACATGATAAAAATATGTTAGATCATCAACAGATATGTCAAATATGCAATGAATATGAAAAAAATGGAGAAATGAATAGAACTCAAAATATTGCCGCACTTATGTATTTGCATGTTTATTACGAATATTTATCATGAAATGTATACATATATTAATCATGTTTAAGAAAGATTAATTTGTGATAAGATAGAAATTGTGAAAATATGCATATATTAATAGGGAGAAGTTATATTTACAAAAGTGAGAACATTCATAAAATATTTAGAAGGTAAAATAGTCATAAAATGTGGACACCAAAAGGTCATATTACCATTATATAATATATAGTATATAATATAATATCATATATTATAAATTATAGATATAGTTGGACAATTATGTATGTTGAATATAATATTTTAAAGTAATTTTTTTCTTAAAGTTATAAGGTTGATCTAGTGGTAAACTTTATGTTTGAGGAGTGAGAGGTAGTGGGTTCAAGTCTCTCTTATGAAAAAGTATTTTATTTTTTAATTTTAAACTATGTGTAAGGATAGAATAAGTATTTTGAAAAATGGACCTAAAAAAGAGTATTCCCTTTATACTAGTATAGATAACACAAACTCAAAACAAATTAAAAAAAAAATCAAGAATGGGAGAAATATATACATTCTAGGAAGAATAATTTATTTTATTTAACTCCCACCCTAAAACAAGAGTCACTGTCATGTAAAAAATTTTACAGCAGTTTGACATTTGGTTTAAGGGAGTTGTTCTTTATCCTTATCAACTATTTTTTTTTAAAATTTAGTGATTATATTGGAATAAGTAACTAATATTAACCATTAAATTTTAACAAAATAAATGGTTAGATGAAGAGTAAGTCTCTTCATATATATATATATGAGTTTAACTGATATGCACCGACATTGTAAAGGATTTTATAATTGAACGTAAGTGTAAAAGTCTTTTACACTGTGAGTGTATACTAATTAAACTCTTTGTCTCTCATATATATATATAGTGTGTGTGTTTAAAACCTATACACTACCAGTGTAAGAGAGTTTTATACTAATGTTAATGACAACTCATCATTTATATGACTTTTAAAATATTAATTCGTAAAGTTAAGAAACTTACTATACATAGAGTTGTGATTGAATGTCAATGTAAAAAGTGTTACACTAACAATGTATACTAATTAAACTTACTGTACTTATTTATTGAATAAATGAATTTATATATATATATATATATATATACACACACACACATATATAGAGAGAGATACAGTTTAATTAGTATACATTTGTAACACTTTTTACACCGACATTCAATCACAATCCTTAATTTATGGTAAGTTTACTGACTTTAATAATTAATATTTTAAAGGTCACATAAATAAAAAAATGTGATTTAATGTCAGTGTAATATTTTTTTACACTGTCAATGCATACTAATTAAACTCATATATATATATATATATATATATATATATATATATATATATATATATATATATATATATATATATATATATATATATATAATATGAGTGTGATGAAATAAATACTTGTCATTGGGGATGGCAATGGGACGGGAAAGGTACGAGTTTGGTCCTCGCCATCCTTGAAAAGTGCGGGCGAATAATTCGGGTCCAGATATAAAAAAAGTGGATATGAAATTTTAACTGCATCTCTGTTTCTATCGGGTATTTTTGGGTTCGGGTATACCCATGCCTTCCTATTATATTATTTTTACAATTTAAATTTACTTATTTATTATTAAATAAATTATATATTAAGTTATTAATTATATTTTAATTTAAAAAGTATATAAAGAATAATAAGTAACAATAAATTATAAATTAAAGTTTAAGAATTAAAATTTTGCATTAAATATATAATATTAAATTTTTTATATAATTAATTATAATAGACGAGTAGTGATACACTTATACATTTACTCATACTGGTTCATCATCGAATAATATCCCTGTACTCGTACCTAATCAAAATGAATAATACCGATAAAAAACAAAACAATATTCATGGGTATAGATATTTTTGTCATCTACTTTTCATTCACAATGTACACACAATTAAACTAAGAGTTTAATTGAAATACACAATTAGTGTAAAGATTTTTACACTGACATTCAATCACAACCCTTCATTCATGCTAAGTTTGTTAACTTTATTAATTAGTACTTTAAAAATCACATAAATAAAAAGTTATGATTGAACGTCGGTATAAAGTCTTTTACACTGACAAAGTATATCAATTAAACTCTTAAGGACTTATTCTGATTGCTAAAATTATATAAATATACATTTTGCTATGTTATTCTTCTTGGAACGTCCATCAAGGTATTAATTTGATCAAATAAATTGATAGTCTAATTTATATATATAAACTACATGAAAAGTGATAACTTATACATCAAACAAGTGTCGATATGAGAATTCCGATTGGACAAAAGAGCTTAACAGTGGAAAAATGTTCTATGGGAACCATGGAAGTCGAAAAGGGAAGGGTCTAAAAACAATCGGCTAATAACACACGAGAAACATATAAAAGAACTCCTGGTGATGGTATCTTGAAAAGGGTTGAGTGTAAAACCCTTACTTGCATAGATGGACACCATTATGCCCTGTAATACAAAAGGTGCACGTACAACACTACTAGAGATCGATACCATTTCCTTTTAGCCTGGCATCACTAACTCATTTTGTTTTTATTTTCATTTGGTTTGGTTCAGAATCCAAAACGAGAGAAGGAAACCATTAGTGAGAAAAGTAGAGAAGAGTAGAAGACAATATTTATTTGTTTCCAATGCCAAAGAAAGAAAATAGATGTAGACAAGACAAGGGAATAATCTCTACAAGACCCTCGGCCTCTCCACGCAAGTACTCACCAAATTCTATGTTCACACATTCATCAGTGTTTATTTTGGTTGGGACGGTAGATAGAAGTTGGAAAATTTAATGTGCTGACAATCGAGGAGCCCTAAAATACCTTTTCACACGTAAAGAAGTTTATGAAAAAGGGAGATTCTTACCTACCTTTAAAAAATTGTTGGTTGGTCAATTTTTTGACCTTTTCTTGTCTGGAAAAAAAAAATTGCATGTAGCAAGTTTTTGTCTAGATATTATTTAAAATAAAATAAATTAGTCCAGGCGCAAAAAAAAAAAAAAAAAAAAGAGTTGATTCTCACTGTGGAAAGACGTTGGCGAACGGATACGTTTTGATGAACGGTTAATGTTATCTGTGTCAATATTTCATCATGTAATGTGGTTAATTTGTTTTGTCAAATGAGTGTGATAAATTGAGTTATGGAAGATGTTATTAAGATATTACGATTAAAAACTTCTATAAAAAGTGTAGTATTTAAATAATTTAATTAATATTAAAAATATTTTTCTATAATTTTATATATTAAAATTACTCTTCTTTTTTCTTTTTTATTTTTAATGATAGGCAAACTCTTTCATACTATAAGTTTAGGTATAGTTTCGTGCTGTTTTTTAGGGTTTGGTCCATGTTCCTTCCTGCTGTGTGTTGTTATACATACACGTATATACTAGTAACTTTTATTTATAATCTTTTCAGGTTGTGCCGTAGATAATAGGTGATTGTTGAGGTATGTTGACGTGGTTGAGATCATTCTGTTAGTATTTGAATAATGTTGATAAAATTGATTTTGTAAAAAAATTAAAATTAATTTTAAGATGACGTGATTTATGTGCGTATGTTTTTATTTTAAAAGTAATAAGAGTAAAATAGTGTAAAATATTTGATCTAATGTAAAATCTACTTCATATTGCTTAACCCAGAATCAATTATAAACTTATAATTAATTTTAAATTCTTCTCAAACTTGAAATCTGTTAAAATTTATTTAAAATCAATTTTGGTATCAATACTTTGATGCGAAACCAAATATGCACTTCATTTACATATTTAGCGGTATTAGTGTGGTTTATTTTTCTTTAAAAAATAATACTCTCTACTTATAAAATTATAGTAGTACTTTAAGATTAATGTGCATTCCTTAAGGAATCATTAATTAACATGCTTGTATATTAAAAATTATTCATATTTTAAGAGTTTTGTATTATTATTGATCATTAATATTCTTATTTATTAACAATTAATTAGTAGAGATGACAAATAAAGTCATACTCTAGGGTAATACACCCATATTCATCTTAACGATGATGAAAAATTCCTTTTGACTAAGCATGAGCATAAGTAGGAGTATGTATAATACCAATTTGTTAAGTGGAAATTGAGATAGGGATATGGATATATTTAGTGCTTGTTTCGCAACACTTTTGTAAAATATTTTTTAGTATTTTAGTATTTAAAGATTAAAAAAATTGTTTGATTAGTGTTTTTTTAAAACAATTTTACTTTTTAAAGACAAAAAAAAGGAAAATGATTGTAAATAGTTTTGTTTTTCAGTTTTATATGTTTGTTTTGAAAACTCAAAATATAATAGTAATGTGTTGTTTTTTACTTTTTATTAATGAAATTTCTGTAAATATGATTTTTTTTCATTTTCATATATTCATAAATAGTTTTTAAATTACACTTATCAAACAATTTTTTTTGTTCTAGAAAATAGTTCTTGAAAACTATTTTTCAAAAACTAAAAAATAAAACCAATTAAATCAATTAAGTCTTTAATTACCTGCCATGTACCCATCATTGTCCCTGTCATTGCCCCATTCAATTTTAAATTACTTAAATACCCTTAGTTTGTTATATTACTCATTTTGTTTGAAATTATTCATTACTAAAATCATGTTACTCTCTTACTCATTTTGTTTGGTCAAGCTAAACTAGTCATCTTAGAACACCCTCTCTTAGGTTTACTTCCTCTTCCTCATTTAGTTAATTTGACACACACACAATCTTTCTTTCATTCCTCCAACACTCAAGTTCTCTTCGAGTCTCTAAGTCTCTGTCCTTAACACACTTCAGTGGCATTTTGATGCATCTACTCCATTTTTTATTCACTCCATAAGGTGCCTCTTTCTCTCTCTCTATGTGTGTGTCTTTTGCTATTATACAAACAATGGGATAGGTGTGGGGAAAAGTTTTAGGGGTGATTGGGTTTTGTCATCTAGTAAGAGGTAAGGGTGGTTAGATTGCAACATCTCAACGAGGGTTGTGGGGATGAAATCTAAGGTCTTTGTCTCTGCTACAACTTTGTGTCTTTGTTATGTGATTTAAGAATGCTTTAATTTGACTTTTTGTGAAGGTTTGGTTATGTAATCTAAGCAAGCTTTTATAGTCAAACTTTATCTTTGTTACAACTTTTTGTCTCTATTATATTATCTTTGTTGAAACTCTTCATCATTGTTATATTATCTTATGCCAATTTTGTTATATTTTTTTTATATTTTTTTTTGTAAAAAAAAAAGACTTTTAAAACTTTATGGTAGTTATAGAACAAAATGGGTATATCGATACTCAATGAGATAAGGATGAGACACGAATTCCATACCTAGTGGGTATCAAGGAATGAGATGGTATAGGGTCTAAAATTAGAGATGAAAACGAGGAAAGTGAAAACTTGTACTCGCTCTACTCTATTGTCATCCCTAGTGTCAATCATTGGCTTGAGTATTTGTAAAATTTAGTGTATTAGAGCAACTCCAATTCATGTTCTTAAGTTGTATCTTAGTAAGAAGGATCAGTGTTTAATTATTAGCAACTGTGGTTGGAGTTTTATGATGTGACAAGGTGAGTTGCTTAAATATAAGCATTGCTATATGATTAACAATGAAAATTAAAATTGATTTTATTATATTTTAATTATAATTGATATATTATTTTCAAAGTTAAAAATCTTACTATGATCGACATACATTAAAAATGAAAGTTAAAGAAAATAAATTTAAATTAATATTTTTGGGTTTAAAATAAATGGAAAATTCTAAATCTAAAAAATCTGGGTTTTAATTTATGAAAAAATTAATTTCTTCGAATTCAAATTATATTTGTATGTCTTTAATTTTAGAGAAAACTTTACTTATTGTTAATGGTGAAAATAGCTTTGGTTTAAAAGTGGGTCAAGAACCAGGTACGAAAGTAACCATATATGAAAATAGCTATTAAAAATCATTAAAAATAATTACAAGAGTTTTGATTGTTTATAAGAACATGTCATTTGATAAAAATGTTGTAAACAAATTATGTGAGTTACTTATGATAAAAATATTATAGTTGTTTTTAGTAAATATAAATAAGGGTATAAGTTTAAAATTTCTAAACACAAGTATAACCTTATAACAAAACTAAAATATAAAATAACTATAATTTAAAAGGATACAGAAAGTAATACTTATACTTAAAAACATAAAATTATTTTATGAGATTCAATTATAGTTTTTAATTTAAAATATATTCACCTTTGTCGGAGCACTCATTTTATGGAAGATAAATCATTCTTTTTTAGGAAAATGTTTATAAATATAGTATTTTATATACAATATATATATATATATATATATATATATATATATATTATATTTATTTATTTTGTGCGTGTGTGACACCCACAAATGAATGAAAGGTCCTGAGGGAATTTTTTCACGTGTTAGACGCAAATCTATGTTCATATATGTACTAGATAAACCACGGTGTTTCCTAAATGGAAAAATTTTAGTTTGTGAATTTGAAGTAGAAAATGTTCAATATTTCTCAGGTTTGGTTTATTTTTAAAAACAATAACATTCAATGGAAACAATAATGTATGTTGGGAATTTCTTTTATTAATGTTTCTGACAAATTGTTCTCATAAGAGTAAGTGATCGATGAGCACCTAACTTTTTTTGAGTTAGGAAAGTTTTACTAAAATAAAAATATTAAGTTTTACTATAATAAAAATACTAAGTTATATTTCTATACTAAATTATTTAATGTGTAAATAATTATTTTTTTTTGGAGTTTTTTTAAAACTAAATGCAAAAACCTTTTATTCATAAAAAATATATATACACGTTTCTAAAATCATATATGATGAACGAAATTATTTTAATTAGTCATTTCTAAGAATGATTTTCAAGATTTATGGTTCTTAAAAGTCATGATTTTTGGATACGAAAATATTCTCCTTCTATCAAACATATCTTAGGATTTGAAAATGAAATAATATCCCAAATAAATTTTCTAAAAAATTTAAAGAACAAAAGTACATATTTCTTTTCCTATAAAAATAAATTTTATATCAAATTTTGTTAGCATTCATTTTTTTTCGCTATTCTCTATAAAATATATATTATACGCTTTAAAAATAATTTCAATAATTTGACATAACCGGTCTTAATTTAAAATATCCTTGCATGACTATTTTAGTGATAAGTAATTTACAAATTTAGTTTTAATCGTTATATTTTCGTCATAAAAAATACTGCTTGTAGTGTCTGCTTATTTGATTGGTATATTATGTCTATATGCAAGTTTTGGCAATAGAAAACAAAATTTGATGCGCCCAGATATTTTCTTCCAAACATTTTTTACGCATATTAATAAATTGATTAATTTTGTTACTAATAAAAATTGATGATCTTGAAGATATGCATGATGGTATGTATCTTTTTTCACAAAAAACGTTTTAGAAACTTCAATCGTAAATACTCAATAATTATATTTTTCAGAGAGAAAACAATAGTATCTCCTGCGGTTTAGTTTTTTAAGATTGTTAGACTATGGTGATTAAGTAGCTAGAGTATAATTTTCTCCATTATAATTAGCTTTTTTTATTTTATTTTTCACCTCTTACTTCCAAGGTTAAATTACCAAATGTTAGAACATTCTAGAAAATAATATAAAGAAGGAGTATAGACGTACGTGTGGGTATAAACGAAAAGAAATAAAGGAGGCATCTTTTAGGAACTTAAATCATAAAGCCTGTGAGGACTGAGATAGAATTGGAAATATGCATGCATATGTTATATGTACAACGTGCGATATTGTGCTGTTTAAAAAATAAAAAAGAACTCTCCCTCATGAGAACAAGTGCTTGGGATACTTCAAATACTAAATTTTAAATCTAAATTATATAGTTTTAGTATCTTTAAATAAATATATACATAAAAAATCATTCATTTTTAAAACATTTAATAATATATTAAATATAATTAAATTAAAATTAAGAAATATAATTAATTATACTTTTACTTAAATAAAAGTTTTTTTAAAAAATTAACTGTATAAAAAATTTATTATTTTTTATCCTAATAATAATAATGTAATACCTGTATGAAGTGTATACATTAATATAAAAATATAATATAAATTAATGATTATTTAAATTTGTTTATTATTTTTTGCTATATGTTTATGTGTACTCAAATTTGGTACCTTTAAAATTAATAATTCTTTTATATATTTATTTTAAAATTTAAAATAAATTTTAATCATATATATATTATATATATATATAGACACACACACAAGTGCATCAACATTTAAAATTGATGTTTTTCATTTAATAATATATCTTATATTGAGTTATCGTAATGAAAGTCATATATTTAATAAATAAATTTTACGTAGTTAATACAATAAATAATATTATATAAATAAAAATGTTTGTTTGTATGTTGTTAAAAGTTATAATTATTAATATTAAAGGTATGATTAATATCTATGCAATAAATATGTTTAATATGGACAATTATTTTTTTATTAAATATAGTACGTATATTAAATTTAATTAAATCCAAATTTGGAAATTTAAATTTTGTCTAAATTATATTTCAAGATCCAATTCACCTTATGTTATTTGAAGCAAATTATGATGGAAATAAAAGGAAACCTTAAATCAATAGATACAAGATTATAGTATGTATAGAGAATTAAATACAAAAAGATAGAGGAAAGAGAATTTGTGTACGTCAAATATATTGAATTGAAGTTCTTGATCTTCAAGAACAAAAACCCTAAGAATGATTATTGTAGAGATATGAGTTCAATAAGAACTCTTGAGGATTTTTTAGAGAATGTGTATTGTTGTTGTAATTTGCTTAATGGGATGACAAATTTATAATCCCCTAGGGTAGACAGAGACCCCTTAAATGAGCTTTTTATGATTGACTCAACCTATCGCAGAGTCAATCTTACTATAATCTCATTCAAATAATCACAAAGATATTATAAGATATAATTATCACCATATCTTAAATTGCCATATAATGATAAAATATAATTGATTAATACCAATCTACTATTATTTCCAACATTCTCCCACTTGGATGGTATTAATCAATAATACAAAGATAAATCATTAAGCTAGAATGACAATTATAAACAAATCTTATATTAGATAATGAGAAATTTGAGCTACAAAATAATATCTGATAGGGATATATATCATAAATATTTCTCATAAAGTATATAGAATAATGTAGTTCAATAAAATGATACTACATGGTCTCAAGCATCCAAAAATGCTAAGAGATATGTTACTAACATGATATTACTTCACGCATATCTCATAAGAGAGTTTTCAGACTCCCACTGATCTAAGACATCAAAATTTAACCAAACCATATGAGTTATAAAACTCCAAAGCTAAGTATTTGATCAGTGAATAAAAAAATGTTTAATTAATATATTTTTTTTTTACTTGAGTCCGAAAAATTATATAGGTGAGAAAGCATAATTTACATGCATCTAATTATTCATCATAGCCTAATAACATATGTAATTACATATAGGCTACATAAATGCTCTATAATATTTGACATTTAACTAATCTGAGTTTCAAAAAAGAGTGACTATGTAAGAATCCAAAGATAAGTAGGAAATCCATAAATTCCCTACTAAAACCACATAGACACCTAGTTTATATAAAATGACACTCAGATTATTGTGGTTACAAAATGTCAATTGAGCAAACACTTAGATAATTGGTCCAAACAAAAAAAATTCATAAGTACTTCAATAGCGCAAATTGTACTCAATAGAAGTACTATTATAATAAGCACTTTTTTACAAAGTAGAAAATCATACCCGACAGGAGTATTGCATCTACAATATACTTATAGAATTTTGACCAAACAAAATGAGAAATTTTGGGTAAAGAAATGCACAATATTTAATTGCATACCAAAAGAATTAATGTGCAATGCCCAACAAAATGCTCTTAACATCCATTAAAGATGTCTATTAAGATACAATGAATTATGTATCTCAATTAAAATAGGACAAAAATAAATAGTCAAGTCCTATAAAGTATGTCATATCATAATTAAATATGCACAAGAATATATGACAATACAAATAGATAAGTCTCGAGACATGATACAAAATTATATACTTATAAAATTTTGATCAATTAAAATATGAAATTTGGGTAAAAGAGATGCACAATGCATAATTGTATGCCAAAATGATTAATGTGCAGTACCCAACAGAATGACCTTAACATCAGTTAAGGATGTCTACAAAGATACAATGGATTTTATGTATCTCAATAAAAATAGGACAAAAATAGAGAAGCCCTATAAAATATGTCATATCATAATTAAATATGCACACGATTATATGATAGTAAAAAATATATAAGTTTCGAGAGATAATACAATATTATATATACTCCTACTAATCCTTAATATACCAAAAAAAATATTTGGATTATCATTAGGGTATACTAGTATTAAAAGTTCTAGTGATAGTGGGATGATGACTTTATAATATAATAATAAAAGTGAATTAAAATTTACTATTATTCTACTTAAGGAATTAGAAAGTAGTAGAATAACAAATGATTAATGAGAGAAGTGGTTAAAATAACAAGAATATGAAGCCTACAAATTCATCCATAAGAATAAATAATTCTCACAAATGGTTTCATAATTAACCACATATTAATCAATCTTTACAAAAGTATTGACCCCTATGAGGATCTTGAAAAAATAATTACATGAGTGAGAAAATGGATCACTTGATAATTTTACGTAGAATATGAGATCATAAGCAAGTTCTCAAATAATCATAAAAAAAAATCAAGTGCTACAATAAACAATATTTACACACACTTGAGAATAAAACATGATTACACGTAGCGGAAGAATGAGACCTATTCTTGCATATATTAAGGATATAATAATAAATAGTCTCTAACTTTCATCACAATTTATAATGGACATAGGTTTATTTATATATCCCAAAATAAAGCCTCTAGCTTTTACAAGAATACCATTAACAATATTATAAAATATGGTATTGAGAAATTAATCTCTTAAAATTTGGGATTCCTATATTGTCCTTACAAGAATTGCATACTAATATTGCAAATCAATAGAGAGTTTGTTATACAAGAAAATATTTTACAAGAGACCAATATAAAATCCTTAATATAGATCCCAACAATGTGATCACAAATAATGTGATAAGAAAAAAATAATTTTATCAAGAACATCTGTTTTTGCACATATATGATTAATTGGACATTTAAGGTAAAAATCTTATATCACATCAATTTATTTTATAAGATATTAATTAAAATTTTAATATACAAAATCCTTCCACTTGATAAAGAAAAAATAAGTTGACATAACAAAAAAATACCGAGAGTGCTAAATAAAATTCAATTATTTCTTTATCAATAAATATATATATATATATATATATAGAGAGAGAGAGAGAGAAAATTTGCACCACAAAAAATGCAACATTTTTTTTGAAGGAAAAATGTCCAATTAAAAGTTATAAGTCATTATGGAACAAAAAAAAATGAGAGTGTAAATTTTGGTTCCATATAAATATAACTAAACATGATCAAATAAGAGAAATAAACTGAACATTACAAAAATAGGAAAACATTATGTAATTCTAAAAGTTCAGTTAAAAGAGAATCCCTAAGGAAATTACAATGCACTATAACTTATATCAATAAAATTCTAATATCGATAGGATATAAGAAAATCATTAACATAAGCCAAGAAAAATACATTGTATAACACCAAATTACATTAATAACAATACACCGATAGAGTATAGTTATCATCAATGCAATAAAAAAATAATTATATCACAAAATTCACATAAGTGCATCTAAAATAGTGAAATTATAATTATGTAAATGAAAAAAGAAATTATGCATATTGTCCAATAAATTTGCATAATTTTAATCATATATATTATATGACCAACATACAAAATTCACATTATTATACCCATGATAGACAAGTAATAATAATTCAAATTAATAAAGAAAATTATGCTCATAAGAGAAGGACAATTAAGATTGTGCATAATTAATAAAATAACCTAAAATGAATTTATAAATGATAATTCAATATTAAAGAGAGTACAATATAATTGGAGAATACAAATACTGTAAAGAATTATCACAATGAAAATAGGTCAAAAATTCAAGATTATAATAGTAAAAAATAATTTAATTTAATCTTGAATTAATCAAAAAAAATTTTATACTAAAAAATACCAATAAATAAAAATATTAAATAAATATGGTATTTTTGAAAAAATAAGAATATAAAAATTAGCAACCACATTCAATGCTTCTGAGAATGAATTTAACACACGAATCATCATACATGATCGTATCAAAACAACAAAGTTCTCCCTTGACCAAATCACAAAAATATGGGTATAAAAATGAGTCCATGCAACCCCATTAACACTTTCCAAAGTAAAGTTAATACAAATATATTATGTTGCCTACACAAATGACTCATATTGGTCAAACATAAAACAAGGAAAACCATTAAGTAATTTTGAAAATAATTTACCCCATAATTATTTAAAAGAAAACTAGGTTTTAAAGGGGTAACACTTAAAAAGAAGTTTCAATATATAAGTTACCCATGTAAGGGTAAGGGAATGAAACTTTAACATGTTATTTTAACAATAACAAGTAGCGTAAACCCTCATTTTTTTTTGTGAAAAAGATAATAGTGAACTATATTATAAAATTTCACTAATAACACAAAAAAATCTTCAATTCAAATTTAATTTTCTAATAGAAAACAATCATAATTTTCTAATAGAAAACAACCATAACATGTATCTAATTTGGCTTTGATACCAATTGATGGAAATAAAAGGAAGCCTTAAATCAATAGATACAAGATTATAATATGTATAGAGAATTAAATATAAAAAGATAGAGGAAAGAGAATTTGTGTACCTCAAATATATTGAATTGAAGTTCTTGATCTTTAAGAACAAAAAACCCTAGGAATGATTATTGTAGAGATATGAGTTCAATAAGAACTCTTGAGGATTTTACTACCTACTTTCTAGGGGATTATTTTAGAGAATGTGTATTGTTGTTGTAATTTGCTTAATGGGATGACAAATTTATAATCCCCTAGGGTAGGCAGAGACCCCTCAAGTGGGCTTTTTATGATTGACTCAACCTATCACAGAGTCAATGTTACTATAATCCCATTCAAATAATCATAAAGATATTATAAGATATAATTATCACCATATCTTAAATTGCCATATAATGATAAAATATAATTGATTAATACCAATTTACTATTATTTCCAACAAATTACACAACCTCTTGATGTTTGTTTTCGTTACATATATTAAGTACCCCTCTATTTTATTTTATTTTTTTACATTACTTTGTGCTCTAGGAGATTAATGTAGTATTATTTTTTGTTTAAGAAAGAGAGGGTGTAACTAAGTAAAATCTCAGGAGTATTATTAATGTAAAAAATAAAAATAAAGAGATTTCTGCAAGATTAAAAAATGGAGAGATTTAAGTATAATAAAAGCAAACTTAATAAAATTAGTGTAATTTGCTCTATTTTTATTATAAAAATAAAATTATTTCAAGATAAAATCTTGTATGAATCTCATTTAAATTATAATAAATTGTAATTAAAATAAAATTGTAATTAGTATAATGCAGGAATCCAAAATTTCATATTTTAAGCCAACGTCACTTATCTTAATAACAATAATAAAACATGGTAATTAATAGGGAATATTTAAATTTTGAATAAATTTAATTTTCTCTTCATTCATCTTCAATTTTTGTAAGTTCCTTTTGTTCTTTATCATGCTATTCTTATTCCTCTTATGGTAATATGACAAATAGAGAAAAAATGTTATATTTTATATTTTTATTTTAAAAATTTCATTAAATTTTGTTTTGCGTACATTACAACTTAATCTTCTTCCTTTTTTGTTTTCCCGGTAAATTTAATGTTTCGTCGATCTTTAATTTTACGAACTCATAGAAGCACTTACATATAATACAATAAAGTATATATTACAAAAAGGATCAAAATCTTCAATATCATTTTTTGTGTCTCATTCTCTATCCTAATTAATTAATAAATATAATGTTATTTAATGAATTTTTTTTAATTTTTTTTATATTTTGTATACCTCATTAAATGACATGAGTTGCAAATGAGATATAAATTTGAGACACAAAATTTTCATACTTACAAGAGTTAGTACTTTATAAGTGATAAATTATTGTGGAGTTACTAACTTAATTATTAGCTTTAAGATTTTATTTACCATGAATGTTTAGCTCCAATGGCTTTCAAAGTAACTTCTCATTTTAACTTCAAATATGTGTATATCCTGTTATTTTTAGAAGTTGTAGAAGTAAATTAATTAGCTTGTCTTTATTTTCCTATCAAAACTGACTAGAGTATAAATCAATAAATTAAATTGATTAATAATGTTATCAATAAACAAAGGTTTTGTGTTAATTAAGTTTTCCTACGGCAAAAATTAAATAATGTAATCGCATTTCTACATTCAATGCAAATGAATTCTTTAGAATTAATTAAGTTTTCCAACGGCAAGAATTAAATATATCCCTAGTCATTTTAACTTCTAAAAGAATTTGGGTCGGTATATTTGTTAGAATAGTTGGGTACTCTTTGTAGTTTTAACCCTTCATCCTCTTTCAATGAATTATTTTGCTTATATATAAAAAAAGAGTTAAAAAGTAGAAAGTAGAAACTATTGTTATTTATGAAAAATGAAAATTTTAAAATTGATATTTTTTTATACCCGAAAAGTTAAAATGTCAATTAGTTTATTTTTCAGAAAGCTAAATTGATGTAAATATATAAAAAGACTACAAAATTGATTGCATGTTTATTATTGTTTAAAACAAAGATGACAAATTTATTCAGCTACAACTATCAATCCCGGCGAAAACGTGTTTTACTTTAAATCTTATATTATTACTTGAGTAAGCATGAGTACTGAATGTTTATGCATTCTCTGTTAATTAATCATAAATGACAAACAAAACTGATGCGAATACAAAAATAAGATGGTGCACCCGCTATTATTATAGTTAGTTCTAAAACCAGTAGCTAGTCATACCTAGCGTTCTAAGCCGCCAGTAAACACATATATAAGAAGAATAGGATGGAGCAGAAAGAGTAGGTAATGTTATATATAAACTATTACAAGTTATTATTAGATAGCATTATGATAGAAGAAAAAGGTAGAAGCTAGCATTCTTTTATGTATATATATATATAATAATTGAATCCATAGAACTAAAGAAATGAGTGATATATATATATATATATAAAAGTATGAGGGACAGCTTGAAGATATGATCAAGGTTGATGGTAAAGACGGTTCTTTTGGTTATCAATGAAAATACGAGCTTTGTTGTCAATATTGGGGGAAGCAACACCCCAAGTCCCTTTGTCGTAATCGCTGGGCCAATGACGCAGAGTCTCACACCCACCACGATCACTACGCACTCCTCCTTTGCCCTTCTTATTATTACTCTTGAACAGCTTGAACACAAACAACAAACTCAAAAAATACTTACCTCCCATGAATATATATGACGCAGAGTCTCACACCCACCACGATCACTACGCTCTGTTTACCTTAACTTGATGCTCTTTCTCTTATTCAATTCACATATACACACATATATATATATATATATATATATATATATATATATATATATATATATATATATAGCATTGTAAATTAAATTGGTTGGTGAACAACTAGCGATGAATACCAGAGAATCTGATAAAGGAGTGGTAACATGAAGGACTAAATCAGGGTAACAATAACAAACGACAATTTGAAGCTACCAATACTTTTGCATAGCACATTTGCTATGGTCCGCTAGTCACCTACTTGACCAGAACAAGCTTTTCTGCCGAGCGTACTAGCTTCCTAGGTTACTGTTATTAATGCTGCCGCTGTTGCCTATCTTTTTGTACTTTCTTCTCACCTCACTCAGCAAGATTCATCTTATTATTATTGCCTTTATCTTTAAGCACGTAATTTTGTGCCACCACTAATGGACTTACCTAATCTCCATTTCCTTCGCACCAACTCATGTCCCAATCCCTTGAAGGCATTCACAAACTCAAAATAAATATATATTTTACATCAAACCTTTCTTTTCTTAATTCTTTTCTTGCTAATTAAGCTCTCGTTAAATTTTAATTCACATTAAATAATTAATTAGCAGAGTTTCTCATTTATATATGACGTGAATTTGAGCCTAGCTTTTTTACTACAAATATTAATATTTTAAATGTCTTAATTATTATGAATTTATTATGATCATGGGCTAGCTTCTACAGTGATGATATATTGATCACTGTGAATAAAGCTCAACTTACGAGACCATCATTATGTATACGTTTTCCATATGCCATGAATAAAGCTCCACATATAGGATATTGATTAACGTTGGCAAGATGAGGAATGAGTTCTCCAACTTTAATGTGCGTGGTGAAAACCTATCCATGACATGATTTAAGTATGAGAAGGATAACAAAAAGAATGAGATTGCTTTTTAATTTGGAGGAACTACATATGTTAAATGAGCTGCTCAAGGGAAGAAAAAGATTTAGGATCCAGTAATTATAATTCAAAGATGTTCATATAATTGTTTTAATATGAAAGAAATCAAGGGTCAAGATTCACAAGATATATACATGAAAGGCCTAACGCTTGAGAATAACAAATTGCACATTAATGTAGCAGCACATCGACAAAAAGTGATTTATTAGAATATTACCTAAAGTTTAAAAATCAGCTGTGCAACTTGCAAGGAGGAAAAATTTACTTGAGATTTTTCACTTTCTCCTTTCCAAATTTAACCTAATAACACCTGAAAATAAAGCGAAATATGATGGGTAATTAGTGGTAATTAATAGTAGAGCGGAATAAAGGGAGGACAAAAAAGGAGGGAAAGAAAATTAAGGAGTCTAAGAAAATCAAGCACAAAAAGAGGTTGATAAATAACATGTACAATGTACGGTGTTGTTTGCTTTTGGATTAAAGAAAACCAATACGAACCCCACTTCCAGGAAGTAGGATTCCAACAGCTTTTTTTTTTTTTTTTTTTTTTTTTTTTTTTTCTTTCCTGAATTAGGATTCCAAGAGCTGACGTCCACTTAATTCTTCAAAAAATAATATCAAGAAGATCCCTTTATTTTTTTTTTAAAAATAAAACAGTGAAGGATCATACAATTTTTTCTATTTCATTTTTCAAAAAATATCTTTTGATTTCTAAAAAAACTTAAAGTGTTTTTATTTAAACAACAAATAATTGTAGCCGACATTAAATTTAGTGTAAACATTTTTTATATGTTAAACACAAATATAAGTAGACTACTTGTAGTTAAGTGTGAAGTATATAAATGTATAAGTGCCCTTAAAAAATATATATATAAATGTATAATTCATAATTATGCTTTATGATTTCAATATGAATCGTACATTTTTCTTAAGGTCAGCAAGTTTGGGGAAAAATTATTATTTGGTTTTGAAGTCATTAATTTTCACCCAACTCTTTCTTATGAATCATTCTTAACTTTTCATTAATAGATTATAATAATTTTAAAATTTTAATTTATCTTTTTTTGGTTATATATTTGGTATGCCCTCAAGGTTTCAGACAATATTATTAGTATTAGGATAACTAATCCATACAAGTACCATGGTTACCGAATTTAATCTGCTGTATAAAAACTTTAAATTTTAATCAAATTAAAAATAAAATAAAATTTAAGAAGAATATTAAAAAATAATAAAAAATTTAAAAATAAATGCTTGATATGCTATAGAAGTGTCATGACTTATGAAAATTAACTCTTAAATTACTCTGTTGAAGAATATAAAAAGTTTATAATATAAGAATATATACTAGCTACAATTATTTACTTTGCAGTTTCCACACATGTATAAAAAGAAATAAAGGAGAGAGAATAATTAAACAGTGAACATGTGTTATATAATATATTGATATTATAGAGTTTAACTGGTATACACCGTAGTGTAATGATTTTTACACGAACATTCAATCACAACTTTTCATTTATAGTAAATTTGTTGACTTTACTTATTACTACTTTAAAAGTCACATAAATGAAAAGTTATGATTAACTGTTAGTGTAAAAATCTTGAGTTTAATTGGTATACATTGTCAGTGTAAATATTTTTATACTGACAGTAAATCACAACCCTTCATTCATGGTAGATTTGTTAACTTTACTCATTACTATCTTAAAAGTCACATAAATGAAAAGTCATGATTGAATGTCAGTGTAAAAATCCTTTATACGGACAGTGCATACCAATTAAACTCAAAAATATTTTACACTAACAGTGTATACCAATTAAACTCTTGATTATAAGAGATAAAATAAGAAAAGAAAAATTATCAACAGAAAATTAATTTTAAGATGTGTTTGGTAAGGAGAAAGCTTTGATTCTTTTGAGAATGCTAGATCGGAAAACTTAGGGGTAGTTTGTTTAAAAAATATATTTTTATTTTTTAAAACTAGTTTCATTTTCAATTTTTTAAAATCTAAAAATCATGTTTGGTTTCTTTCATATTTTCTATTTTCTAAGGCGGAACTTCTTCGGTACGTATCATAATTTAACAAAAATACACTCTAACCATACATTTTAATTAGCAATTTTGCAAATATGATAGCATTTTGCATCCAATGTCTTGATTCACACTCTTTATAGTATTTTAAGGAGAAGTAAAAACACCTCTACTGTTTAAAGTATTTTTTATGGAATATATACGTCTTAAACAATGATTTTTTTCAGTTGTTCCACACATATAAGATTCTTCTAATAAAGCCTCTAATTAAAAAATGACTTAAATACTTAAATCAATATTTATATACAACTTAGTTAACACTTTAACATGAATGGATACACATAAATATTATTAAAAATAATATTTTATTTATTTTTTAGTTGTTATCATAAAAAATTAATTTAAATAGATGAGTATATCACCACTTTAGATATTTTGTTATATTGCTTATAATTTATTTCATCATAATTAATGAAAACGTATTTATTTGTAGTGTCTCGTGTTTGTATTAGAGTCATGCCATAGATTTCAAGCCTTGATTCTAAGCTAAGGAATACAGTAAAAGATAAATAAAATATTATCTTGTAATTTATTAATTAATTATGTGGCTTTCTTATCAATAAAAAAAAAAAAACTCCTTTCAAGAACTAGAGAGTGATAAATATTTTTCTTATAAACTTGGGTTAAATTTATTACCCAAATTATTGTAGGTCAAAATTTGCAGTGCTTCTATTATGTAATATATTTAGGGTTAGAGGTCAATTGTTTTTTTCGTTATCAATAAAAGTAGCATTAGTTAACTCAAGTAATGACATGTGTCATTATCTTACTATCTAACTTAGTTCACCTGGATTATCGATGAGCTAAAAAAGTTGTGTTTAGTATCTAACTTATATTAAGTTAAAATTTGTAATATTTGATATGAACTTTTAGTTGGATGATTAAAAACATGTGTCTACTATGCATTTATTCACATGCACACAAAATTAATATCATGATAATTACAACTTAATCAAATTTATTGATTATGCGACATATGTATAACAATAAAATAATCACAGTGAACACGTATTATTAGCCATATCTTTAAACATGTCTAATTGATCATAGATAATGGAGATATGTTAACTAGAGTAACCTTTATATGTGATGAAAAATTAAAATTAAATAGATACTAAAATTTAATATCAAATAATAGGAATATTAAAATGTTAATCTAACTTAGTTCTACTACTAAAAATTTATTTCATTCTTATGTCGTGATTAACCCTATAACATAGTAACATACTAACATGTGCCTATGATCTAATCAACAAATTTACTCATCACTTAATAAATATCTTAATAAATATGTTAATTAAGTTACATATTAAAAGCTTATTTAACCCTATAAACTTCTATTACAAATGATTCCTCTCTATTCCGGTCAAAAGACTCAACAAGAAAACAATTAATCAAGGTATTCTTTGGTGACAAATACTGGTGCAGGCGTAAATGTGATGTCCCAAGTGTCAGTCATATCATAGAAGTAGCAAGAGAATCCATGTGGAGTTGTCCATTAACATAAACCACATCACGGGGTTTGCTTGGCAAAAGGAGAAATAAAAGAGGAAAATGGTTAGGTGCCATATAACTCACTATATATTCTTGCATATTAGAAATTCTTTATGCTGGAAAAATATTAATACTTGCAATTAACATTCTCATAAGTTCCGTCAATTATAAACTCATAGTAGTTGTTGAACCTTCCAACAGAGCTCCAACTAATGAGAACAATTTTGCAATGCTGTGCTTTAACTTATCAGGAATATAACTACTATTAATTCTGCTATTGACAAATGAGACTCGTTAAATTAGAAGTAGTTCTGCTCCCAGTTCAGCATGTATATACTTTTGTAAATTCAGTTCTCAGTAATGAGAGCCAGAACATTTTTCAATTGCTCACTTCAAGATAGTATCAGAGAAACAACCAAGACAAAAACATTGAAACGACGTGGTTATTATTCATATTAAACTTGATTTTTGTTTTTCACAACTTATTAATCAATGGTAACTAAAGACTTGCAAATACAACATATCGCTAGGTACAATAAAAGAACAAACCATATAAAAAAAAAAAAAATCCTCTAGTGGTGAGTCTGAGCTTGGCAATGAATTTCAGATTCTGAAACACGCTTCTTGTATTGAGCAATGTAAGCTGTAGCTCTCATATCAATGACAGGATCAGCCACCCCCCAACGACCTTTATCCTCATCACTAGGCCACACTTTGGTCCAAGAAACCTTTGGCCCTTCATCGTAATAAGTGTTATAACTGCTTCCTCCTCTTTGCATGTTGTTGGATTTGAAAATGTTAAAAAGAGAAAGAAAAGAGGACTTCTTTTGCCTGTTTTTACCACCCATGATTATGGTTGTTGTTGGCTATGAAACACTATAGTGGCTCTTTTAGTGACTAGAAATGGAAAGGAACTTGTAGTAGTTTGGGTGTTGGGTTATATTGCAGGCTAATGGCCTTAATTTATAGTCCAAGTTAGGCCACTTTTTTTTTAAAAAAAAAAACAAAAAACTCTGATTAAGGGTGGAGAATCCGATTCAAACCACTGCTGTGATCAAAATTCATGGTCCAGTTAAAGCTGACATGGAACATTTAACACAGTTCCATCTTTTGGTAAAGGCACAATTTCTGTGGTCCGCTGGTTTCACTGAGTCATAGGGTTGGTCTTGGCTATGTCCCCATCCCCGTTTGATCATGAAAAATAGACAATTGTTGGGGTTCCATTCGCCACCTAACCGTTCCCTCTCTTTGTAAGAAACCTATTATTGGATCCGCGTGAGTGCATGAGTCTGTGTAGTACATGTTCTGTAATTTAATTTGCCAAATATGCATTGACAGATATTAAAATGTCACTTTCTAACTAGATTTACTAAAGCAAACAGATTGTGAACATACTTTAACAAACCTATGAAACCTGTAGGGTCTGGACTCTAGATTGATTTGTCGTATGTAATATTTCATTAAACGTCTGTTCTAATTATAGTATAACCTCAACAGCACAATCCCACGGCCACGTATATGACAGCGAATAACAACTTTGTTATCAAAGAAATTATATATTTCCATAACAATTTATACAAAGAAACTTAGAGAAACGAGAGAAAAATGTGAAATACTATTACAGAAAATAATTTATACAGTCACTAAAAATCCAAATGCTAATCATTATATATATAATAAACTAATTGATTTTCATGAAAGTTACTTTTAAAAAATCTTACTTATTACGTACGATTTTTTTTTTATTTAGGAAAACTACAGAGGGTTAATGATGGTATCTCTTTCTTGGACTGTGGAATTAGCTAGTCAGTGGCAGTGCCATGGCAGAAAGAACAGTGAAACGCGCTTGCTTATGTGAATAACATGCCGCAGCAACAATAGCTGCAGTATGAAAATTGAAGGTAATAATTGGTACATGCACAATACAGGAGCTTTAAGGCTCTGGCGTTTCTAAATTTTTTATTAGAAAACAAAAGGAGAGTCTTAATTAAGTGCTTTTAATTATAGTTGATTCACTTGAACGGTAGAAAGTACTTAGTGGCTTTAAAGTGGTGGTGCCCAAATAAACCAAATTGATAAAACCAGGATTGCAAGTTTTAACATACAAAGCACTTATCCAAAAAATATCAGGGATGAACAGTAAACAAGGTACTGCTGTTGTTGGGAAATGAAGTTTTCGCTTTTCTTCCTCATTGCCCCAATCGCGTGCTAGTTGTCTACTTTTGCGGAATCTCTGAAATATCTCCATTGAGATATTTGAAAAAGGTTATTGTTTGGAATACCCATTTCTTTTGTACTTAGAGTCTTAAGCCCACACCCTTTAATATTATTATATTAATTAATATATTCCTTCTTTGTATTATAACTGCTATTTTAAGTGTTTGTGAACATGTTCCCTAGCTGTAATCACATTTAAGCTTTCCTAATTTATGCTGAACGAAAGAATATAATTCGATTTCTGTGTTCAATATTTGAACTACAAGCTTTGCATAATCCTCACACAATTATATTGCTGGGTTTGATTTTGATTGATGATTAATTAATGTATAAAGTGTAAATCTTTAAAATTATCATTTGATTATATAAATTTAAATAATAATTTTATTTTTGGACGAAATAAATAAATAAAAATTAAATTACTATAAAAAAGTATTTTTTAAAAACTGATTATTGTTATTTAAACCAACTATGTACATAATTAAAGATTTATTTTTTTTAATATTTGTGCTGTTCAAAAAAATTAATGCTTGTCTACTTAATAGTTTTAAGAGTATGTCATGTATAATAAATGTATATGTATTTAAAGAAACTTATACATATTTATTTTTGGCTTAACATAATGTGACGTGAATTCTAATGTATCTTTTTATTTTATTAGGTGAATGATTAATTATTTACAAATATTTTGATGCTTGATTTAGTGTTAGAAGAAATTCAATTGAGTCTACATGTGAGTGGACTACACCTTAAGCTCAAGAGTATTTTAACAATTGAGGGAATTTAAAATTCATGGTATTTGAATTGCTTAATTTGAATTCTCTTTATTGTTTAAATGTTTTGTTTGGATAAGAAAATCTAATTTTTTTTTATTTTAATTTCCTTTTTTAGATGAAAAAATCAATTTTATAGTATTTATTTTTTAAAATATTTATTTAAAACTTATATTTCAATAATTAATTTACTAAAATATATTAAATTTTAATATTTAATATTTTTGCTTTTGGTGGATGTTGCGATTTTGCTCTTCTGTCTATTGTGGAAGAGTTTAGCCATTCATTCAACTATGTAGAATTTTGTCTCAATGAAAATGTTGGATGCATCTAAGCTTCTTCTACATGTGCATTTGAGTATTTAAATTCTTGGGGTGAGCGAACTTGTAGTAGGGGCAAGCATCGTTCATGACTTTGTAAGATAGTGTTTAAGGACATGGATTTAGTGAGGTGGGTTAGGGATTTGGCAACCCAATCTAGTTGGGTCTTGGTAAGGGAGACACAATTCATGAGGGCTTTAAGGAGGGGGGGGGAGGTGTCGTAGTCTAAGGAGGAGGTAGTTGGTTGGAGGAGGAGAGGGAAGGGAAGTAGGGAAGATGTGGATGAAGGGAAAAAGAGGCAGTTGAGATCAGAAGGGAAGGGCAAATCGACTTTAGCATGCTAGGAAAGGGAGTTAACAATGGCAATGAAGGAGTCCATTCAATCCTTAGAGTAAGAGTGAGATATGAATGAGAGTGATAGTGAAATATGAATGAGCTTCTTTTCAATTTTTGAGAATTCTTCAAATTCTCTGGTTTTAGAAGGAAAATAGAACTCTCAAATTATAGTTGTTTGAAATTCCTTTTTAAAATTTCAAAAAATTAAATTCTACTTGATAATACATCCAAACAATAAATTTCAAATTGAAGGAGTTTAAAACTACTGAAAATTTACTTTCTCTAGTTTAATTCCCTTAGCCAAACATACTCTAAAAGTCACGTTAGAATTCACATCATGTTGTATTTAGCTTTTAGTATCAGTTGAAGATTTGAGTTTAACACCTATACATTGTCAAAGTAAAAGAGATTTACATTGACAATTAATCATAACCTTTTATTTACATGACTTTTAAAGTATTAATTAATAAAGTCAATAAATTTATCATACATAAAGGATTGCGAGTAATTGTTAATATAAAACTTTTTACATTAACAGTGTATTAATATTTTTTTTTAAGATTTATACATTGACAGTATAAAAATTTTACATTGATATTTAATAATAATTTTTCATATATGATAAATTTGTTGATATTTAATAATAATTTTTTATATGAATTTAAAATTTATGATTGAATATTAATTTAAAACTATTTTCTATTATTGGTACATAAGTATTAAGCTTATAGTCATTTACTAATTTAAATTTAAGCAAAGGCGTTTGGGCGACATTTGAGTTTATGGAGGGGATAGAGAACGGACCTCAATTTTTTTTTCTATCATCTAAAAGTGTCATAAAATATCTCTAAAAAAACTGTAAAGAAAGTTAAAAAATTTGACAGCTATCATGTCATCCCTCGATCACCCATATGTTGGGGGTTAAGTATAATAAAATGGAGACAATTTTTATTATGTTTTTGATAATTTAAAAAGTATTGATATTTTTTTAATTAATTAAATTATAAATTTTATCCTAATCATTTTTTAATAATTAAAATAAGTTTTATTTATTTATTTATTTATTTATAAATAAATAAATATGTTTAGGATTTAAAATAAAATAATTTTAATGTAAACTCTAAATATTTTTACTAATTTATAAATAAAAAAATAAAATTTATTTTAATTTATTAAAAAATAACTTAAATAAAATCTACAATTTGATTAATATATATATATATATATATATATATATATATATATATATATAAATGTCTCTCAAATTATAAAAGATACTATATACTCTCTTTAAAATGGTTAACTACATAGTATGTGTAATATCCACACATATATACATATATATATATATATATATATATATATATATATATATATATATATCGAACAAAATTAGTTTTAAATGTAAATGGACACAAGTTTGAGTGATTTGGAAAAGAGGTGGAATATGATCAATCTATGCACATACAGTGAATACGGTTGTGTTGCTTAAATGCTAGAAGCTTAAAAGCCATGGATTATGAAAGCAAGCTCTTATAAGTTATAACTGAGAGAATATTGCCTTTCAAAGATGGACATCTTTGTAATATTCTAAAAATATTAACCCATCATCAGACATCATAAAGCTCACCACTTTTCTTTCCTAGGTATTTTTGTAGAAATTCCATTTTGCTTGAACGTGCATGGAAAATGAAAAAAACGAAGGATAAAATAAAACGGTTTATATACATTCCAATTTGGGACTCGGAGCGTATAAAGCTTCGTATAATCTACAATATTATATTATTATATAAACATGATATTTTGAATAATTTATAACATTTCAATAAAGTATAGCCTAATTATTTCAAACTTTCCTTTTAAAATAAAATTTAATTGATATACATTATCAGTGTAAGAGATTTTTACACTGACGTTTAATCATAATAACTTATAAAGTACTAATTAGTAAAGTCAATAAACTTATCATGAATAAAGAATAAAAATCTTTACACTGTATATCAATTAAACTCTTTAGAATATATTACTTTGTCATAATTAATCTAATAATGATACTTTTTTTTTATCTTATATGAGTTTTATAATTTTATTTATATTCATAATACATGTAGAACTTGCCAAAACGAAAAAATCTTATTTTAAAAATAATACTTTATTTGTAAAATAAAAAAATTCAATTAAAATTTATTTTTATTAAAAAACTGAAACAAAAAACTCTTAAATTATTTTGAAAAAAATAAGTAATAATTTTTTCAAAAACAATTGTAGCCAAACGTACTACACTTGATGAGATGATTCCTTCCACAACAAAGGCTTTCTTATTCTCTTTTTACAGTTTATGGAAAATTTCTTTGTGCACCTTCATGTTTTCTCCCAGCAATTCCATAATTTTTAAAAATAATAAAAATGTTTTTAAGTAAAAAAGTTAAATTTTTGTTATCTTTCTATACCTCTCATCTTCTTTTGTCTAGATTATGTAATTCAGATTTGTAAAAGCAAATTTTTTTACAAGTTTAGATAGGTCAATATAAATCTGTTAAAAAATTTGCAAAATCTTTTTACAAGCCCAGATTGGCCTATCAAAACTTGTAAAAAAAATTGCAAACTTTTTTATAAATTTGGATTGACTTTATCTGGACTTGCAAAAACAAATTTTTTTTTAAAGTCCAGATTGATTAATCCAGACTTGCTAAAACATTTGCAAGTACCTAGAAGCAAGAATAAATGAAGATGGACGAAAGTATTAAAATGAAGGGTGCACGAGACTGTAACGAAAACGAGAACAAAGTTGCACAAATACGCAAATGAGGGGTGCGAGACGAAGGAAGATGTGCATCGTTGCATCGCATGACTTACGCCACTCAGTCGCCAAACAGAGAAGTTATGAGATGAAGGAAGAGGTATATTGCAAAGGAGGAGGTGCGTAATGAAGGAGTGAAGTAGAGGCGCGGAGAAAGAAATAATTGTAACTTTTTTTTATCCTAAAGCTGTTTTTAATATTAGCTAGAGTTATATGGGTGTAGAAAAGAAAATATGGAAGTGCAAGAAGAAAAATTGCAGTTTTTTTGTGACCAGGGAGGAGGGTAAACGGAAAACGAAATTGAAGACACGTATACCAACCCAAATTGAATGTTGGATCAACAATCAACTTGCACCACGCGTATTCTTCTCTCCCCTTTTCCATACCTGTGTTTTTCTTTTCTTTTTATATTAAAAATTAAAAAATATCATTGCTTTTGCTTCCATGCTTATTTCCTCGTCGCATCTGAATATCTCATGCCGAAGACCGTGCGTTGAAATCTAGCAAGGACGAGATCCAAGTAACGTTGTTCTGCCCCAATTTGCGCTCTTCTTACTATCACCAAGGTTCTTTACTTTCCCAATTTTGGTTTCTTCTTGCCCTGTTTAAGCTAGGGTTTCTAGATCTGATTCAAAAAATTATAAAATTGGAATTTCCTTGTTGATTTTTCTTTAAATTTCAAAAGGTTAGTATAAAAATTATCGTTTTAAAGTGGGTCGATTGGTTAGTTGAATGGTATTGGCCTTTTTTCGTTGACGAATTTGATTAGGTTACCCAACTTGTATTTTCATATGTTTTATACTAGTGCTGTGAATAAGTTTAATTGCTGGGTATCCTGTTGTTTTTAATAGGTTCTCTCATGATAGTATTTTATCATCTCGGTTTATTCTTTGTATAATTGGCCTTGTATTTATCAATCTGTGCTGGTTCATGTCGTGTGCACTTCTTTTAGCCCCTTTTTTCGCGCCTGAATTTGTTAGGTCATGCACCCACTCTACCCATGGGGTTATGTTTTCACTGACTTTACATCTTATGTATGATTTTTGTTTCCCTTTTAGGCACAAAATGGACTATAGGTGGACCAATGGTAGGCAGGAAACCGGTGGCCGTGACAGGAGGCAATCCAAAAAGGAACAGGTGATAGATATTCTCCGCCCTAATTAAGTTGTGTCATGCTTGCTCTGCTATGGAGAATTCTGAGTGTGTGCAAATGTTTGTATACTTTTTTGCTGGTTGAAACCTGTAAAATGTTTAGCTTTTTTATTCTGGTAAAATGACATTTTTTGTATTTTGTCTTCAAGACATTTGTGGATGCATAATTATTACTATGATTCCCATTGTATTGAGATGAATTGGTTTTTCAGGCGTATAACAACTCACTTATTGAGGATTTATCAGAGGATTTTCGTTTGCCAATCAACCACAGGCCAACAGAAAATGTTGATCTGGACAACGTGGAACAAGCATCTCTGGACACACAGTTAACATCATCTAATATTGGCTTTAAGCTTCTCCAAAAAATGGGATGGAAAGGAAAGGGTCTTGGGAAGGATGAACAAGGTTTGTACTTTGTTATCACTCTTTTGATATTTATAAATTTCTGTTTCTTTATAAAGATCAACATAATGAATTTACCCATTGTTCTAGTTATGCTATTGTCCGAGTTGAAACACGGATTTTCGCAATGATTTCACTTTTTACTTCCTTTATTTCAGTGTTAATTTCATATGTTCCTAAATATGTGGTTCTTTAGCTTAAAAGCAATTTGATTTGGGTGTTGTCCTTGATTTTAAATGCTTCATCCTGGCTTTTCAAATTGACCTTGGCTTGTGTGCAGGAATCATTGAGCCAATAAAATCTGGGATCAGAGATCCAAGACTGGGGGTTGGTAAGCAAGAAGAGGATGATTTCTTCACTGCAGAAGAAAATATCCAGCGAAAAAAACTTGATGTTGAGTTGGAAGAGACAGAGGAACATTTGAAGAAACGGGAGGTATGATTTATAACTCCTTAGTAGTTGTCCTTAGTGCAAAAACACATAGTAGCATTGAGGTTGATGTTTATATTTTCTCAAACCTGCACTTCATAGCAGAAGGCAGCATATAGCATATATGCATGCCTTTTGACCGGATTGGTATGTCATAAGGAACCATCAACCTTGGAAGGTCTTGAGAATTTCCTGCAGTTTTTATTACCTGGTGGCTTCTGCCTGCTTCGTGCACATTCTGAAAATTCAGGTGTTAGCTGAACGTGAGCAAAAAATTCAAACTGAAGTGAAAGAAATCCGAAAGGTGTTTTATTGTGATCTCTGCAACAAGCAATACAAATTGGCAATGGAATTTGAAGCGCACTTGAGCTCTTATGATCACAATCACAGAAAGGTAAAAAAATTAACGAAACACCAACTTAGTTCTGCTGTTGTGGGATAATGTTTCTCTCTCCTAATGCAAAATCCTTGATGTTAATTGTTAAATGCAGCGTTTCAAACAAATGAAGGAAATGCATGGTAGTAGTAGTCGGGATGATAGGCAAAAGCGAGAACAGCAGCGTCAAGAGAGAGAAATGGCTAAGTTTGCTCAAATGTACCCATTTGTTCGTGTATCAATTTATTTTAGTTCTCCTCTCCCCTTACAGTTTCTAACCTACTTACTCTCATGTCATGTCAATCAGTGCTGATGCTCAAAAGCAGCAACGGCTTCAACTGCAACAAGAGTCTGGATCTGCAACAGTTTCCTCTGAATCTAGAACAGCTACTGCACTTACAGATCAGGAGCAGCGAAATACTTTGAAGTTTGGATTTTCTTCTAAAGGCGGTGCTTCCAAGGTATATCCACCTGGTGTCTAGGGTTTCAAAAGAAACCAGCAAGTATCATTTTAGTACTTGGGAGTTTGAAATGTTTACATCTTTTATACATTTCCGGAGCCTAGTTCTGCCAATCCATCTAGTGTATCTTTTGCTTTCTTACAAAACAAATTGCATGTTTATGCCTTAAACGTTTTTATATGTTTACCCTTTTCTTTTCCCAATGTCTTGCAGATTACATTTGGTGCTAAGAAACAAAATGTTGCAAAGAAGCAAAATGTTCCGATCTCCTCTATATTTAGTAACGATAGTGATGAAGAATAATGGTATACGTATGCAGTGATCTGTCAGCGTGATGACATATATCTCCTGCGTGGTTTCGTTTGCATTAGATGTTTTTTTAATTTGATATTTGTCGCCATCCCTCTGTTTAAGAGGAGGAGAACATTTGGTATTCCATAAGTTTGGAGTTTTTGTAGACCAAAACTATTGCCTGCGTTATCTATGTGACGATGTAGTTTGCAAGGATGTCATGTTTACATTAGTACCGTGGTTGTGTTTGTTAGCTTATTTCCTATACTTAGTACTTGAATCATGATACCTAGCCCATGGCTAACAACATAGACGTGTAATTTCGTTAGCTTGAAGCCACAGATGATTCAGATGAAGCTGAATGCTGTGATTGCATAGCTTCGTTCGATACAGTGATAGGCATTCTCAATGCTCAGTCGACAATGACAGTGAAAAAAGTTTAGTTGGTGAGAATATTTTTTGGTGGAATCATCCCTCCCAAACTTTAAGGGGAGTTGGTGGGTGATGTCATTTTGAAAGTGGAAGATAAGGTTTAGGTTTTATGCCACAAAAAAACTCTCCCTTTGTAGTTTTCTCACCCGTCTTTTATGGTCCTAATGTGAAGATTGAGTAGCCCTTTAAAGAGGTGGTCGTTATGAACCTTTAACACCTTTCAAATGGCCCTTTAGGTACAAGGAAATTTAAATGTATGGTACAATATAAAGTCCTAAATTACGCAATTCTCCTAGAAATCTTCGCTCCCAGGTGAGTGATTTTTCAAAGAGGTCTTCCTTCCGAATTTTCTCCCCACATACCAAGATGTTATCTTGTGAGGAGCTATTCAAGATCACCTATAATTTAGAGTGACACAAACACAAGAAGAAAGAAAAATTGGTTAGAACAAATATTAAGGCATAAAAAGCCAAATAAAGCGAACCAAACCAAGAAATAATATGAAAAACTCAAAAAATATGACAAAAAGAAGAAAAAAACTAGAAATGAGATTAAGAAAGAAGGATAGTACTCAAAAGAAAGTCCGACAAAGATACTAGAATTAGAGAAGGCTAAAATTGTAAAAAAAAAAATTAAGTTCAGAGTTCTACTCAATTTTTATTTTTCTACAATTGAGAAAAGTATGAAAATATTGCAAAAAGGTCCTTTGAAACTCCTTATTCTACTCCTTTTAGGTGCTGGACCTGGACTCTTTATATTTTGGTCTTCCAATTTTCTATTTTGCAAACTAGTCCTTTTTGCACCTAATTTTTTTTGCCTTTTTTGTGGTTTTGGAGCAGAATATTTTTTAATTATGCTGTTTAGGACTTGCAAAGAATTGATGTCAATCAATGTCTCAAATTGCAAAAAACTAGAACTAAACAATTGTGTACTAAAATTTGGTGAAAATTTTGAGATTCTTAAAGGTTGTTTGATTTGAGAAAGTATTTTCTGTTTTAATTTTCTAAAAATAGTATTTTATTTCAAGTTTTTAACATTTAAAAAATATGTTTGTTTTCACTTATACTTCTATTTTTAAAACATAAAATTTTTAAATTTGACAAATTTTAGTAAAAATATTATAAAATATTTACATATATAATTTAAGATATATTTTTATATAATTTTTATTATAATTATAGTATTGCTATTAAGTTTTAACGTAGTTTTGATTTTAAGAAACAATGAAAGCATTTTTTGTTTTATATTCTCAATTAATTTTTAAAAATGTTTTCAGAAAAAAATGTTTTATAGGTTGTAATCAAGCGTCTTTTCAACTACTATTTTTTAAGAAAGTGAAAACAAAAAATCTCAAAATAAACAACACCAAAAGAGTTTTTGGACTTTAATTGTGTGTTAAATTTTGTAAAACACTTCAATCATGAACTTGAAGTTCAATGTTTCAATTATTTAGACAAATGTATTCAATGAATCACTAAAGTCTTAATGCACAAAATTGAGCTAAAAAGAAAATGGAAAAAGAAGATAGGATAACTATACAAACTTTTTAGAAAAATTTCTTAAATTGAATAGGCTACTGAACTAATAGCCTATAAAGAGTGACTTGAACGCAACCAAAACTAAAGAAGGCTAAACTAGAGTATTAATGGACATGAAAATAACTAAACGTAAGTCTAAAGACAAAACATAGATTTAAAATTAAATTGACACAAGTATAATTTGATTTTAATGTTCAGGTTTTTTTTTTTTTTGTCCAATAATCCAGACAACAAGGGTCTGTCTTTGTCCACAAGTTTGTGGTGTGTTGGAATTGAAGGATTGGAAAGCTTGAAGAAGTCATCAAGTCCTTTGAAGTTCTTTGAAGTTTTGGTTTTGAAGAAGTATGATGCTTTGATTTTTAGTTTAAGCTCAATTCAATTTTATTGTACCAAACACGTTTGATAGGTGTGATACTTCTATTGTGTATTTAGATAGACATAATAATGTGTTTGAATAGCTAAGGGATAGATTATATAGGTTGGGAGGTGCTAAAAAATCACCAAAATTAGATTTTGCAGTAAGGTAATTGATTACCTTATTATGGTAATTAATTACTTTTTGAGATTTTTGGGTATTCTTTTTCCTTCTCTCAGGAGTAATCGTTTACCTGAAAATAGTAATAGATTATTCTATAGACTTTTCTTTCTAGGTCTGTTTTGTAGCAGCATATAAGGTAATCTACTGGGTAATCGATGACCCTGCTACAAAACTCATATAAAAGCATTTTTAAAACAGATTTTTCAGAACTAACAAAAGGTCCAAAGAAAGCTCACTTGTTTCTACCCACTTTCTCCAAGAATTGTTGGATCAAAATGAAAGAACATTGCGATATTGATTTCTATTACTTGGGCATTCATCACAAATCAGGTGATATTGTTCTATACCCTAATCTTTGTGTTTTTGCACAAGTCTTGATAATCTTTAGAGTGGATCTTGAGATTACTGTGAAATCTTGCAATGGAGAGTTGTGTGTAAGGCGTTGTGAGTGACGGGGAGTCATAGTGTAGCAAACTCTTGTGGGGGACAAGAGGAAGCCTCTATTGTTGTGTGGTTTTGAATCTTTCTAGGATTAAAATTTGTATGTGTGGTGTGCATGTATGAGATTTTTGTGGAAAGCATATTAGCAGGAGGCTAAGTCTGAAAACAGGATGTAGGTCAGGTTGATCGAACCAATATATAAAATTGTTGTGCAAAATCTCTCTTTCCTAACACTTTTTATAATTGTTTGAATTGATTTCTTGGTTTATTTTTTATTGGGTTTCACTGCTACAATGTCATTTTAAATCTTTGTGCAAAAAAATTGAATCTATTGGTTTTGCTTAATTGAAATTGATATTGGGTTTTTGAGTCTTAGATTAAATTCTTGAATCTTTGATAATACCCATTAATTACCCATAATCTTTGATTGAAAAGAAGCGTAATCTTAATTCATATTGTGATTTGACTAATTGCAAATTGAAAACCACTGTTGAAGGAATTCTTATTAATTCAACTTGATACCCAAATGGTAGAAATTGTTGAATCTTGATCTTTGTTTCAAGCTTCTTTTGAAAACCCATTTTTGAAAACACTAAGGTAAATTATGGAAATTTCTTTAAGGGGGTATTTTTTAAAACTCTGATATTATTTTTTAATAGAAAAAGTTTGAAAATTGTTTGGTGATCTATTCAATCCCCTCTTCTAGTTTCCCCTTTTCTAGGTTCCCCTTTGGGATTCACAATTGGCATCAAGAGTAGGATCTTGAGAAATATTCAAGATTATAACGATCCATTTTTGAAACATGTTAGTGAAGGTGCCTCTATTAATAGACCACCATTATTCATTGGTGAAAATTATGCTTTTTGGAAAGTTAGAATAAGAATCTCTATAGATTCTATAAATCAAGGCATATGGCAAGTTGTTATAATTTATTATAAAATTCTTACATATATGGTTGAAAATGAAATTGTTGAAAAACCATATGAATTGTGGACTACTGATGAAATAAGATGTGCTAAAAATGATTCTAAGGCCTTAAATATTATACATTCTGCTTTGAATAGTAATGAGTTTTTTAGGGCATCAACATGCAATACAGCTAAGGAAACATGTAATCTAATCCAAGTTACCCATGAAGGAACACTTGAAGTAAGACGTGCTAGAAAAAACAAACTTATTCAAGAGTATGAGATGTTCCACATGAATAAGGTGAAACTATTATGGACGTTCAAAAGAGATTCACACATATAGTCAATCATATGAAAGGACTTGGAAAGATATTTGAGGAAGAAAAGTTGAATGTGAAGAACTCAAATCTCTCACCTACAAGTGGCAACCCACAGTAACAACAATAATAGAATCCAAGAAATTGGTTGCTATGTCTAGTGCTGGACTATTTGGAAAGCTCAGAGAATATGAGATGGACATGACTAAATGGCAGAAGAGGAACAGAAGGAAAAGAAAGGCAAAGGCTTATCACTAAAAGCAAATGAGCAATCAAGTGATGATGAAAACACTGATAGTGGATCATCAAAATTTGAAGATATAAGTCTTATGGTAAGAAGCTTCAAAAGGTTCGTGAATAAGAACAACAAAGGAAAGTACTTTAGTGGAAAAAAGTCATCAAGAAAGGCGAACACTACTCCTTCAAGGATCACTTGTTTTGAGTGTGGCAAGACAAGTTACATGAAAGCTGATTGTCCTTCCTTATCCAAAAAATAGAACAATGAAGAGACCAAACCAAACTTCAGAAAGAATAAGAAAAAGAAGACCTACATTGCTTAGGAAGACAATGTCTCCACTACTTTCTCAAGTGAGAATGAAAATGACCAAGAAGTCAACCTCTGTTTGATGACTAAAGCTAAAGTAGAAAGAGAGGCAAGTGATTTTGATTCTAACTCTTCTTGTGATTGTGGGTATGACCAAATCCAAGAAGCTTTTGTTGAATTGCATGGTGAGGCTAAAAGAATAAGTCGCCTCAATGTTGGTTACAAAAAGAAGATTAAGGCATATGAAGCTAGTATAAATGATTTGCAAAAAGAAATTGAAGTTTTAAAAGATGAAAATTTGAAATTGAAAGACATTTATGATTGCAATCATGCTTCATCTTCTAGTTGTGCTATCCTCTAGCTATGCTAATTGTAAAGTGCTTGAAGATAAGGTAGCCTATCTTACAAAAGCACTATCTAATTTCACTATAAGGAGTGCTAACCCTAATGCTCTTTTTGGGTAAACAACATGGCATGACATCAAAAGATGGACTTAGATATAATTACACTTCTAAGAAATATGCTTTCAAGAACATTCAATTCTAGGAAAACATCATATAGACCTTATATCTCATGCAATTACTATTTCCGCAAAAGACATACTACCTATAACTGCTTGATTAGGAGGTTTGGAGTTGCAAGTGGGAAATACATATGGATTCCCAAAGGATGCAAACTTGTTACTAATCCAAATGGACCCAACTCCATTTGGGTACCAAAATGAGCAATTAACTTGTTTTGCAAGTGTGCCTCAAAGCAAAGAAGTCCCTATGGTACCTGGACAATGGATGCTCAAAGCATATGACGGGAGATAAAAACAAGTTTATCTTTCTACATGCAAAAATAGGTGGTTTTGTCACTTATGGAGATAACAACAAAGGTCAAATCCTTGGTACGTGAAGTGTTGGAAACAAGGACTGTATCCAGATTGATGATGTCTTACTTGCTAATGATCTTAAATTCAATTTGCTTAGTATAAGTCAATTGTGTGGCAAAAATTATAAGATTAAGTTTGATAATGAGTGTTCACTATTAATGATGCATCAAATCATGTTTTGTTTGTCGGTAAGAGAATGAATAACATCTATGTGATTAATATTGACCATTCCGCATCAAACATCACATGCTTATCATCTAGGGATGATTTATCATCACTTTGGAATAGACACATTGCACACATCAATTTAGGACAATTGAATAGACTTACCTCTATAAATATTTTAATAGGTCCACCTAACTTAAAGTTCTCTAAAGATGGCCTTTGTGATGCATGTCAAAAGGGAAAGCAGGCTAGAAAATATTTTAAATCAATTAACTCTTTCTACCACTAGACCTTTGAACTTTTTTATATGGATCTATTTGGTCCTTCTAGAACTGTAAGTTTAGGTGAGAACTTGTATGGATTAGTTATCATTGATGATTATTCTAGATTTAAATAGGTATATTTCTTATCTGTTAAAAATAATGTCTTTCATGTTTTTCTCAAAATTGCCAAAAGGATCCAGAATGAAAAAGATTTGAAAATTAAATCTTTGAGAAGTGACAATGGTGGAGAATTCAAAAATAAATAATTTGAGAAATTCTGTACAAAGCATGGTATTGATCATAATTTTTCTGCTTCTAGAACACCACAACAGAATAGGGTGGTGAAAAGAAAAAACATATCACTCATTGAATTATCAAGATCTATGCTCAATGAAAACTCTATGCCTAAGTACTTTTAGGCTGATGCTGTGAGCACTACATGTTATGTTCTTAACAGAATTCTTATTTGTCCATTTTTTAAATTAACCCCATATGAATTGTTCAAAGGTAGAAAACCAAATATCTCTCATCTTAGGGTATTTAGATGTAAATGTTTTGTTTTGAACAATAAGGATAATCTAGGCAAGTTTGATACTAAAGCGGACAAAGTAGTATTTCTAGGATATTCTGCATGTAATAAGGCATGTAGGGTATTTAATAAAAGATACTTGAATATAGAAGAATCAATTCATATTGTATTGGATGAATCTAACCCCTAGAAAAGGGAGTTTCCTTGGAAGATGATGATGATGATGTAGGTACAATTGATATTCCTCTTGAAAAGATAAACAGTACTGTCAACATGGAAGAAAATAAAGCTCAAGCTCAACCTTTAGCCAAAGAATGGAGGACACCTAAAGACCTCTCCCTTGACAACATTCTTGGTGACATTGAGAATGGAGTTACCACTAGACATTCTCTAAATATATTTTATGAACATATGGCTTTTGTTTCTCAAATTGAACCATGGTGTGTGGATGATGCTTTAAATGATGAATTTGGTTGCTAGCCATGCACGATGAACTAATCAATTTAAGAGAAATGATGTCTGGGAATTATTTTCGTATAAGAGTAGCATGAATGTCATAGGAACTAAATGAGTGTTTAGAAATAAACTAGATTAAACAGGAAATAAGCCTAGACTAATAGCTAAAGGTAATAATCAACAAGAAGGTATAGACTTTGGTGAAACGTATGCTCCTATAGGTAGATTAGAAGCTGTTAGGCTCCTCGCTTTTGTATGTGTGTTTGAATTTAAGCTATATCAAATGGATGTGAAGAGTGCCTTTTTAAATGGTTTCCTAGATGAAGTATTTGTTTCTCAACCTCCTGGTTTTGTAGATAAAAAATTTCCTCATCATGTATACAAGCTAAAGAAAGCCCCTTATGGACTTAAGCAAGCTCCGAGGCAATGGTATGAAAGGCTAAGTAAGTTTCTTCTGTCTCAAAACTATGAAAAAGGAAAGGTAGACAAAACCCTATTCTTTATGAGAACTTCCAAATATATTATGTTGGATTAGGTGTATGTAGATGATATTATATTTGGTTTAACTAACACCTCCCTTTATGAGGCCTTTGTTTCCAAAATGCAGGGAGGGCTTTGATATGTCAATGATGGAAGAGCTGAACTTTTTTCTAGGATTATAGGTTAAGAAAAGGGAGAAAGGGATTTACCTTCACCAAACCAAGTATACAAAGGAGCTACTCAAGAAATTTGACATGGAAGAAAGCAAAGTCTCCAATATTCCTATGGGAACAACTGCTATCTAGATGCTAACTTAAAAGGAATTCTTGTTGAAATGTCAAAATACAGAGGAACCAATCGTTCCTTATTGTATTTAACTGCAAGTAGACCTGACATTATGTTCAGTGTTTGTCTGTGTGTCAGGTATCATCCTGTACCAAAAGAATCACACATGATTGCAATGAAAAGGATAAGAAAGTACCTGAAAGGAACATTTGATGTGGGATTGTGGTATCCCAAAGGTACAAATCCTTTATTAACTGGTTTTTCTGACCCAGACTTTACAGGTTGCAAGTTAGACAAAAAAAGCACAAGTGGAACCTTTCATCTATTTGGCAACAGTTTAGTGTCTTGGAGTAGCAAAAAGCAAGCCTGTGTTTCTCTATCAATTGTTGAGGCAGAATATAGTAGCTGGAAGTTGTTGTACTTAATCATTATGGCTAAAGCAATAACTTAAAGACTTCAGCATTACAATCAATAAAATACCTCTCAAATGTGACAATTCAAGTGCAATAAATATGACAAAGAATCCTATACTTCATTCAAAGACAAAGCATATAGAGATTCATCATCACTTGCTGAGAGGTCATGTGGAAAAAGGAGATTGTAAAGTTCAATTTGTAGAAATGGAGTCTCAACTAGTTGATACATTCACTAAACCACTTCCAAGAGAAAGATTCTACAAGCTCAGGAGAGAGTTTGGTATAGTAAGTGAGCATGAACTGTAACTATAATTGACTTTGTGTGATTATGAATGATTTTGATTATTCTTTATTGAAACTATGCATAAATTGGCTGAATTTGGTTGCATTTTCTCATTTCCCATTCATCAGAAGCATAACAATAGGATTTGAGGAAATTGCATAAAAATCATGATTATAAGCATTTTACACTGTGGTAATCGATTAATCCAGAGACTGGTTTTTCCTAAACTAAGTTTAGGACTAATGGTAATTTATTACCTGCGCTAAAATTTCGTTTCTAGTTTAAATTGGAAAAAGGCTCCTACTCTATTCATTCCACATTCCTATTCCTTGGTTCTTTGAGAGTTTCTCTGTCAGAAAGAAGAAGGAAGAAGCTCTAAGAGAAGTGTAAAAAAGAAGATTGTGTTCAACACTGGTTGCATGAAGATGGATCATAGGCTGCTCCATTACTTTATTGTGTGGATATTGGCTGCTAGGAGAAGCAGCCATGCCCAAATCATAGAAGAAGACATGATGTTGCTTTGTGCCATGAAGAACAATGTGAAGGTGAATTGGCTGAAGGTTATCAAGAACACAATGATGAAGACCAGAAGGCTTGATGACTACAAGTGCCCATATGCAATGTTTATCTCTAAGGTTCTTCAGAGATTTGGTGTGGATATATCAAATGAAGCCAGAGAAGTAACTAGAGATGTCTATTTTGTTAAGGACAAGGCACTCAAATGATGAAGCTTATGAAGACTAATGAAGGCTAGGTAAACAAGGATGAAGTACAAGCTAATAATGATGATGAAGTGGAGCCTAAGACACTAACACCCTTTAAAGAGATGATTTTGAAGAAGATGGGTACTATGTAAGAGATGCATGAAAATGAGTTCAGGGAAATTAAGGACTATCTGGAGTTAATTTCTGAGAGGCTGGACTTCGTGGATGTTCCCTTTCCAAGAAATAGGAGAATTTCACTGTACCCTTGCATCTTAGCTTTTAGGCATTTAGGACTTCATTCTAGTTGTTTTCATTTAGTTACCTTGTTTCAATTTCAGTATAAGCTTTGTTAAATTTCAGTTTTAATTGCTATCGGATCATTTTAATTTCATTCTTGTTAAGCTCATTATGTATCTCTGTGATTAATTCTTGTAATATCCTTTAGAGATCAATGAAAGCTTAATATTTGCTATGAATTTGGTCTGAATTTGTTGTGAAATTCCTGTCATTGGCTGAAATCGCTGCAATTTGGACTCTATTTTGTGTTAACATGTACCCTGTTTTTAAGGAACAGAGGTTCAAAACCTTGAGTATATATTGCATGCTATTTGAAAGGAATTTGAAGGTAAAATTCTACAGCATTATAAGAAGACTTTTGTGCAGAATGTTGAAGTATAAAAGTGCAGTTTTTTTACTGGTTTTATGCAGAATTTTCCTGCATAATTGTGCAGATTTTTTAAGACTATTTACTGCAGAATTTTGCCACTTTATGCAAAATTTTTCTTCACCTTCCCTGCTGGTTTTTACCCCATTTAAAATTGTTGTAATTTATTCCTATATTTCTCTCTTAACCTTTTTATTTGAAGTACCAAAAGGGGGAGAAGATTGCATTTAAGATTGAATGGTACTTGGGAGAAGATTGTATGATGATTGAAGGAAGATTGAATGACTCAAATCTCATTGCCTAGATGTGAAGACAAATCAAAGTGTTTGGCTACTAGATTGTTTGGCTCATCAAAACAAAAAAGGGGAGATTGTTGGAATTGAAGGATTGGAAAGCTTGAAGAAGTCATCAAGTCTTTTAAAGCTCTTTGAAGTTTTGATTTTGAAGAAGTATGATGCTTTAATTTCTAATTTAATCCCAATTCAACTTTACAGTACCAAACATTGATAGGTGTGTTACTTGCATTGTGTATTTAGATAGGCACGAAAATGTGTTTGAGTAGCTAAGGGATAGATTACATAGACTGGGAAGTGCTGAAAAATCATCAAAATTTGATTTTGTAGTAAGGTAATCAATTACCTTATTATGGTAATTGATTACCCTTCGAGATTTTTGGGTATTCTTTTTCCTTCTCTTAGGAGTAATCGATTACTTAAAAATAGTAATCAATTATTCTAGAAACTTTGCTTTATGGGTCTATTTTGTAGCAACAAATCAGGTAATCTACTGGGTAATCGATGACCCTACTACAAAACTCATAAAAACATTTTTAAAGCAGATTTTTTAGAACTAACAAAAGGTCCAAAGGAAGCTCACTTGTTTCTAATTGTTTCTACCCACTTTCTCCAAGAATGAAACACACATTTTGATGGTTGGAAGCATCAAGAATTGTTAGATCAAAAGGAAAGAAGATTGTGATATTGATTTCTATTGCTTGGGCATTCATCACAAATCATGTGATATTGTTCTATACCCTAATCTTTGTGTTTTTGCACAAGTCTTGATAATCTCTAAAGGGGATCTTGAGATTACTATGAAATCTTGCAACGGGGAGTTGTGAGTAATGCGTTGTGAGTGACGGGGAGTCACAGTGTAGCAAACTCTTGTGAGAAGTAAGAGGAAACCTCTTTTGTTGTGTGGTTTTGAATCTTTCTAGGATTAAAATTTGTATATGTGGTGTGCATGTATGCGATTTTAGTGGAAAACATATTAGCGGGAAGCTAAGTCTGAAAACTAGATATAGGTCAGGTTGACTAAACTAGTATAAAACTACTGTGCAAATTCTCTCTTTCCTTACACTCTTTATAATTGTTTGAATTAATTTCTTGGTTTATTTTTTATTGGGTTTCACTGCTACAATCTCATTTTAAATCTTTGTGTAACAAAATTGAATCTATTGGTTTTGCTTAATTGAAATTGATATTGGGTTTTTGAATCTTTCATTAAATTCTTGAATCTTGATAATACCCATTAATTACCCATAACCTTTGATTGAAAATAAGCGTAATCTGAATTCATATTGTGATTTGACTAATCGCAAATTGAAAACCACTATTTGGAGGAATTCTTATTAATTTAGCTTGATATCCAAATCATAGAGATTGTTGAATCTTAATCTTTGTTTCAAGCTTCTTTTGAAAACACATTTTGGAAAACACTAAAGGAGATTATGGAAATTTCTTGAAGGGAATATTTTTTAAAACTCTGACATTATTTTTTAAAAGAAAAGGTTTGAAAATCATTTGGTGAATCTATTCAATCCCTTTTAGATTTCCCTCTAGGACCAATATGGTGTTCAACTTAGAGTTTGGTTTTGGAACTAAAGCAAAAAATAAACAAAATAACAAATCCAAAAAAGTGTAGAATCTAAAATAGCAAGAAAATGAATCAAACAAGAAAATCAAAGCATGTTTGTAACATATTTATTCGAAAACTCTTAGAGCTTTTGAATTCAAATTTTAGAGCTTTTGAATTCAAATTTTAGAGTCAAATATTTCAAACAAATGTTTAGCATGGCTAAGATACACA